>JAKSZT010053883.1:43702105-43927701 GCA_026826555.1 Tolypeutes matacus
CCCTCCCTTCCTTCCTCTCTCTCTCTCTTTCTCTCTCTCTCCCTCTCTCTCTCCCTCTCTCCCCCCCACCCCTCTCTCTTTCTTTCTTCCTCTTATTCTAAAGAAATGGAGATTGATTTTCAACCACCCTACATGGGTTGTTGAAACAATACCAAACACCACTTAAGCTTCAGTTGGGCTGGGAGGGGAACCCCAGTTTCTGCAAAGGCTGAGCTCACCTAAAACAGCCAGATGTTGGAGAGAGTCTAACAAAGAAGGTAGGAGCAGTACTTCAGATGGGCTGGTGGGATGGATTACCCTACACAAGACTTAGATTGATAACTGACTAAGAGGAAAATAGCCTTCTTATTAAGTTCATTTCTAAGAAATTTCTAAGTCCCTACCATGTGCCAGGCCTTGTGATAAAAACTGGACATTGTCATTTTTTTGATAAACCTAAACTACTTGTGCAAGCATATGTTAAGAATGCATAAAAATCTGTATATATATATGCAAATATTCTCACTGTCCTGATTTTGTGATAATCAGGGTAGGCTAAACATTCACTATATTAGAAGCCATGCATGTGGCTAGTTTTTCTCCCTAGGTCTGGTTTTTAGAATGCTGGTGATAAACTAAGCCTGATTTATTATATGACCATCCTGTATGGGAAAAGACTGTAACTTTGGGTATCTTTGGTCAACCTTAAGAGATATAGCAGGAGGACGGATGTGGCTTGGGTGGTTGGGCGTCTGTCTCCCTTATGGAGGGACCTAGGTTCAATCCCTGGGACCTCCCGGTAAAAAGAAAAAAAGAAAAATATAGAATGCATGTGGGCCACCAGGCCCTGTGCACAGGTGCACTGCCAGGCCCCACAAGGGGGTGTGACACCAGGCCCCATGAGTGGGTGAGCCGCCAGGCCCTGCGAGCCATGCAGCAAGATGATGACATAACAGGAGAGTGACACAAGGGAGAGCCAAGACGAGACACACTGAAAAACCAGGAACTAAGGTGGCACAGGCAGTAGGACACCTCTCTCCCACATCGGAGTTCTGAGGATTGAATCCCAGTGAAGACAGGAGACGAAGAATGAGAAGAAAGGGCAGGAAACGGACAGAGTTGCCCAGCGAATGGACACAGAAACGGCAAAAACGGTGGTGGTGGTGGGGTAAAAATGGATAAAAGTAAGTAAATAAATAAATCCTTTAAAAAAAGGTATGGGGAGGAAGATACGGACTATAGTTAGTAGTAATACTTTGACGATGCTCTTTCATGATTTATTAACAGATGTTTCACAACAATGCGGGATGTTTGTCGGGGGTGATGTGTGGGAGCACTGCATGATGTTATGCATGTTTATTTTGTAAGTTCACGATGTTTACTGAACATTTATAGTTTATGTATGTTCATGTTTGAATGATAGACTTCAATAAATTGTTTTTAAAAAATACGTATATATAGCCTATGGTTATTATTCAAGGATTCCATAGTTGCAAATTGCTTACTTGCTAGAATTTATTTGTAACCTCAAAATCAATGCTGACAGTGCTTTCATGTCATTCATGGACATGTGCAGTGGTGAAAAATGTGAGTCACCCAACACACATGTTCCCAGCTGAGATCAAACAAGGTGACACTCTACTGTCTTGTTACAGCTCTCATATCATAAATAAGTGTCATTTCTGCAATACATTTAATGCTATATTATTTTTGCATTTTTGTGCTTTTTTTGGGTGATTCCAATATTTAAAATGGTCTCCAAGTGTAGTGTTGAAGTGCTGTCTAGTGGTCCTAAGCACAAGAAGGCTGTGATGTGCCTTATAGAGAAAATACATGTTAGATAAGTTTCATTCGAGTGTGAGCTTTAAAACTGTTGGCCATGAGTTAAATGTTAATGAAACAACAATATATATTAAATAAGGTCTCTTTAAACAGAAACATACATAAAACAAGGTTATGTCTTGATCAACTGACAAAAAATGTAACCAGAGGCTCATAGGAACCTATTTCTATATTTCTCTCAGGAATAATGATTTAGTATTTGTTAATTCGGTGTTCACGTCACCTTTATAGAATACAACCACCATGAATAATGAGAATCGACTGTATGTTAGTTGATGTTTCCTGAATTCATCTAGTGCTTCTCTATTTCCAATTCATCCCAAACTGATACTTTTATAAAAGTCCACTGACCATGAACTTGGATATTGCAGCAATGTCAAAGTGCTATTAAAGTTTTAAAAAGCTTTCTCTCAAGTTCTATATTTATCTAATTGTGGACAAACAGTTTACACACTGGCACTAGTCTGTGGACAACATTTTGAGTAGTACTACTCCAGTCACCTCTCTTTTGCTTGCTCTTCTCTGCCACCCCTTACTCCCACGTTCATTGGTCCCCATTATTCAGCTGGTCTTTCTGTAAATTATACTAGACTCTCTTTTCTAGTTCAATCACTACATAATCCTTCAAAACATATTTTCAATGTTTATCCTTTGACTCCACAGACCCTGCCCCTAGTATGAATACTTTCCCAGCAGCCCCTGCCTGGTCTTTAGTGAACTAACTAGCTTTAAACAACAAATAAACAAAACCCTGGGTAACTTTGTTACAAGTGTTCAGGGACCATACTTGAGAACAAATGGCAGATTTTACAGGGAATGATATGGTTGGATTCCTAAACTCAGGAGGAAGTGATGCCCTGCTTGGTTCCAGGTCCCAGACACTCTAGCATCCCATCCTGTCAACTGAGGCTACTTACAACTCCTTGTGGCTTACTAGATCCCAAGATCATTCTGGCTTTGTGGTCAGGTAGGGCTGGGGGTTGCAGATATAAGAAGCATTGGGTTAATAAGTTAGCTTTTTTCGCACAGTGATTGGGGTCTTGTGTCTACTTCTGCTCTTAGCTTTCTGCTTGATTTTCTGCACCCAGACTCTTGTTTCAGGCACCATTACAATTTCTCATACTAATACTCATTTCTTCAGTAAATGGGTTCCTCTTTCATTCAGTTTTTCTTTCAGTATCTCTGAAACCTCCGGATGAACCAGAATCTATGTTTAGGGGGGAAGCTGAGAAGTCAGAAGTCCACTGAATGTTGAGTCAGAAAACCTGGGTTCAAGAGCTGACTTTTCCACTTCCATATATGTGAACTTAGGTAAATTTTATCATTTCTCTGAGCTTGATTTTCCTTCCTCAGTTGTAAAACTGAGATACTGATGCTTATTTCAGAGGGTTGTTTTGTTGTTTAAACAAAGTATTGGATGCAAAATCTCTTTGTACATTGTGATGTGCTATATACAAGCCAGTTGTGGTGGTGATCATTATTGTTCTTAACCTCTCCCAGTGAAGAGAGTGTGGTTAGGTAGCCCTTGCTCTTCTTGTGGAGGAAGGAAGGAAAGATCTAAGAGATTTGGAGTAGGAAATCAGAGAGGGAATCGGGGTAGAAGACTTATTGGGAACAACAAGAGCATGTTCCTGAGACAGCATTCAGAGCATGGAAGGAGTTAGCAATTGGATCTTGCCATCCTGGACAGTGTATGGAGCTGTAGTGAGGTGATGTGATATGCTTCGTTATGTGCCATCTACAGCTGGCTTGAGACAACTTCACAAACCAATTTAATAACTCTTGAAATAGAAAAAGCAAGTCTTGTTTCCTCAAAAAAAAAAAGCTGTGAACCACCCATTTTCCTTTCATCATTGCAATAAAAAATTCCCCTCTAGCAAAGCAGTCTTTTGTATAATCTTTACTAGAAGGGAAACCCTTCTGGGGGATAGTCATCTATCCATCCAAGAATGAAACTGAGCTGGGCTGGACTGATCCCCCTCATTTTCTCAGTTTCTAGAGAGAAGTTTATCAGGTTGTTCAGCAACCATCTTCAGGGAAGAAAATTGCACTGCAAGTGCCAAATACAGACCCTATTGGCATTTCAGAGAATGACCCAATAGACTGAGGCTAGGTATCTGTGAAAATCATCCTCAGAGAAGGGCTGCCTATAGCATTCTCAGTGCTCTGATATGTGCCAGATACATATGTAATCTCATCTCATATTCACAACAACCCTATTAGGCCAGTATTATCAGTCCCATCTTAGGCATGAGAGAGCTGAGTCTCTGAGAGGTTGTTTTGTCCAAAATCATTTAGAGAGTAAATGGTAGAACTGAGTTTTGAACTCTGCTCTAGTTGAATCCAAAGCCAGTGTTCTTTTGGTTGCATGTTGTCCAGGCTTGTGTGTGTGTGTGTGTGTGTGTGTATGTGGCCACACAGATTCTAATTTTCTGTCCTATTACTGTTGCATAAACACAGGTAACGGCAAGTCAATAAATCTTGCAAAGAGAAAACTCCCATGTTCATCCAACCTATCCTCATCACCCCCTTTGATGATGCTTTAGGCTAGAGCATGAAGGACATGCACCTCCCAATTTGGATCACACCTTGTTCCAGCTCAGTGGCAGCCCAACACCCATTTACCAAGGTCTTACAGTGTACAAAGGGCTGTGATATAAAGGGAATGGACATTGGGGCATACAATTTGCTTTTCATAAATGGGAAAATCTTACTTTTCTTATGTAGTGAACCAAAAATATTTCTCACTTTCCTGACTAAGGTAAAGGACCTTACAGTTTTAGGCCTCTGACAAAAATAGAAAGAAAGACACACAGGTGGACAAATTAAGCTGTTTATTTATGAAAGAAACAGAAGCTAGACAATCCTCCATAAAATTCTTGGAAACCTCTGCCAATGTAATAAAGCTGGTCTATTACTCATATACTTTGGGAGCAAGGGAAGAATCCTTAGAGGAATGAGAAAAGGTAACTGGGTCTGGGGACCCAAAGATATAAAAATGATGATTGTCATCAACACCATCATCATATTTTGGTAGCCAGCCTCCAAGATGCCCCTGCATGATTATCACTTCCTGGTATTCATGTTCTTGTATAGCTCCCTACCACAGGAAATAGGGCTGAATTGTGTAACTAATAGGATATTATGGAAATGACAGTACAACTTCCCAGACTAGATCATAAAAAAATTGCAACTACCTTGTTCTCTCTTTGATCATTTGCTCTGAAGGATGTCAGCTGTCATGTCATGAGGATACTCAAGTAGTCCTAAAGAAGAGTCTATGTGGCAAGGTACTGACTGCATCTTCCTGTCAACAGCCAGCATCAACTTGCCATCTGTGTGAGTGAGTCATCTTGAAAGCCAATCTTCCAGCTCCAGTCAAGCCTCCAGATGACTACAGCCTTGACAGACATCTTGACTACAACCTCATGAGAGACCCTGAGTCAGAACTACCCAGCTAAACTGCTACCAGATACCTGATCCATAGAAACTGTGTGAGATTTTAAAAAATCTTGCTGTTTGGAACTGCAAAGGTTTAGGGTAATTTGCATGCAGCAATACAAGTCTAACAATAACCATTTGTTTTAAATCTACTATAGGTCAGGCACCTTACAATGCGAGCCACTTTACATACATCATATCTAACCCTCACAAAACTCAAAGAAATATTATTATCATCTTGCTCTTTTATAAATAGGAAAATGGAAGTACGGCGCTGAAAAGTTAATAGACTTTCCCAAGGTCAAACTGAAAGTGGAAGAGGTAGGATTCAAGCGTATAATGTATGTATGTACTACAAATCCCATGCTCGTCCACCTATACCCTGCTTCTGCACATACACACCATAAATAATAGATAAATGAATGAATAAAAAATACATAGAGCACTATGCTTGGTTTTGTGTTCATTTGGAACAGATTAAAGAATGCCTACTTCTTTGGGAAGAATTTTAAAATACAGTGTTTCCACAGACACCTAATTATTATGACTAAGGGACATAAAAATCAATAACCCCTTCCCCAATTCCCATGAAGGAAGTGACCACTTGTATGGCTAAATTGTTAATGTTACTCTTTCTATAATGCTTTGTCTTTGATTTCTTAAAAAAATTAATTGTTTAGGATAACTTCCATAGACATAAATTAAAAGAATATTAGATACACTTAGAAAATTGATATTTTCCCCCTTTAACTTTCAAACCTTCATTAAGTCTGTTTGACCCATGGTTGGGCTGGAGTGACTGTAATTGCACTGCTTCAGTCCAGGACACATCACATTTTGCCTATAAGGTATACACCCTGATATTCCACAAGTGCAGAGACAGACTTACACTGCTATAGGCCTTTAGCCTGTGGGTTTAGATCTCTAGTCCCTGAACCAATGAGAACTGTCCTCTCAGCTCAGAGGAGCAGACATCTTCCTCTCAAACCCCATTGTGAGCAAAGCCTAGAATTATCTACAGAGCTTCTATTTTGGCCTCTAATGTATATGGTATTTTCATACTACTACTAATAATATGCTAGGAGCTTTACTGTCCCGATGACCTCATATAATCCTCATTTCATCCCTATGAAATAGGTAGAAAACTAAGGCCCATATTTGATTAAAAACTATGCTCCAAAGTAGTTAATTGACCTTCCCAAGTTCATGGAGCCAAGAAGTGGCTAAGCCGAGATTGGAATCCAGTCTTCCTGGTTCCCAAACTATCACTAAACTCTGTTGACTCCCAGCTAAGGCTGGTATCCTGCCTCATGCCTGATAGGCATAGACCCTCGTATCTGCAGCCTGCTACTCCCAGGGACTGTGCCTTCTATCAATACCCCTGGCCATTGGTGTGGGTCTGGCTTTAATTAGGAAGGGCCTTCTTGGGGCCAAAATATTACTCCCATCTGATTATGTCCAGTTACTGTCCAGAGACTCTGGCTATGGATGCCTGCTGGGCCTTGCCTCTTGGAGAGAAGTGTGGTGCAAAACAGTTCCAGATTTGCTCTGTTCTCAGATCTTATAATTCATGTAGTTGGCTTAACTTGGCCACAGACATTGTCATCACAAAAACTCATGTGATCTTGGGCCATTACCAGATAACACCACATCCCAATTTATCCCCTGACTTCAGGGATGGTGTTTATGACCCAACTCTTGGCTAATCAGCACAATGGATATCCCTGGACACAGATCTTTTTCAAAGATGGGCTTATATTGAACCAATCAGAGAATGAGAAGCAACAGAGATTCAGCCAGGACCTCTGGAAAAGGATCTCTTTCTTTTTCCTTCTGGACTAGCATTTAGGAGTATGTAAAGGCAGGTCTGGTCTGGTCAGATGTGGTCTCGGAAATCACAAAATGTTGTCTGGGGATGGAGCCAATACTGGGCAAGTCGAGTTAAGGAGAAAACCAGACTGGGCCCTTTGAGATCAAGATGCTCCAAAAGGCAGGTTTATTTCTTTATTATTCATTTACATGAACCAATGAATTCTCCATTTTTGCTTAAGTTAATTTAGATTGGGGTTGAAGAATCCTACCTATATTGTCCCTGTCCCTTATTTTTGATTTTGGCTACCTGCTTTGAACTCTAGTTCCTCTAGACCTGGGACCTGCATTCAGTCTAATGGCCAAGCTCCTGCCAGCTCCTTCCTGACTAGACCTTCCTCATGCTGATCAGCAGTAGTGATTCAGGGTGCCACATCTCTAATTCCACTTTCCAGAGATTATTCCACTTGCTAGTTCCAAAATAGGACTTGTGACCCCTTCCTGTTAACTCCCCTTACTCGAGTTTTAGGATATAGCATCTTATACAGAGTTTCCAGGACAAATACCCTGCAATATACTACTCAGTTTGTCTTTGGAGACCATGAAAACAAACATGTATTTCCCTGCCTTTATATATTTCTCAGAATCTGGCATTTGTTTACTTAGATTTAATAAATATTCCAAATAATACCCAATGTTATTGTTTTTCATTATTGGTATGAGAGACAGAGGTGGCAGGTAGAGGTGGGAGTATGAACTGAAATAACCTCTGTGAAAAATGAGTTGGCAATAAGGCTCAATAATTATTTAAATATATTAATTCTCTTTGACTCAGTAAATCCACTTCTAAAATTTCCAGTCTAAAAGTTTGCAAAAGAAGTATAAAACTTTTTTCCACAAATAATTTTACAGCAGAGTTATTTATAAGACCAAAACATTTGAAAATAACATAAATGCACAACAATTGGACACATTTTTTGTAAACCAGGCTACATATAAAAGTTGGGAAATACAGAAGGCTTTAAAAATATGTATACCTTTAAAATGCTCATAGACTCTGATCTAGTAATTCCATCCCTAGTACTGTATCTTAGGGCAATAATCTAAAATGTAGAAAAAATACAAGCACAAAGATTGAATAATTATTCATAAGATTGAGAAACTAGAATCAAGTTAAATATCCAACATTATTGGCACGGGAAAATATTTCTGTTGTAATACTAAGTGAAACATCAGGATAAAATTTTATATTTTATATGATCTAAACTATATAAAACAAAATTATATGTGCATAGAAGAAGAGGCAAAGAAGTAAAATGTGTTAAAATATTTAACAGTGATGGCCTCTGGGAGATAACTGATATTTTCATCTTCATAACTTCTCTCTGTTTTCCAAAATTTATTCCATGGGCATGTGAGATTTTTTTAATAGCAAAAGTTATTATAAAAAGATGGTAAGTATGTAAACTACATAGCAACATGGAGAATGTTTATGAAACAATGTTAAGTGAAAAAAGATGCATATAAAACCTTACTGTGATTGCAATTATGTAAATATGTGTCTGAATATAGACAAGAACTGAAAGGGAAAATGTATAAATAGAACTAAGTTTTGTATTGTGCTAAGGTTGTGGGATTGTGAGCAATTTCTTTTTCTTCTTTAAAGAGCTCTTTGTAGCTGTTTTAATGATGTGCATTCATTTTTGATCCCTTGCTCTGTGCATATCCACTTACTGTTAATTTTCTGGCCATGGCTGTACTCCTATTTCTGGCCACACTGGACTGGCTCCATAGGCCTCATATTGGTTCTGGGAATGGCCATGAGGTAGGTGATAAAGGTTAGTTGGGCCTCTCGATTTTTTATTCTTCAGAGGGGCTGAGTTTACATTATGGGGGACTTTTGTTGAAGACAAATCCCAACATTGTCATATGATGATCAGGATGCTCAGTCCATTATCGTTTAACATAGGTATTGTTTTAATAAGGTTAAGAGGGTATGGACAACTTTGTGGATATTTGCAACCAGGAGTGAATCTAGAGTTTTCTATGATATCTTAGGAAAACTGATTATCTCTTTAGGATGCAGCCTACATAGTAGAAAAGCTCCAATGACTACAATGTCTTTGGCATTCTAGACTTCCCTTATCTTTATCTAAGTAGAGCAGATTGAATCCTATCTGGGAAAGAAGGCTCTAGGCCAATATTACATATGAAATGATATTTATATGTAGCAGTAGAAAAGACAAAGCCTTTAGAATCAGACAGATCTGGATTTGAATCCTCAGTCCATCACTTATTAACTATGTTCAGTTCATCTAACCTTGTAGCCACTTGGTTTGCTCATCTGCAAAATGGGAAAGATGATACCTGCCTTATGAGATAGTAAGGAGGTCTATGAGAAAAAATATATAGAGAGAGCCTAACACAGTTCTGATTCTGAGTAGGTATTTCTCAAATACTGCACTTTTCTTCCATACCATCAAAAAGCTATGATCACTCATAAAAGATGCCAAGGTAATTAATTCAATGGGGAAAAGACAGTCTTTTCAACAAACGGTGCTGGGAAAAATATATATCCACATGTAAAAGAATGAAGCTGGAATCCTTTCTTACATCATATAAAAAAAAAAAAACCTCAAAAATTAACCAAATATAAGAATCAAAGTCATAAAGCTCTTGAAAGGAAACATGGGAGAAAATCTTTATGAACTTCAGTTACCTTAGGTTAGGCAATGATTTCTTAGATATGACACCAAAAGTACAAGCAAAAACAGGAAAAATAGATAAATTGGACTTTATCTAAATTAAAAACTTCATTTTTCTTCAAAGGGCAACATCAAGAAAGTGAAAAGACAACTCATAGAAAGGGAGAAAATATTTGCAAATCATATATCTGATAAAGGACTTATATCCAGAATATATAAATAACTTTTACAATCAACAATACAATTACAAAAATAACCCAATTTAAAAAATGGGTAAACCCCTCTCAATTAGCAGCAGAGTGGGCATCACTATCCCAAAATCCTCAAGATTGGGGAATGAACAATGGACTAAAGCAGACTTATTATTATTCTATTATAGATATTATTATTCTATTATAGACTTATTATTATTCTAGCAATGGAGGAACTTTTATCATTGATATAAAGGCAGTGGCCACCAAAGGTTCTGAGGGGAGAGAGAGGGAAGAATAGGTGTAACATGGGGCATTTTGGGGACATTGGAATAGTCTTGCATGACATTGCAATGACAGATACAGGCCATTATACATTTTGTCATAACCTATAAAATTGTGCAGGGTAGAGTGTAAACTATAACATAATAGTCCACGGTTAATAGCAATGCTTTAATATGTGTTCATCAATTGTAACAAATGTACCACACTAATGAAAGATGCTGTTAATGTGGGAAAGTGTGTGTGTTGAGGGGCATATGAGAATCCCCTATATTTTTTTATGTAACATTTATGTAATAAAAAATTTATTTAAAAATTTAAAAATTAAAAAAAATAGAGATGGGGAGAAGGAGGGAATTTATGTATAAAGTCTTTCAAACCTTCAAAAAAAATGGGCAAAGTATTTGAGTAGACCTATTTCTTTTTTTTTTTTTTCACTTTTTTAAAAAAAGATGTATTTATTTATTTAGTTAGTTTTATCCATTTTCACCCTTCCCTCCACCCCCGTTTTTTGCTGTGTTTGTGTCTATTTCTAAAGAAGAGATACAAATAGCCAATAAGCACATGAAAAATTTTTCAATATTATTAGCCATTAGGGAAATGGTGTGGGAGGTGGGCAACATGGGAATCCCAGGGGGTTCTGTGTAATATTTTCGGTAATCTAATCACCTCTTAAAATATATTTATATATATATAAATAACATTTTTGTAAGCAAATGCACATATATGCATATATATTTATATATCATTTTACAAATAGTGGTATGTATTGTGAAAATTTTGATTTTTACCCACAATAAAAAATAAATAAATTAAAAAACAAAAAAACCACATGAGATACAACTTCATACCCACTAGGATGTCTATATTTTAAAAAGACTGATAATAATAAGTATTGGTGAAGATGTGGAAAAACTAGAACCCTCCTACATTGCTGATGGAAATGTAAAATGGAACAGCTGATTTGGAAAGCAGTTTGGCAGTTTCTCCAAATGTTTAAACTAAAGTTGCCAAATGATCCAGCAATTTCACTCCTAATTATAAACCTAAGAGAACTGAAAACATATAGTCATAGAAAAACTTGAATGTTCATAACAGCATTATTCATAAAAGTCCCAAAGTGGAAACAACGCAAATGTTGATCAACTGATGAATGGTTAAACAAAATATAATATATTCATCTAATAGAATAGTATTAGGCCATTAAAAGGAATGAATTTCTGATATGTGCTACAATATGGATGAACCTTGAAAACATTATGCTAATGTAAAAAAGCTAGACACAAAAGATCATATATTGCATTCTTCCATTTATATGATTTCTGGAATAGGCAAATCTACAGAGACAGAAAGTAGATCAGTGGTTGCCAGGAGCTGGGGGAAGGGAGAAATGGGCAGTGATTGCTAATGGGTATAAGGATTTTTTTTTGTGGGGGGGTGATAATGTTCTGTAATTTGATAGCAGTGATTGTTGCACAACTCTGTGACTATACGGAAAACCACTGAATTATACATTTGGAAAGGGTAAATTTTATGGTATGGTAATTATATCTCAACGAGACTGTTCTTTATACACACACACACACACACACATACACACACACAAATATATATAGCTAAGACCAGCACTTTTAACTTGATGGTAGGAATATGAAAACCTTTCTATAAGTGTGATAGATATTACTCATTGCCAGATATTCTAATTTTCCTCACTGCAGTGCCTTGTAAGAAGACTATACATTTCCACCTTGCTGAATTTAGGAGTGGTCAGGAGTGGTCCTTGTTTTGGCCAAGGAAATGTGAGCAGAAGTGATCACCTATAAGCATATTTTTGAAGAGTAGGTGTATGGCTCACCGTCTCTCTCTTTTCCCTCTACTATTATGACCAGTATGGCAGATGTTACCAGTGCATCCCTCCATCCCCATGTAGTCCCTTGGCACTTGTTATTTCCACACAGGTTGAAAATTTTCCAGTTGCCAGCAACTATAACTCTACGCCTGAGGGCTTTCCCTGTCCACTGGAGCCTGCTCTCCCCACACAATGATCAAAATCGGAAGTACCAGGAAATTAACACCTCAACCCTCACCCCAGCTCCTTTGCCCTTCAGAGGAATAACTCTGAGATACATTTTTCACACTGACACTTGGGGTTCCCCAGCAGGATTAAGTCCCAGCTCTCCTCAGTAGTGACTTGCTTGATAATGAAACGTTATTGCCTTTCTTCCTTTCCTGTCTCACGTCCCTATTCCTTTACAAATATCTCTAGGATCATCTCTCAAATAAACTTCTTGCACTAAAGTCTTTGTCTCAAAGTCTGCTTTCGCAGAACCCAAACTAAGAGAACCAGCAATGTTGCAAATAGAGGATCATTGACCAGCACAGGTACCAGAGTAAAGATGATGTAGAACAGAGATGATTCCAAGTCATGATGGTCATGTAGCAAAAGTGGGAAATAAACCTTTGTTTTTCTAACCTCTGATATACCAATGTCATTTTTCACTTCAGTATAACCTAGTCTACTGTGACCAGAACACTGTGCATACCTTTCCTTAGTAATTCTCATTGTATGAATTTATCCTAAATAAATAAAGATGCCTACAAAAATCTTTATACTAGAATGTGCATTGTGGTATCATTTGCAATTAAAATTGGAGATAATTTAATATACAATGGAGTAATTAAAAATATAATAGAGTGTTTTCAGCTATATAAAATTTCTTCTTAGAGAATATTTAATAACATTGAAAATGCTCATGCTACATTAAAATAAAGCAGTGTATATGTATCATTCTATTTTCATTTTAAAATTACATACGTACATATATATATATATTTGAATATACATGTGAAAAAAATAACCATCTCTCTTCTCAGCCTTGTAGTGAGGGCTTTACTTGGACAAGGGAAAAACACATCCTCATACTGCCTATCTTCTATTTAAAGATATTATAGGAGAATAAGCGTTCTAAAAAGTAAAGGAGAAAAAAAAATAAATAAAAAGTAAAGGAGAAATTGTAGTTGAACATCTGTGTCAAATGACTAAATAAGTTCATGTTCAATAAACCCATTTATTCTCATCAGTAGTAATATTGGCTAAAATATTAAAAGAGAAATGAAAAAATATATTTGGGCTTCATGGTGAGAGACATCCCAATGAAGCTGAAATGTTCAGAAATACAAAAGTGTAAGTAGTTCTGAGGCCACTGGCTTGTTGAGATCTGGATGTAGAATCAGGCAGAGGCAGCTACAAGTTTGCCTCCCATGGGATAAGGAAGTTTAAAAGTGCTCTATAAGAGATGGGTATGACAGACAAGCTTCATTTAGACAAGGACTTTATGTGGGTCTCTTCTGTCATAAAAGGAGCCTAGAAAAAAAGGCAGATGCAGAACTTTCTGGGAGCTATAACTCTGGTGCATTGCAGCCCTAGAAAAGCAAATAGGGACATTGGAACCAGAAGAAATGCTAAGCCATCCAGCTGACTTTGTGACTGAATCTGAAAACCAACACACAGACAGATGAAAGCACAGTAGGTGTTTAAAAGGGGAGTGAGAAGATAGAAAATCAGAAAACTTCCTTCTCAAAGTGAGCCTACAAATTAAAAATTTAAAACATATGAATTGGATGCTAAAAATGATACTGAAAAAAATCAACAACTGGAACTTGAATTCACTCCATATGAAACTTATTTTACAGAGCTTTTGGAGATTTCAAAATAAGCATATGAGGATTTTCAAAGAAAAAATGTACATATTAAAACAGAACAAGAAATTATGATCTTGAACAGGCAGAAATAAAACAAGAAAAGGTGGATATGAACAAAATTAGAAATGAAAAATATATCGTCATTGAAATATTTAAAAAGGCAGAAAAAAGAATAGAGTAGACATGGTAAAAAAAAAAAAGGTAATTTATGAATGTTAGGTCCTTGTGAGAACTCAGAATCATTGCAGTAAGGCAAAATGATAAAGATTATGAAAAATTTGTTAAGAACCCAATGGAGGGCAGATCGAGAGTAACCAACATTCACATAATAGGAATTCTAGAAGAAGAGACTCAAGAGAGGGAGGGGGAAAGCAATATTTGAAGAGATAATGTGCTGGTAATTTCCCAGAATTAAAGAAAGGCATAAATTATCAGGTGGAAAATATATTCAGAGTATCAAGTGGGTAAATAAAAATAAATTCACATATAGACACATCAAAGTGAAAAAAGCAGAAAATTACAGTTAAAGGAAAACCTTGAAATCCATCAAAGGAAAAATAAGTTATCAAAACAAATAACAGCAGACTTCTCATCTATAACGATGGACACCAGAAGTTGAAAAAATTCTTAAAAAGACTCAAACTAGAATTTTATACCTAGTCAAATTATCATTCCAAAGAGAAGTCAAAATAAGGACAATATAGATTAAGAAGACTACCCACAGACACTATAAGTGCTATTAAAGGATACATTTTAGTACAGTAACTGGAAAGCTTGGGATTCAATTACAAGAGAATACAGAAATTCATAAGCGTGTACGAACAATTAACTCTTGATAATAAAAATAATTATTATTACTTGATCCATTGTTTTTACTTTTTAAAGTGATTTAACTTGCATGTTTAAACAACAATAACCAGGTGGTGACAGGGCAGTGTTCAAAAGGTGATTAAAGCATGTTAAGATCCTTGTTATAGCTGAAAGGAGTATAGAAACTCTGAATAACTGTACACTTTGTTAGAAAATGTATAGTTAAGTTTATATTTGAGATAGTGAGTTATCTATATGTAAATTAAAAATAATTTAATCCCTACCTCATACCATACACAAAAATCAGTTCTAAATGAGATAAACTAAGGACTCAAGTGTGACAAACAAAACTTGACAAGGTTCAGAAGAAAATACAGGACAATATCTTTATGGTATCCAGTTAGGAAAGGATTTTTTAAGTATATTACAAAAGAAAATCTCATAAAGTAAGAGATTGATAAAGTCAACTATATTAAAATAAAAAATATCTATATATCAAAATATTTCATAAACAAATTAAAAATATAAAATAAAAGCCACATTCAGGGAGAAGATATTTACAATGCATATAAGTGATAAAGTATTATAGTCAGAATAATAAAGAACTCTTTCAAATCAATAAGAAAGAAACAACCCAATAGAAAGTGGACAAAGGTTATAAAAATTCAATTCACAGAAAAAAACAAAATGGCCAATAAAACTATGAAAAGATACTGAATCCCACTAGTAATCAAGGAAATTCATATTATGATTACAATGGGATACCATTTCATACCTATTATGATAACTGATAAAAATTTATAAGCCTGACAATTCCAAGTGTTTAGGATACAGGATAATGGAAACTCTCATACATTTCTGTTGAAGAGTAAAGTTAACTATTTTGGAAAACAATAAGCTATTATTTAAAAAAAATTTGAAGATATACATATATATAATCAGCACTTCCTCTCCTAGGTATATACCCTAGAGAAATTCTAATACATATGCACAAGGAGACACACAGAAATGCTCTTAGCAGAATTGTTTGTAATTGAAAAAAACAAACATTAACCAAAAAACAAAAACAAAAAACAAACCCAAAAAAACTGGAAATAACCTAAATTATCACCAATAAAATGGGTAAATAGTGATCTAATCATATGTTGAATACTATACAGCAGTTAAAATGAATGAACCAGAACCTTGTCTATCAACATGAATGAGCCTCTATGATATAATAATGAGAAGGGAAAAAGTCACAGAATGACAATATAGTATGACACCACTCAAAGAATTTGTAAAAGAGTACCAGTCATATTTTTGGATACATAAATAGAGAAAATTTTGAATTCATGACAGTAGTTACCTCCAGGAAGAAGGGAGAGCTATGTGATCAGGCAGGAGTACAGGAAAGTCTCAATTATGCATGTAAAATTTAAAAAGTGTGGACTCTGTAGCATTGATAACATAATGTTCATATCATAAAGCTGGAGTGTGTGGGAGGGGAGTAAAGGGCTGTTCATTATATCTCTACTCTTCTTTATGTTTGTACTAATTGAACTTATTGGGAAATTTCAAATTCCCAATCAGCATTTCAGAAGGCTCCTAGTCTACGAGGAGTGGCAGCATCAGACTACAGTTCTGTGCTGAGTGTGTTTGGAGGAGGAGTGCAGACAAGGCAGTACCTCCCACTTGCAGCCTCAGAGACATAGCAAGCTGATGGCTAACAGTTTCAGCTTCTGCTGAGATGGGGGTTTGGGATGAATTGGATAGCGAGAGAGAGTTAATAACAACGAAGAAAGTGCTTTTACACAGTTGTCCTGATAACACAAGATCTAACAGTTCTTCCTAACCTTTCCAAGTCATGGCTGACATGGATAACATCTGTCTGGCATACTGGAGTAGGAGCAACCAGAATGGGGGTCCAGCTGCCCCAGGTCCTACCTGTGTCCCTGAGAATTTAGTGTATAAATATCTTAGCACAAGTGTAGCCCACTGGCAGTACACCAGTGTGTCATGACATACACTATTGGGAAGCTCTGGCACAGAAGATAATCTTTTCTCATCTAAAAGGAGGAGAATTATAAACCTCTTTCAGGCAGCAATGAGCATTTTGCAATCACACAACTGTTTGAAAGGAGTACACTGAGAGTCACAACTACTCTGCTTGAATTTGTTCAGTAGAAATCAGGAACAGAAAGAGGTAGCACAAAGTAAATGCAGTTAACAAAGTCTGAAAATTCTCTTTTAAAGCAACTGAATATAGATCAAGAACCCTCACCAAGTCATACTTCAGCATCATATCAGGGAGAGACCCTATGAGATGGGGATGTATAAACAGGCAATCTGGGTCGGTGCATGTGGAGCAGAAAGGACACAATTACAAAGGAGAGCATCAAGCAGGACAGGACAGAACTGGCATGTCACACGAGTGAGCCACTCTCGTTATGCTAGCCCATGATTTGAAAATTGTATTTATGTTCATCATTAACATAGCTCACTCTATAGGGTAAATTAATTTTTTTTTTCAAACTAGCTCATCTTTGTCTTCTAAAGTCCCAAGTTCGAAGAACTTTAATAGGTGGAAATCCAGTGAGGTTACCTATACTTTACATCTGCATTCACTGTCACTATGTATCTCAGCCACATAGACCAGATAATTGACCTTTTTGCTAGGATAATGCCTGCAGAGGGCAATATCTCAATCTCTTTGTAAGCGATCCAAATGGCCCCTGGATACAGCATGGCAAGCTTGGTTGAAGGTAAGGCTGGTGTGGTACAACCATTCAAGATACCAAAATATAGAATACATCAATACTGATTGGTAATTAGCCCCTCCCTGAGTCCCACAATCCTGTCAAATGACTATTCTGCCACACTAGCCCTTCCCGCAGGACCCCATTTCCCCCAATTCAGTAATCAGAGTGTTAATACCTGGCACAGCAGGGGGCCACCGGGGCAGTTAAAATTTTTGAATACCACCCATGGATGAAGATGAACCACCACACCCACTCTTGAATGCTCATTAATCTGCTGGCAACATCAACCTCTTGGGTCCTGAGAGAGAATGCATCTCTTTTTGTCCAGTTTTGCTGCAAGTTCCCAAGTCAAAGTAAAATAGCTCTCTACCAAAACTAAACTGTGCAACCTGTCACTAGGCTAGATGCCAGGTCTAGAGGAAAGAAAAGACCTTTTAAGTCCCATGGCCACAGCTTTGTTGGAGGATTTCACCTTCCCCTGAAATTCAAGAGTCATCCTGACCCTCAAGACACACCAGAACCTGGTCGTTTTCCCACACTGGTCCTTCCTCATAAGACAGCCTCCCCTCACTCCATGCTACCTATCAGGCAGCTTCCCCACTCTCCATTATTTTAAAACTTATTTCTCAGGAGACTAGGACACTTTCTTGACATTTAAACCCAATGAGTGATTTGGGGGAGAAGGAAACTGACCCTAGGATATGCAGCAACCTACAGACTATCAGTTCTGCCATCTCAGAGTAGCACTGGGAGGGAGAAAATGAACTGCCCATTTGCAGAGGGTCTGGAGGAGCGGAGGGGTCCATGGCACAAAATTTCTACTGTTCATACAGAGAATCAAAGGAGGAGGGCAGGAACTGCATTTGGATAGTCATCTAGGCATCGAGCAGGACAATAAAGGAAAAGCCAAAGCAGAATGGCTGCACCTACTCACCAGGGTTGGTTATTGTCAGGAGGTCAAGCTGCCGCTGTTGCTGCAAAAGAAAACATATTGTAAGGGCACTGATCCAAACTAGAGCCAAACTGGTGCTTAATAGTCAGAGTGGACATGCAAAGTGGATGTTCAGACACACAGAGCAGGGTAAATTATACAGAATGTGCTGCTTACTCAAGATTCTATAGAGAGGCCTGTCACCCTAGAAACCTAGAGGAATGGATGTCCTTTTTGTTTGGGCCTTGGAAGCACAGACAAAATGCCTTAGAGATTCTTCCCATGAAACCTGTTATACTTAGGGAAAATGAGGCCCAGAAAGGGATATGGCTTACCTAGGATCACAAAGAAAGTTCCTTTCCTAACTCCCAGTCACAGGCTCATTCCTTTGAACCAAATGGCCTTAGAGTCCTCTTTGCTCCTCACACTGGCTACACTGGTTGAGTGTCTGATATACTGGCAGCTTCTTTACTTTGGGCCCTTGGGTCATTGCCACCCTTCTGATACTCCTTTATGACCAAGATATGCCTCAGTTGGTTCATTTCTTAAACCTGCTCAGCAATGCCATGACAATTTCAATTGCTGATAATTCCTTCTCTATCTGAATCCCCACACCTATTTATCACACATCATTTATAGAAACTAATACTTATCTGGTCCACTAGAATATATGGACAAGGTTGCTTGTATTTGGAGGCAACTAGACTTGGCTAACCTAAGAGCTGAGGTGATCAATACCTCAATAGGTCTGATGCCTATTGTGGCACACCCACTGGGGAGCTTTGTCCTAGAATTAATATTATGGCAACCTGAGTGTAGAGAAGTGGGGGTGGGGCAGCAGTGAGCAACTACCTTAAAGACAGGAGTCAGGATTCCTTAAGCCCCAGACTTCCTGCTGACCTTTTTTTTCTTTCCTACACTCGATTTTCCATAAAATACTGGAAGTCTACCTTTTTTTTTCTTAAAAGGAGTCCAAACAAACTCCACTTTGAGAACTACTACTCCAGGCTACCTTTTCACATTGCCGGGGCTTCTGATTACCTGGTGTTTCATACAGTGGTTTCTTGTTATATTCCATCTCACCTGCATTTATTTCCCTTCTTATCGCACCTTTCTCCAAGAATGGCTTCCTGAACTTTGCTTAAGTAGAAAGGGAAAGGGAGCAACATTGTTTGAGCACCAACTAGGCACTTTGATATGTCATTTCATTTCATATTCTTGGTAATCTTACAGGGTGGGTATTGTACAGAGGAGGAACATGAGGTTCAGAGAAGAGATGAACTACCCAAGACCATACTTTCATTAAACAGCAGAGCTCAGATTAGAATTCAATCATTTCTAATCCTGGCACTAAAGTCCCAAATATGAGGATGTGCATAAATCACCTAGCATGATGCCTAGTACTTAACAGACACTATTTAGTATTGATATTATTAATACTATTACTCTTCTTCTTATTATTATTACGTGGCTCTTGGTTTAAATAAACTGCCTTTTCCCTTTTAATATAATCAAAAATACTTGGAGCTAGACGTTATTGAGTTTGACCTGCCATCAGGGAAGAAATCCCCTCTGCAATGTCCACCAGCTGTACGAACTACTTCTGTTTCATCCCTTTTTTGTTGGTGGGGAGTTCACTACTCCTTACTGGTTAGACAGCTCTACTTTAGCAGGGTTGAAAGCTGCTTCCTTATGATGTCACTATTTTCTAGCTACCCATGACAACAGTTTGGAGATTTGTGTCTTCCCTCCAGGCTAAATATTCTCATTTCCTTTGCCCTTTTCTTGCAGGACATAGTCTCAAATTTTCTCACCCTTACGGTTACTCTCCTCTTCCATTTTACTTGGTCTCTCCCAGTCAAAATCTCTTTAAGATCTATCCTTTGCTCCAATGACTTCTCATGAACCTAAAAGCAAATCTGTATCTTTTCAGAGCCTTCTCAATCACACATCCCTGTTTTCCTTCCAGCTCATAACTCATTCCAGTTGACATTTCAAGGAAACAATGCAACTCTAAGATGTCACTGACCCACAATGTGAACACACATCCTCATGCTGAAATAAAACACACACCCACACATGTGGGCTAGAAGGAATGCTGGAGCCAGGCCACTTTCCTTCCCAAACACAGAACCAGGCCAGTGATCCAAGTGGCTCAAGCTGCCTTTGCTGAAGTGGACCTGTGTGGCTTGGCACTTTCCTCATGAGTGAGGAAATGTCTCCTCATTTTCCATAAGCTTGAGTTTGGGATGATCTCAATTGGTTGAGGTCTATTTACTTGAAAAGTATTTCCTTTTTAAAAGCTATCTCTAAATGATGCCTCTCTGCCAAGGGTCCAGTAGAAAACAAAGAGGAGAGATTCTGATAGGAGTCAGGAAGGTTTGGGCTTCAGATAATTTACTGTATGTCTCTGGTTTCAAACTTCACAACTCTAAAATGAGTGAGAGTAAAATATGTTCAGTGACTCTGAGTCAAATGCAACCAGATACTGTGTTTGTGGGCTCCCTCTTTTGGTACAAAGAGCTCCCTGAGAATCCTTGAGGTAGGGATACTAGGAGCTCAAAGGACAGTCAGAAATTAAAAGGGACCATTTTAAGCTATATTCTCATATTGCAATTATCGGTGCATGTGTGAGTCTTCCTCACTGGAGGAGCATTTTGAGAACCTGGAACATCTTTTATCCATCTTAGTTACATCAGTCTGTGGCAATGAGGAGTCCTCAGGAGGCATCTGCCGAACTCAAGTGTATCATTCCCAGAATACACGTTATCCTTTCAAGCCTCCATGCCTTTGTTCACACTGTTCTCGATATCCAACCTCTTGTCATCTTTGTGGAGATAACTCCTCACTTCTCAAGACCTCTGTGCAGTCTTCTCTGCATGCCAGGTTTCAACCCCACCCCTCTTCTTTCCATTCCTCAGAGCAGAATGAGTATTTTACATTTTGTTCTTCCAAAGCATCTTTTAAAACCTATCTTTTGTATCACACTCTGTCT
The DNA here is from genome assembly GCA_026826555.1 of Tolypeutes matacus. Lineage (NCBI taxonomy): Eukaryota > Metazoa > Chordata > Mammalia > Cingulata > Chlamyphoridae > Tolypeutes > Tolypeutes matacus. Next base: position 43,723,534 of record JAKSZT010053883.1, read on the forward strand.
TAATCATCTCTTTCCTTATCTGTCTTTCTCACTAGGTTCTTACTGATGACAAGACTATATCATTTCTTCTCTGCCTCCAGTGTCCAGCACAAAGGCCTGGAAGGAGTTTGGTGTCACCTAGTTCAAATAACTAACCATTCCCTTATTCCCTCTGCATTGACCTATTAAGTGGGAATCAATCAACATGGAAAGTAAGCAAGCCCCTTTCTTTCCATGATTTTTTTCCCACCACATCTGGGGTTTTGTGCTTTTATGTTTTTGCATCCATCATTGCTGTAGCCAGCAATGCTATCTACCCACCTCCTTTTGGGATATTTTCCTTTTTTTACTCATGCCCATAGGATCACTATCTCACTTGGACTCCTACAGCATCTACTGTCTGAATTACTTCTGTGGTGATAAATTAAACCTAACCTGGTGACAAGCCCATCTAACCTACAGAGCACTGGCATATGTGTGCACCACCTAGTGGTACAAACAGATAAGTGTTTTAAACTGTAGCTCTTAAAATAGGATTGAAAAACCTGTGCAAAAACAAAAGTGTAAGATCAAGAATCACTGTACCAAAAAAAAAAAAAAAAAAAAAGCTAAGAAACTGGAATATCCAAATAATTCCTTCAAAGTCCTTCAAATATAAAAGGAATTAAATGAAAATGAAAACTTTCATTACTAAATTGTCTACTTAGCATAATCCTTTGGAATTGCCAGTGGAAACTGTCTGGCATTTGTAAAATAGGGCATATGATTTGTGGAATTTTACCAATAATGTATAACCAGTAAATATAACTGGTTATATTTATAAATATAATAGGTGAGCATCTTGGACATGAAAAATCGCAAAATTTTTCCAATTAATTATCAAGAGAGAGAGTTAAAGGTCTTTTATAGAGAAATGATACGTTATCTAACTGCCTGGCTAGTAGAATGTGCAATATTAGCTGGAGGAAATGAAAGTCAGCGAGGCAGGTGGCAGATTTGGTAGGCTGACAGGGTCTGCTGGCTGAAAGTGGAGCAGCTGAATCACTAGCCGACCAAAAACTACAGCCTTAAGCAGGGGTTCTTAACCAGGGATCCATGGACCCCCAAGGGTCCATGGAAAGATCTCAGGGGATCCGTGAGCTTGAATTGAACAAATCGACTTATCTTTATTTTCTATGACTTCTAGCTGAAATCTAGCATTTCCTTCACTTATGAGTGTATGCAATAAATTACACTAGTATTCATTTCATATCACATCGCCGCTGTTGCATATTTTGAAAAATCGCTTACGCTCATCCATACTTCGATTTTATGGTAGTTGTTAGAGCCGATGCTAGGTGAACATCATAAAATTATCTGCTACTACATTCTGAGACGGGGTTCTTGGTTTTCACCTGACTGGCAAAAGGGTCCGTGGAACCAGAGCCTTCATATGTGTGACAGTGGTAGTGGGCCTGCCTGTGTGTGTGTGTATGTGTGTGTTGTGGGGACATGCCTCCTCAGACCAAGGAATTCCACACCTAGACAGAGAGGAATGTGTGTCCAACTGTAGAGTGGGGGTATGCCAGAGTTGGGCCATTCAGGAGTTGATATGTGGATTTCTGGCTGTGTAAATCCTGTATCCAGCCTTTCCTGGTAAAAAGTGGTGCTCCATAGGCATTCAGAAGGAGCCCATTATTGTGCTTCGCTACAATATGGTAAGTACTGAGTCATGACTCCATAAAGAGTACTATAGTTAACAGTTTGGTGTATTTTCTTGTCATCTTTCTCAATATATGTATGTATTTAATGAGATAATGTTTATATAATAAATGAAGTATATTAATCTTGTGTATTAAAGATTGTTATTAATATTATGTTATTATATAATTATTTATAATATATTATTTTTTTGTGCCAAACTGAGAGTCTTTGTTTTGAAGTAGAAGAGTTTGTCATATATATTTATTGTCATAACTGATATGCTTGATCTTACTATTGTGATTTTGTTTTATGCTTTCAAATCCTTTTTTTTTGTCAGGGAAGTTGGCATTAATCAGCATGATACCACTTGATTATTTTGTCACAAGGGGGCAGGTTGTAGAGTCCAGCTACTACAGCATATTGATGTAGACAAAGTTTTCTGAATCAGGGAAAGACTCCTTCAGGCAATATCCAATCTGGAAATACTCTTTTTTTCATATCTGAAGCCTCTCTGACTACACTAAAAAATTTATAGAAAAATACCAGACTCAAAATCAGACAAAGATGTATTCCTGATTCTGTAACCTCTTAGATGTGTTATCCTTGGCACATTATTTAACTTAGCTAGGAATTAGGTACCCCATCCTAAAAAGAGTGTACACTAACCTCAAGAGGACTAATAGGAAGGAGAATGTGAGAGAAAGAGGAAGAATTGCTCTGAACAATGGGGCAACAGGCAATGTGGGAAATGCAATGGTTGAGAGCTAGGACTTTTTTTTTTAATTAATTTTTTATTTTTAAATAAGTTTTAGCTTACATAAATGTTGCATAAAAAATATAAAGGATTCCCGTATGCCCCACTCCTTCCCCCTCCCACACTTCCCCCCCATTAACAACATCATTAGTGTGGTACATTTGTTACAATTGATGAACCCACATTGAAGCATTGCTACTAATCATGGACTATAGTTTACATTATAGTTTACACTTTGCATTTTCGGGACACTGGATTTGTCCTGCATGACACTGCAGTGACGGATACAGGCCATTGTATATTTTGTCATAATTTATACATAACTTACAAAATTGTGTGGGAGAGCTAGGACTTTTAAGTGCGGGACCAGTTCTTCTCTACCTGAGGCTGAGACTGAGTTCTCACCCTCTGGCACTTAGCCTTTTACAACAGTCTTTTTTTTTTTTTTTTTTTTTTTTTTCACTTTTTTTTTTTATTTTTTATTATGGGTAAAAATCAAAATTCTCACAATACAAACATTTGCAAAATGATATATAAATATATATGCATATATGTGTATTTGCTTACAAAATGTTATTTATATATATATATATATATACATATATTCCAAGAGGTGCTTAGATTACCCAAAATATTACACGGAACCCACAACAGCCTCTTAACTGGCCTCTCTGCTTCTAGTTTTGCCCCCTCCAGTTCATCCTCCACATTGAAGCTAAAATGAGCTTACTAGAATGCACATCTTAAAACTCATCAAGGGTTCCTACAGGATAAAGTCCAACCCTTTAGCTGCTACTGGAGGACTTCCATGGCCTGGCTCCTGCCTTTCATCTCCTGCCCTCTCAGACTCGGAGCTCCAGCCACAAGGAACCACTTCAAGCTCCTCAAATTTGCTGCTCTTTCACATCTACACATTTGCACATGTTGTTCCCACTACTTGAAACAACAACCCTAAACTCAACCTATTTTGCCTGGCTAATTCCTACTTGTTATTCAGTTCTCAACTTACATGCTACCTCTTCTGTAAAGGCTTTTTCTAACTTGCCAAGGCTGGATTGGATCTTGTTCTTAACCACTTGACCTTCCCCATCAGAATACCGTGACATTGTATTTCCATCACCTGTTTAGTCCACCATCCTCTCTTTTGGTTGTGTGGCTTCCTGGAGGGCAACGACTGGGTTCTCTTTATTTAGGGGCTAGCCCAGTAACCCACAGATGGTGCTCAATTAAGATCTTCTGATTTCCTGTTACCAAAATAATAACTTGACTGGGTCACCGAATTGATCATGAGAGGAGACCCCATGGATACACACACACACACACACACACACTCACACAATGACCCCATAATTTTTTATCAAACTCCTCTCTAGGTCTGTTTTGGGGATACAGGGACTGAGCCACAGAGAATTTGGCCTTCTTCATCTGGATGGGTAATTATGAGGCTATGGTTAAAAACGGACTTGTCATTTTGGTCACGACTGCATCACAATTACCTCCCAGAATGAGAAGGGACACGGTGTTCTGGGAGCTCAAGGGCTGGTTTGATGTGTGGGGTTCTGCGTGGTAGAAGAGAATAGTTGCTGATTATGTGTTCTGTTTGGCTTTCTGTGTTTCGTGCAGGATAGCTATTTGGGGAAAATCAGTCTTTCATGGCATATACTGGAGATGATTTAAACAAGAGCACCAGTAATCCTGCACATTTTCCTGTCATTCCAACAGCAAGCCATCATGGGGAAGACTGAGGGATCAACGCCCTCTAGAAATAGGGGTCACAGAGGCAGAGGCACATGTTTGGCTTCAGGCTCAGGACCCTCCCTTTCCTGCAACCCCTTCCCCTGCTCAATCCTCCTCCCTGCTCCCTGCGCCCCACCAGCTTTAGTCACTTTCTAGGCATCTGGAGATCTCATGCTCCCTCCCTGCCCTATTCCCAAGCTCAGTCTGCTCCCTGGAAAACATCTGATGTGGCGCTGGCCTTTCTTACCACCTATTCCAGTCTCCACAATGACCACAGTATTGATGATTCCAAAACTAAATTTTCTCCTTTCTTTTAGAGTTAAAGTTAATACATTTTTGATAAAGACTAGATTTCTTGGTTTGGCATTCAAGGAGGGTATCAAAAATTGCCACAGTTTTATGTACTACTTTGAAAAAGCAGTTTTTACATTATATATAATTTCACATTTGTAAAACAAACAAAATGTATCATTATTTTCATGAACAACCTCAGGCAGTAAAATTGGACATATCATCTGTATTAGTGTGAGATTCAGAAGACAGGCTCTCACCTGGCAGGGGAGGTGTGGTGAAGGGCCAGTCATCCTTGTGGGGAAAGGGAGCAGGGATTACGAATGCCTGGGAAATACTATCTCAAAAGCACAGAGCTCATGATCACACACACCAGGACTGGGACACAGATCTTCTATTTCTCTGACAATTCTGCATATCTCCACATTTCCTGCATCCACATTACCTAGCTCCTGCCCTTGACAAGGTCCCTTTCCACCTCTCTGAACAACTGAGGTGTCACATAGCTGTCCCAGACAGTACCTTGCCTTCAGTCCGTGACTATTTGTTTGTTAATTCAACAAATATCAATTGAGCATCTACTATGTACCAGGCATCTTGCTAGAGATAAAGATAGAGACTCTGTACTCAAAGAGCTAGTTAACTGTGAAGTGGGGAAGATACACATTAAGCAAATAATCACACAATAAGAATTAATTTCAGTATGATAAGTGCTCAAAAAAAATATATGGACAAAGTACAAGGTGATATGACCATGGTTCAGAGGATCCCTCAAGTCTTGGCCTGACCCATTGGCTGATTCCTGGATGACATTCTCACCTCCCTACCCCACTGTCTTCTCTGGGGAACCTAAGAATGGGAAGCAGAGAAGGGTAGTAGACAAATAGCTGGAGTTGCACGTGTGAGATTGCTTCGATATTTTTTTCTGTGTAGTTTATGCCCCTGTAGCTTCCTGTTATTGGAAAATAACAGGAATGCAAGTGGCTTTTATCCCCGAGGCAGCTTAAAAAGGTGCATCATAGTTTAGCCTCTGGTGGCTTGCATGAGAGCAGACCAAGTGGAAATGGAGAGGAGCATACGAAACTGCAAAGACAATTTGGACTGAAAGTAGAATTAATCGCATTAATGGCTGCAGTAGTTTCCATTTGTTGAGCACTTACTATGTGTCAATCCTCACAACAACCCTTTGAGGCAGGCATTTTTGCCCCTTTTCACAAATGAAGAAACTGAGGCTCAATGAGATTAGGTTAATTGCCTGAGGTCATGGCTGCTAAGTGGCAAAACCTGTAATCGAGTCCATACTGTTTGCTTCTGAAGCTTATGCTCAGTTTTAAAATCAGTTAGTTGTGAAGGATGAGGCAAAAAATTCTTCACTGGTTCCTGGTTTCTAGGCAAAGGAGCAGCCTGAGATGTAGTAGGAAATGCTGTATGCCTGGAGCAGCCTCTGCACATAAAGGAATGGTAGAAGCTACAACTTGTGTTATCCTTTGTATTTTAACTTCACAGTGTGCACTGTTTGAAATCCTCTATTTACCTGTGCTGATATTTGATTAATGTCATTCCCATTACATTCTCACCTCCATGACAGAAGCACAGTTTTAATCTCTCCATTTTATGTCTTGTGCCTAGCACTTTGCCTGGCAGGGTAGGCTCTGTCAAAATATGCTAAGTGGTAGAATAATGGAAATGTAGATCAGGTTTTTAAAGAGAGCGAAACTCTCAATCATGCTGGAGAAAAGTGATACACACCCCATCCTACATCCTGAACAGTAAGATAGGGACTCATGCTGGAGGACTTTACCTTCACCAGGTCTGGAGGAAAGATTTAAGCATCACGAGACAGAGAGAGGAAGGATATTTCAGCATGAGTATGTACTTGATACCTAGACAGACTGGATCTTCCCCATTCTCTCTACAGCCATATGTCATGTGGGAAACTACAAGAACAATCTAAATCTAAAGTGTCAGTGGGTGGAGCTCAAGGCTGGAGGGGACGCATACAGCTGACAAATGTCTACCCAGTGCACCCATGGGTTCCATAGCACAGAAATATTGATTTAATAGGGTCTTATATTATAGTCAGGTGTTTGTGTTAGTCTCTCTTCCCACCTCCAAGTCTCCTCTCTCCATTTCTCACCTCTTGCCTTCTCCTCCAAGTCAGAAGCTGAATTTTTTAACACAATTGTATTCTCCCTGTATCTGTTACGTAGTAGGATCTCAAGAAGATTGTTGAAGATGTGACGTTTTGACTTGTAACTAGAGCAAGTTAGATAATTACAAATTCTGTTTTTTTTCCCACAACATTTCATTTGTAGCATCAAATTTTGGGGTTAAAAAGATAAGCTCTTCAATTGATACTTTAAAGCTGTGATTACTCTTCACAGTACAATTACTCTTCATCCATAAGAGTGTCAAGATTGAGTATGAATCAGGCTCTCCCATAACACAACCTTCTGGGATGTAAGAGCAAGGAGACTTGGAGATTATCTGGCCCAATTACTTTATTTTAAAGAAAAAGAATCTGAGGCCACAGAGGGGAAGTGACCTATTCAAAGTCACCTGCCACGTTGTTCTATTCTGTTTGCTTGACTGCATTTTTCAGTAGAGTGGAAAGAAAGGATTTATGTCTATAACCCAGGAAAATAGTTTAAGTATAGAATCTCCATCATTCCTGGTCTGAGATCTGCAGGAAATCTCTTCTTAGGGACCTTATAAAGTGTATTTTGAGGCCCAGAGGAATAAGACTTGCCCCAGACATGATATACCAGCAGAGTCATACTTGGAACCAACAGACCTAACTCCTATGCTGCTTTTGAAAAAGACTTATGGAGCACAAATGTAGCTGAAATGTAGTGAGAAGAACACAGTACTCAGAATTAGAAGCCACAGATCTGTGCCATGGAAAAGAGCAAATAACAGGCAACGAATATAAACCCTAGTTCATGCACTTATGAGTGCTCTAGCCCCTGAACAATTACTTAAACTTTCCCTCATTTCTCCATCTCTAACATGGGGATCAGAAGAGTTTTTAAACTGGAATATAATCACACAGAATTCTTATTCTACAACAAACATTATATTGTGGAATAGAATAAAAAATTCACATCGTTTTATTTTTAAAGCCAAAACATAAAACCCAATAGAACATTAAAGACTCTGATTTTTTGATTGTCTCTCTCCCCTACTTATTAGGCTAATTAATGGAAGAGTTTTGGATGCTCTGACTTCTAAAAAGATCCTATCACAGTGAAGTAAGTAATCAATAAAATCTTTTTTATTCCCATTTTCCTTTGGATTCAGCATGTGTGTAAAGGAGCTCATAGCAGCTCCTCACAGAACACGTTTGAATGAAATAGTGAGTCAGAAACACCAGCCCCAGCTTGGTCCACCTACTTGCTGTCTGACTTGAGCCAGTAATTTATCTTCTCTGAACCTGTCTCTACCATATACTGACCATGGGTAAGTGAGTTAAATACGTAGAAATGGGTTTACCAACCACCTACTAGTAAAGCAGTTAGCCTAATGCTTGACATATAACCTTGGGGTATATGGTAGATAGACTGGTAAGACTTTTATTTTTAATTCCAAGACCCTTTGCTTGGATGACTCAGCTCATGCATCAACTCCTGGAAGCCTTCTTTTCTCTCCCAGGCTGGGCTTAGTGCCTTCTTAAAGCTCCCTCAGCACCTTGTGCTACCCTTGGCCACAGACATTATCACTGTATGCGGTAATTATCTGTCTGAGTCATCTGACTGTGAACTCTTGCAGGCAGGGATGCTGTGTGATTCAGATCAGATCGCTAGCACCTATCACTGTACTTGGCACATAGCAGGCCCTCAGTCATGTTTGCTGAATTGCACGAAACTGTGGAGTTCCTGTGAAAAATATGACATTCAGAATAAAATTCTGGCACTTAAAGTGAAGCAACATTAATCTGTGTTCCTGCCCAGCCAGAATAATGCCTCTGCACCATGTCAGAGTTATATATACTGCAGGAAGTAAAAGTGCCAGGCCATGAAAGTCTATTTTCTGCATTTGAGTGGCTTTCATGGACGCTCCATTCCATGCTGATTGACCACAACTTTCCACAAGAAATTGCCAGCTTGATTGTGGGGAAAGAATCCAGATCTAATTGTTCTTTGTAAGCCTGGGACAGAAGGTATTGTTGCTTGAAAAATGGAACTGTCTAAATTAATTTTCCTGAAACAAATATCTTTGCCAAATAAAAGCAATGCATTATAACAACCCATAATTAAAAGCAAAATGATACCTTTTGTATGTGCGGAAGACAAATGTGTTCAACACACACACACACACACACATACACACACACACGACGAAAATGTTAATTTCTTGGAACTCCAGAGACAGTCTGAAGAGAGGGGTGTGTGTATGTGTGTGTATGTGTATGTGTATGTGCTTAGGAGTAGAGTGAGGTGGGGTGAGGTGAGATTCTCTCTCTCTTCCTTCCTTCCTTCCTCCCTTCCTCCCTCCCTCCCTCCTTTTCTTCCTTCCTCCCTCTCTCCCTCCCTTCCTTCCTTCCTTTCTTTCTTTCTTCTCTCTCTCTCTCTCTTCCTTTCTTCCTTGTCATTGAAAAAGAAATTTTTAAAAAATAAAATAAGTATCTTATTTTAATAAGCTCTGATTTCTGAATAATGTGGCAGGATATTCTTAAATCCCATTTTACTTTTCATAAACAGAAACTGGGAAAGTGAGGGAAGTTAACATTTATTGAACTGCCTTTATTTTCCCTTGCCTTATTTTTCTAACCTAATTTTTTCCCTTTTTTTTTAAATTTGAGAAGTTGTAGGTTTACAGAAGAATCATGCATAAAATAACGGTTCCCAAATACTACCCTATTATTAACCCTTTGCATCTAACCTATTTTTAATGTATTTTATTTTGCTGTGTCTTGTCTTTGTGAACTGATAAATTCTTTCTAGAAAAGATGATTTAGTGGATTTTAACTCTTTTTCATTATCTTCTTTATTCATTGTATTTCCTAAAGTGAGAGTCCATTTCACATTTATCTGTTGGGCATTAAGATTGTAGCTAATTAATGAGTAAATTAGTAACAGGTACTATGCTTATATTTACTCATTTTATCCTCACAACACTCTCATAAGACAGGTATTTAACCTCCATTTTAGAGATAAGAAAACCAAAGTTCAGAGAGGTTTAGTAAATGGACTAAAGTCATATAGCTAGTAAATGTGAAGCTAGGATTTAAAACTAAGTCTTTCTGACTGTGAAGCTCATGCCTTTCAAAATAATATTTCTACAGTATATAATAGTATTAATAATATTAATGAAATCAAAATAAGAAAGAGAAAAGCTCACACAAAATCTCAACAAATCAAACTTTAAAAAAATTTTCCATGTTTTTTTCTAATCTTTATTTAAGTACATGTGTTTTTAATACATGGGTAATAATTATATATAAAAACAAAGATGTAATCATGGCATAAATAAGATTTTCTACTTTCTATATTCTACTATTTTTAGGTTAAATTATATCACAAGAAGTTTTCAAGAGTATTACATAGTCAGTGTAAAAATTATTTTAATGACTTCATACTGTTCCATTCAGTGAAAGTGCATAGTTTACTTAAATATAGGACATTTAGGCTATATTATTTTGTTGTTATAAATGACATAACAATAGCCAACTTTCTGTATGCAGTTTTCCCCTTCATTTGGATTAGATTATTTCTCTTAGATGAATACCCAAGAGTGGAATTACTGTATCAGAAAGTTTGTACGTTTTTATTACTCTTGATATATATTGCCAATTTGTTTTCCAGTAGGATTGTTCTAATTTACACTTTCATAGTGTGTGAGATAAAGATTTTACTGTAGTTTTGCCAGCATTATAATTTTTGCTAATATAATAGTTATCACATGACATTTGACTGCTGTTTTGTCTTTTATTTTTAAGATGATTTAGTGGTTTTGAGTTCTATTTCATTATCTTAAAACATTTATCTGTTGGGCATTAAGGTTTTACCTCTGTTTGCAATTTAAACTCTCAGGGGATAACCACCTGTTTTGCTCTGGGTTCACCATCTTTGGTGGCATCAGAAATACCCACCTGAATAGTCATGAAAGAAAATGTTTTCCTTAAATAACAGGGCCCCTTTTAATATTTACGGTCAAAGATAGATCCCAATGAAACTTGTAAATACACAACGAAATAGTGTTAGTATCATTCCAACAGAGTTTATGGATGCTCTGAGCTCCTTCCATTTCCTTTAATCCTCCTTTGAGGATTGATGATGTTCACTTCTCCTAAAGCATGAGGAGCTCTGCAGGAGATCAAGGGCACTGACCGAGTCATTATGAAAGGTATGCCGCTTTCCTGTGATCTCCCTAGATTCCCACTTCGAAGATGCTGCAGAAGGGTCCAAGGGTTCCCTCTACTTGGGAAGAGGTATGCTCCTTCCCCTCAGAGAAAGTCAAGCAGGATCTCCCATGAGGCCACGAGGAAGGAAGCCATGTTGGCTTGCCTCCTCTAGTCAAAAATGTAATTAACAGCACTGAATAAAATATGTGAATGTGGTTAAAACAGGGAATTTTAGGTTGTATATATGTTACTAGAATAAAAATTAAAAAATAGGACTATACAAACAAACATTGAACCCTGTTGTAAATGATGAACCACAGTTAATAGATATTTATAAAAATGTTCTGGGGAATGGATATAGCTCAGTGGTTGAGCACCTGCTTCCCACGTACGAGGTTGTGGGTTCAATCCCCCGTACATCCTAAAAAAAAAAAGAGTTCTTTCATGAATTGTAACAAATTCACCACACCAATGCAAGGTGTTAATAATAGGGAGCTATATGGGAACTCTGTCTTTTATGCATGATTTTCTGTAAACCTACAACTTCTCTCACTAAAAAAAAAAAAAAGCATTCTCTTAGCAATACAGGCTGAGGTTCCACAATGTGGCTAAAGACACACCAGATTCAAGTCTGTTTTAGTTTTGTTATTGTTTTTAGGCAGTTGTTGTCCTCTGTGCATATGTTTCCTTCTAAGAATTTGAGGGAAAGGTTTGTTTTAGGTTAGGATTTAGGTGTTCAGGACCCTGAGTAGTAGCCATCTACTTTCTATCTGTAAGTATCATTGGACACCCCATTTTGAAGCTTCCAGTGGACAGTAGTCACTCAGTCAGCTATAGATGCACATCACTTAACACCTACTGTATATACAGCTCTGTGCTACGACCTGGGGTTGGGTGGAAGGTGGGCATAGAAAGGCCTTTACTCTGGGCTAGGCATTTTCCTTATATTGGCTCACTTAAGCCTCACAATATTATGAGGTATGTTTTATAATCCCATTTTATAGATGAGGAAACTGTTTTAGTTTCCTAGTTTGGGCTAAACAATGGGAATTAATTTGCTTATGGCTTTGAGGCTAAAAGAAAGTCCAAATTAAGGCATCAACAAGGCTATGCTTTCTCCTCCAAGACTGTGACATTCTGGGGTTGGCTCCTTAGCTTGTCACGTGGCAAGGCATATGGTGGCCTCTCCCTTCTCTTATGAGTTTTGTTGATTTCAGCTTCTTACATCCTATGGCTTTCTCCCTTTGTCTGAATTTCATTCTGCTTATAAAGGTCTCCAGTAATAGGATTAAGACTCATCCCGATTGGGCTGTTCCACACCTTAACTGAAGCAACCTTATCAAAAGGTCTTTTTATAGTGGGTTCACACTCACAGGAATGGATTAAGTTTAAGAACATGTTATTCTGGGGTACATACAGCTCCAAACCACCACACTCCACCCGCTGGACCCCCCAAAAACATGTTTGTTCTACATACAAAATACATGTATTCCATCACAATATCAGAAAAGCCTTAAGTCATTTCAGAAACAATGCTTAGTACAAAGTATTATCAAAATCGGTTATGGGTATTGTCTGTCCTGGGATACAGTTTTCCCCTCTGTCTGTGGACCTGTGAAACCTAGAGAACAAGTTCTCTGCCTCCGATACACAATGGAGGGATAGACATAGGATAAACATTACCCTTCCCATAGGGAGAAATTGGAAGGCAAATGGGTCAAACAGGGGTCTAACTGTTCAGGTCCCAAGCAATTCTGCAAACTAGGAGGGCATACTCCATTAGATTTCAAGGATTGAAAGTCATCTATAAAATGATGTTTTGTCCTCCAGGCCTCATGAAGAAGCAGCTTCACACCTTCCAAGTGTTTGCCAGTGGCCATACTCTCCCCAAGCTCAGGATGGAGGCCAGACTCTCTGCAAACCTTGGGGGCACAAGTTCCACCTTCCCTGAGCATTGGGGTGGCAGTGCTCTTCCTGAAAAACTGAGGTGGAAGGTCCGTGCTCTACAAGTGTGAGGGCAGACTCACCCTTTCCACACATGTGGATAGGCTCACTCTCTTGGCCTGAGAAGATGTCTTTGGTCCAGATTTCAGCTTCCATGGTTCTGCCCTTGATGTCCTTCTTGGATAAGTGCATCTCCAATCCTGACTTGCACAGAAATTGCTGACTGTGTCTGCGATCAGTTAATCCATCACATGGAGCACTATTATCTAGGCACTCACTTTCTGGGAGCTTGGTATTTTCCAAACCATCAATTTCTCGTTTCTTTATGCCCAGGAGTTCAGTTCTCAACATGTCTCTTTCTTCTCACATTACTGTAAGGAGAAAACAGGCTTCACTTTCCACATTGAGCTGAGCTTTCAAGTTCCATCTTCCATCTGACATCAGAACTCCATTTTGCCAAGTTCTCTGCTGCTTTACAACAAGGATCACTTTTTCTCCAGTTTCCAATAACACATTCATCACTTCCTTTTAAGCTTCATCAGAAGTACCTTTAGCATCCATATTTCTACCAACAGTCTTCCGTCCTCTACTCATTATACAATTCCAAAGCTGTTTTCACAGTTTTGCTATTTGCAATAGCAGCACCCCACTCTTGGTACCAAAATCTGTTTTAGTTTCCTAGACTGCTCAAGCAAATACCATGAAATGGAGCAGGTTAAACAATGGGAATTTATTTGCTTACAGTTTTGAGGCTAAAAGAAAGTCCAGATCAAGGTATCATCAAGGTGATGCTTTTTCCCCAAACACTGTCGCATTCAAGGGCTGGCTGCTGGCAATTCTTGGTCCTTAGCTTGTCACATGGCAGTGCACATGGTGGCCTCTCTGTTCTCTTCCAGGTTTTGTTGATTTCAACTTCTTACTTACTGTGGCTTTTTCTCTTTGTCTGAATTTCATTCTGCTATAAAGGATGCCAATAATAGGATTAAGACCCATCCTGATCAGGCTGGGCCACACCTATCTGAAGTAACCTCATCCAAAGGTCCTACTTACCATAGGAATGGATTAAATTTAAGAACATGTTTTCTGGGGTACATACAGATTCAAACCACCACACTGAGGTTCAGGAATGTAAAGATATTAACCCTTGATCATACAGCTGTGAATTGGACTCCCTGCTTCTAATTTCACTTCTTCCAATCCATCCTGCAAGCAGTGAAATTTCAAAAATGCATATATGACATGCTGCCCCCTTCCTTAAAATTCTCCGTTGACAAAATAATAATGTCTAAACTACTTATGCTTATGATTATGCTGCCCCTGCTTGCCTCTTTAGCCTCCATGCTTGCCACCTCCCCTTATCCTCTAGGCTATAGGCAGATTGCTCGCCTTTGTTCCTCCAGTACACCATGCTTCCATCTTGCCTCCATGCCTTCTTACACACTGTTCCCCTTTGCCAGGATCATCATTCCTGCCACAATCCTTCCTTGATTAACTACCTCCCACTCATTTTTCAAATCTCAGTTAATAGGTTACTTCCTTCTGTAAGCCTTCTATGGCCCTCAAGATTAGTTTAGATGCTATTCTTCTGAACTAATATGATACCTTGTAGCTTCCCCTATAATAGCACTTTGGCTACCATCTTATAATTGCCTGTTTATTTTCTCACTTGACTGTGAACTCCTTAAAGGTGAGAACTGTATCTCATTCACCAATGTAGCCCCAGCATCTAATTATAGCACCTGACTTAGAGTAGATGCCCTATAGATACATTTGAATAAATTAATGAATAAGCAGAATCAGAAGAAACTACAGAGCTGGCAAACAGCTGGTGATCCAAGAGTTCAGGGGTTTTAAAATTGTTCTTTTTTGTCGCTACTTAGAGTTGTTGGATGTTCATGTTCAGCATTCATTGGGTGATTGATAAAATGAAAAATAAAAAGTGGATCTGATCACCGAAAAAAGAAGTGACAGACCTTATTTGTAGTTGATCAAGCCCTTGTTTTCCCAGCTACAGCCCCTCAGTGGGCCCTTCTGCTCTAGGTTGCCTGCTTTACCAGCATTCTGTGGATGAGAAAACACAGTCTTTGCATAACACCCTAGGCTGGACTTGTGGCTCTGCCTTCTACCTCTTGCTGTCCCGCAGTTACCACTGAGAGAATGTCTATCACATGCCAGATACTGTACTTTGTGTTTTGTATTGCTTACTTCAAACCTCTAGTTCTTGTTAACAATTCCAAAAATTAGGTATTACCCTTATTATACAGTGAAAGAACTGAAGCTTAAAGAGTTGCAGTTACTTTTTCTAAGCAGAATAGTTAAAAAGTGCCTGCACATGGCTTCAGTCCCAATGTCTGGTTCCAGAGCCCATGTTCTCTTTATTGTGTCATGCTTCCCTGCCTCTTATAGACTTCTAGCTATGAGCACACAGGAGATGATCAAGATACTGTAACAAACTCTTTGTAATCTTATGAAACATTGGAATTTCTCTGAATCAAACCTTTTCTTCCCTATGCTAGCTCCTATGTGTGGGCAGATGGCAGATGGTGACAATTGTCCACTGTTCCTCTGAATATCATATTTGTATCCTATTCAAAAACGTATTTACAAAGATGTGTCTGTGGAGATAAGTGGAGCAGAGAATAGAGGACATGCTTTTCTTCATTTGCCTATTATGCCTCTAAAAGTGTCAATATTTTTCTCTGCAAGTAGAATACTACATTGGATCCACCCTTGTCTCTGCTTCAATGGCTTTGTAATTATGAAGCTAGCAAGAATTCAGCAGCTGGCCTCCCATGGAGAGAGAGCACTGGCTCCAGTCCTTAACACCAGTTAAGAGAAGAAAGCTCCTTGTGCTGAGATGGATATATCAATGGCCTCTTTAACCAGGTGTGTGTGGGTGGTTATGTTTGGTGTATGTGTGTGTATGTAGAGAGTGAAAACAAAAGCACGAACCAGAACTTGAGAGTGACAGAGAGGGGCAGAAGCAGATGAAGAGGAAGGCAAAAAGCAACAAAGGAAAGGAAAATGAGAATAAACACACAGTTCTCTGAGACTTGCCTGACTAAGTGCTAGAAGGCCCTTAGAGATCATCTAGACAAGGGTTGGTGAATTGCACCCTACTAGCCAAACCAGGCCTGTTCCCTATTTGTGTATAGCTTACAGCTAATGTTGTCAATATTTTTAAATAGTTGAAAAAAATTAAAAGAAAAAAAATATTTTGTGGCATCAAAATTATTAAAAATTCAAATTCCAGTGTCTATACATAAAGTTTTACTGGAACACAGCCAAGCTTACTCATTTATTGTCTATGGCTATTTTTGGGCTACACAGGCAGAGGTGAGTAGTTGTGACAGAGACTGGCCCACAAAGCCTAAAATATTTACTCTATTGTCCTTTACAGAAAAAGTTTGCTTATCCCCTGATTCATTCCAAACTCCAGATCCAAAAGCCACCTAAAAGACAGAGATTATTTGCATATTATTCAAATCTGTATTCCTGGTGCCGAGCACAGGGGCTTGCCAAAACTGGTCACAAAAATTGTGAGGGCTCAGTACAAAATGAAAATGCAGACCCCTTATTCAAAAAGCAAGAAAAAGTACCATTAAATGTATAAAACTATAAAGCTTTCCTCTTCCTTTGGTTGTTTCTCTCTTCACCTGCCACGGTGTTTATTATTTGCTCTTTAATGTCATACTCCCTCTCATATGGGATGGTTGTGGAGGGAGTGCAGATGGTTGTGGGTGCTCAGGGGTGAAAGCAGACCACCACTCTGTGGTGCAGACCACTACTTGGAGCCTACATCTACATGGATCACTGGCTGCTCCTTTCAGTCAGTCTGCTCCTCTCAGCTGCCAGATTGACTCTCCCACAGGTCCACTGCCCCAATCCATGGCTGATGGCAATCCCCAAGGGCACTGCAACTCCCACCGTGGGATGCACCAGGTATCTGGATGAGGGTGGACAACAAGCTCGCCCCTGCTAAGTTGCTCACTGAACACATCATAACGTTGCCATCTTGGGCAGGGGGAGGCCAGGTGGATCCCAGGGTGTCAGAATGTGGGGAGCAGGTGGCTGGGAAACTGTCCTGAGGAAGAGGGGAGGTGGTGGAAGGTGGGACTGTGCATGAGGTAAAACTCCAAAGTCCCTGTGCATGCTTTATTGTCCTATCAGATTTTGCTATTAATACACAATTTCAAAGATTAAAATTAAGAATTTTAAGATGGCAAATACAGTATATTAAATCCCAAGTGCAGGGCCCTTCTGAGCATGGGATCCTGTGCCACTGCAGTGGTTGCACACAAAGGAATCTGGCCCTACCTAGCACGTGGTAGTGGCTGAGAGACTGTTGCTTTAAGAATGTTTTTGGATGGGACAGTGTTCCATGGTGGAAAAGTATCTGCATCCCCAGTTCTATTGCTTCCTGATTCTGAGCCATTGCTTCCTTACTGTGACACGTGTATCTATTTAAAGTGTTCAAGCATGAAATAGGGAGTGCCAGTGCTCCAAGCCTGTTATGAGCTTCACACTTCTCTGGGTGCATCCTTAGGCAAGTCAGCCAGCCAGACTCATAGATATCACCATCACCAGTCTCATCCCCGGTTCCAGGGCATTCATAGAGGTTTCAGGATGGTGAGGGAAGCAAGCCTGTGTACCATTGCTCCCATCAAAGTCAGTTGATAAATGTGGGATGCTAGAGATAAAAACAGTTCATTCCAGTTGGGGGCTTTGTAGAATTTCCTGAGAAGAAGGCCTTAAGGCTGTTTCTTGTGGAGGGAATGTGATTTCTCCACATTAGGTGGAGAAGAAGGGAAGGGGGCTTATGGGTCCATGCTGAAGCTTCTGCATAAACAGAGGCTCAGAGACGGGAAAGCATGTGTATTCCTGGGAGGTGGTGAATATCCCAGTATAACCAGAGCATAGAGGACAAGGAGGGATGTGTGGAAGATGGTCCTGAAAGGCTTGAGGACATAACAGTTTGGATTTCATTTTCGAGGCAACTGCGAGCTGCTGAAGAGTTCAATGTGCAGAGAGACAACTTGGTAATGTGTGCCCTTGGCATTGACGGAACCAATTGATAGAGCACGAGAATGGCTCACTACAGCCTATCCCCACTGAAGAGGCAAGCACAGGACAGAAGAAGGGACCTAATGCTTTTAGAGATTCCATCATGACCAGGCCTCTGTTAGAAGCGTTACATGCATATTAAAACAGTTCCATGAGGGAAAACATTATAATTCCTCTCCCCTTTTATAGATGGGAACTGAGGCTCAGAGAGTTTAAGAGTCTCCCCTAAGACCACTCAGCTAGCAGGGAGGGAAAGTTAGTAGCCTGCCTTGGGTCTACCTAACAGCCTGGCCTAAACCCATTCTGATTTTCAGGAGTTCTGAGAAAGCTGGCCAGAGCCACCCATTTCCCAGGTAATAAGTCACAGCCCTTTTCCATAAGGCTCCTCCTGAACCACCAGGTAGAAGTGACCACTCCTTTCATTTTGTCCCAACTGACCCTGACTATTTAGAAATTATCAGTATCTGAGATTGTGAGCTCCTCAAGGGCCTATCTTATACTGTGTTCCCAGTACCTGGCACAGAGTATGGCACATAAAAGGTGATCAGTCCCAGCTTGCAGAACGAGTGAACAAATTAAAGACTAGACTGGGACCTTCACAATTCATATTGGAGTCCAACATCCTCCTAAGTAGAAGCCAAAGCCAAAAGCAACCTTGCAGTTTCCAGAAGGAGGCATGCTGAGGCTGAGAGCTGTGTGAGTAACACCCAGTTCTCGCATCTGAACTAAATTTACAGCAAATAGGGTTCATAAACAGCAAAAGCTACTCAGTTAGGCTAATTTATGTTCACACCAGGGCTATCCTGGCCCACAAAGCCCAGAGTTTTTACAATTCCAAAATGATTAAAAGCATCACACAAACCCATATTTTCCATTTTATTAAAAGCACTAAAGCGGGAAGTGCTTTCTACATGTCAATGGGGAGCTACTTCCCAATCCAGGGAGAAAAGACTCCTCATATGGCCAAGGCAAACTTCTCAACATCTCACTTTGGGCATCCTTCTGTCTCTAAACTCCACCCTACTTTTCCCCATCAAAGGAGCGCTTCCTCCTCTCCCCCCACCATGGCTGACCCCACACAAGCCCCTTCTTGCTCACATTCTTTTCAGTTAGAGGCACATCCTTGCTTAAGATCTTCAAAGACCACTGTCCAAACTTCTTAACTTGACATTTAAGACTCTTCCCAGAATTGTGCAAGCTCCTTTTCCAGTCAGAAGTTCCATTTTTTTCTGAGAGAGATTGTGATGTTCTTGAAATACCCAGGGTTTCTTTTACTCTTTTGAACCCTGGCTTCTGGTGTTTCCAGGGCCTGGGATGACTTTCCCTCCATTCTGCACTTAGCAGGTGTTTAATAGGCATCTTAAATTTAACATTCTGCAACTAAACTCCTAATTCCCTTCTCCAAATCTGTTCTACCCACTGTCTCTTCCTTCTCATTTAAGGAAACTCCATAACTCCATCCTCCCTAATTAGAATAAAAAACAAAGATGTCTCCATATCTTTGACAATATTCTCTTTCTCATGCCCCAACTTTGATCCTTCATCAAATCATGTTGACTTTGTCTTCAGAATATATTCAGACTCTGACCCCTTTTCACCCCTTCCGCCACTCTCACCTTGGCACTCACCACCGTCATTTCTCCCCTGGATTATTGCATTAGTCTCTGAACTGTGTCCCTCTTACAACTCTTGTTGCACACTGCTCTTTAAGACTCTTTCAAAACTGCATTTAGAGGGACCAAAAGCCTCAAATGGTTCCCATATCACCATAGTAAAAGCCAAAGTCCTTACTGTGACCTTAAAGGCCCTGCACGATGTGATATTCCAGTCTTGTACTGACCTTATTTCCTGCTGTTCTCCCCCTCAGTCATTCCATGTCAGCCACTAGATTCCTTGCTGTTCTGGGAACATACTCACTGTGGTCCATTCTAATGGCTGCACTGCTTAGTGTTCCTTTGAATGAAATATTCTTTCCCCAGATATCTACATCCTGCTTCCTTATTTCCTTCACAGGAAGCATTTCTTTACTATCCTATTTAAGATCTCAATGCAGTCATCTCCCTGTACCCCCTGCCCAAGTCCTTACTTTTCTTGTTTTATTTTTTCCACAGCATTTTAGGGTGGCCATTATGCTCATTTTTGCCTCCATTATCCAGTATAATTTTTAAGTTTTAGCTTTTACCCGAGAAGTGCCCTGGTTTGGCCAATAAATCAAATGGTCATCTTAGTTATCATAATCTAACATACTAAAATTCTATTTATTTATTTTGCTTATGTATGTTTCTCCTTTTAGAATTTAAGTTCTATGAGAGCAGGAAGTTTTTATGTTTTGTTCCCTACTCTATCCCCTGTATCTAGAACAGTGCTTGGCATATAGTAGGTATTCAATAAATATTTGTGGAAATATTATTTTAAGCAGAGGTAGTTGCACCACTGTTTGGGCACCTTTCTTACAAAAGATCAAGGCTTGGCCTTAGCCTCAGGGCAAAGCTCATTACTCAGGAAAGGGAACCTATTTTATTTCTAGACCCTGATAACCTTCCCACACTCAACAAAGAAGTCACAGTGAGTAAGAAGCCAATAGAGTAAGGTCAGTTTGTAAAATTCATGGCATCAGGAATCTTAGAACTGTGATCCATCAACCTCAGGCTCACACCAAGGAGTTAATGTTTAGGACCGCCCTAGAGCACAAAGAAGGACATTCTTTAAATGTAAGCTTTTAACATCATTACCAAATCCCTGCCCCCTCCATGGAATAATGACTGTGTTCGGTGTCATAGGGAGGTAAACACACATTAGCCAGACAGCAGGTTTCGGATGCATGGCTGTGACATTATCTCTAATCATACACAGTCTATTTAATATCCGCTTTTTTTGTGGGCTTCACAACTTACAACTATTGCTAGCAGGAAAAAAGAAAAAAAAGAAAAAGGTAGGACAATGTTGGGAGGGAGGGGTATAGATAAGAGGACAACTTCTTCCTGATAGCAATGTATGGTGTTAAGAAATAAAGGCTAGAGCTTATCAGAAAATATTAGAAACTATATTTGGATTAAAACCAAAATGGTGAATTGTACATCAGCTGTAAGACAGTGTACACTAGGGAGATCTTATAAAGCTTTCATACTGTCTCATTACATTGTGCATCTATGACACTGGAAGGAAGTTAGTGGGAAGTTATAAAATGTGTCAGATTTAGAGTCCAGACCAGATATTTCATATATCTGTATAGGACTTAGAAGTGCTTCCAGGGTTAATTTGCTGAGTGCCACCATTTTATAAAAGAGAGGAAGGACCTGCAGGGAAAGGACTGAAATCTAGGCCTCCAGATTCAGAACACAGCTGAATCCTCTAAAGAAGGCATCTGTAACAGGGGGCTTTTTCTCTTATCAGCAACCCTGGGTCTTAGAGTGGGAGGTATTTCCTCCAGGCTTAGGACCGGAACCAAGAGGATGACAGTGGAGTATGCTTATCATGTGGCTGAGATGGAAAACCCTTCTGGATCTAGCAATCCTGGCACTACAGGTCTGCTGCAAGCTCATGGCCTGTGTGTGAGTGTAGTACTTGAATATGTGTGGCATATGTGTGCATGAATGTACCTGATGACAGAGCTGAGCTATAACATTAGAGCACCGGGCTACAGAGGAAATCAAGGTCCACAGACAGGGAGACTTCACTCCTGCTCTCCCTTCCACCAGGTGCCTCAACCTCCTTTTTTCCCACTATCACATTCAGGTTTACTCATACTAAGGTCATGATCATACTCTCTCTCCCCACAATGAGAACACATATGGTGGGGATGAGGTGGTTAAGCCTCCAAGCTTCAGTGTCAGACCAACTTGTGTTATCTCCCAGAACTCTCTCTAATATTTGTAAAACCTTTAGGCAATTATCTTCATCTCTCTGAGCCTTGGCTTTCACATGTGTAAAAATACTTACTTTAGCTAGACTGTGGTGAGGATTAAATAATATGTTGTTTTAAAGGGGACTAAGGTAGTTGGATAATTTATTGGAACAAGAATTTGTGTATATGTTCTCCTTGCACTTTCCTTTCCTCTCCTGACCCAAGAAATAGTTATCCTGCTAAAAGTTGCTTTTCTGGGTACTTTGTGGAATGAGGAGTGATTTGGGAATAATTGTTTGCATTTAGTGGTATTTTTGTGTTTTGTGAAAGCCAGAGTTCACTGAAGAGATAGTGAGGAGGAGAGGGGAGGATGGCCTTGGGGATAAAAAAGTGGGGTATCTCTCAAACAGGGAATGGGATGAAGGTTGGTGAGTCTGTCACCTGTGTTCCAATCTGTGGCAACATCCCAGGCTGTGCATAGTGCACTCAGGTGGGTGAGTCCTGGACACATGGCCTGGCAGAATCATCAAAGATTGTGATGCCCTGATGCCCTGAGTAGTGCATGAAGCAGTAGTGCAGAGACTGGAGGGAAAGGGAAATGGTGTGTCAGTGGGCAGAGATCTGGGCTAATGAACAATCATCAGAGAAGTCACCCCAATACTTCTTTTTTTTTTTTCATTTTATCGGGAGGTCCTGGGGATCGAACCCAGGTCCCTCCATATGGGAGACAGACGCCCATCAGATCCTGGGATCTTGGCCAAACATGGGGGTGGGGAGTCCCAATAATGACAGATAGTTTACTATCAGTCCATTAAATTGGGGGCTGTGAGTTCAATTTAAATGCCTTTAGCATAAATATATAGATATATTTTTTGCAGTCCTAAGTTTCTAGACCAAGATTCATATCCATCACAGTAACACAGTGCCTGCCATGGAGTATGCTAATTAAACAGCAGAAATTATCATTACTGTTAGTAAATCACTTACTAAATGTTTTATAACAAATAAAAATCATAGAGTTGGTCAGGTAACAGAAGGTCAGCAAGGATTGAGTGATCAGGTCAAGACAGGGCTGGTCAAAAACACAAGAAAAGTGTCAGAGAGCAGCTAAACAAGGATCTAAAATAAGAGTAAAAAACACAAGAATCCATTCTCTGAATATCTTCTTCCAAAAACTTTCACTGAGCACATATTTGGGTCAGGCACTGAGCTGGATGCTGGAGATACAATGATAAATCAAACACAGGTGCTGGTATAGAGAAGCCCTAAATCTGGTAGGCGGCATAGACCCATAAAGAGACCCTCTCAGTTTAATGTGCTCAGAGCTGTCTTGGGTACCTTTTGCCATAGGCCAGTTTCCTGTCTACTACCTTCTTTTTTCTGCCCAGAGGAGAGTCATTCCCAAATAAGATTAGACTTGAGGCTCATAGAAGTGGCTGATGAAAGCAACCCACTGGCCAGGCAGGGAATTTGATGGATGAAAGAAGGCATTTCCTAACAAAGGCACCACAGAAGAACTCCACTCCACTCACAGCATGGCATGAGGCTTTCCCTACCCAGGGAGGTCACATAATTATCAAGGGGCCAAACCAGGTTTTCAACTAAGACAGCTGGACTCCCAATCCTGAACTTTTCTCACTATAGCACACTGCCTCCAGAAATGACCCTAGGGGTCAATAGCTTGAGCTCTAAAGGGGAAAGAACAGAATGAAAATTTAGGATATTCACCTTAAAAATACACATACATGCATAATCATTGGATAGAAAGGAGAAACTTCATGGAGTTCATTTTTCATCTATAGATTCATTTGTCTATTGTATATTGCTGACCATCCATGAGGGTAGTCCCATGAAAAATGAAGCCTACACAAAAGCAATGCAAACCTGGCAGCTGGGGCTGCTCATCTGGCTTTCTGCCTATTCCAGCAGGTGACTTGGATAATAACAGAATAGCTGGAGATAGAGAAGAGAATCCACCAACCTAAAAGCCACCCAGGCCAACAACTCATCTTATAATGAAGAAACCGAGGGCCAGCAAGGTGAAGGAAACTGTTCAAGGTTTCATCATGCACTGACCATGAAAGCCCCAGTCATCAGCCAAGATCAGGGGGCTAGTCTGTGAAAGAAATACTTCAGGAAATTTAAAATAGTAGACTTCAAAATGTGCAATCCTTTGACTCAGCAATTCTATTTTTAGGAACTTAGCCTAAAGAAATGGTTAAGATTTAGCTACAAGGAAACAAAGCATTATTAACAATGACAATATTAATAGTTACCATAAACTGAACATTTACTTTGTCAGATATTTTACTAGGTGCTTTGCACACATTCTCATTTAATCCTGAAAACAACCTTTCTTTCTTTTAAGATGAAAAATATAAAAATGAGGCTTAGAGAGGTTAATTAATTTTCCCAAGAGCACACAGCTAACAACTTGAAAAGCTTAGCTTGGCATCCACATCTATTTGATTCCAAAGCCCAGTCTCTTTTTTATTTTTATTTTTTTGTTTTGTTTTTTTTTTTTTTTAATCTATTTTTTTCTAAAGCCCAGTCTCTTAACCAGTATGCCACATCTTCTACATAAAGTCAAACTCAGGGGCTGCAAATGGAAATGACCAACGATTGGGAATTGGTTAAATCATTAAGGAACATCCAGACAATAAAATAGAATAAGCCATTATGCATGGTGTTGCAGATTAATATCTAGTAACATAGTGGTCAGTAAGAAAATATAGGTTACAAAATATTACCTACTGTGTGATTATGTGGGTATATGTACTGGCTAGAGTAGTTAGATAAATGTAAAAATTAACATTTATTATCTCTGGGTGGTGGGATTATGGGTGAGTTTGACTTTTGATTTCCTATATTTTATAATTTTTCTGCAATGAACAAGGAACCAATTGAATAATAGGAAAAGAAGATGTATTGTTTGCAAAACAAAGAAAGAGGTTTCCAGTATGCAGGGAAAGAGCCTTTGATAAAAGGATATTTCTAGGACAGCATCTTCAGCTTATGCTGGCCAGCACATTAATCTTTATTGCTACAGAGAAAAATCCATCCACCTATATGGCACATGGGAAACTGTAGTGTCACAGTAAAAAGGGTTAATTCCTTCGGATTAAGCAGAAGTACCTGGACAGTAAAGGCTGTTGAGATTTCTAAGTATCAGAGGGATTTCAGGGCACGTTACTTCTGCCCTGTGGCTAGAGGAACCTAATAATATCCCACTATTTTTCTTCTCCTTCTTTCCTCCGAAGATGCAGCAGGTAAAGGCTCTGATTGAATTCCATCTTGATTTCATTAAATATTCATAAAGGCCAATTAGAAGAGGAGAGAAAGAGGCCACGAGGCAGCCCTTTTCATCATCCTGTCAGACGCCGGCTGACTGGCCGTCAGGCATGGACTGGCCACTGGTCAATATGGCTGTGACCTTTCTGCACTCTCCTCTGTGGTCACTGTTTTCTCTCCTAGCAAGGGATCCAGGGCAGACAGGGAAGAAGAGGCAGGGACCAGGCGAGCAGAGACAGCTCATAATTCTGAGAGCAAGGTGCTTAGTGTGTAGAATGCAAAATGCAAATACTGGGAAACATCCTCAATCACCGCTGGAATGGAAATCTTTCCCTAATGAGCGATGACGATGGAAGTGAGCTGATTGCACTGCAGAAAACCTGCTTAAAATTCATAATCAATCAAGCAAGTTGATTTTAACCTTTTGTGACTAAACCAGTCGGTTCCAGCTTTATTGGCCAATTGGAGCTTGCCTCTTCCCAGTCACTTTCCCCCATCAAGTTTGGACAGAAGGTGCCAGTGGAAGCCCCAAGAGAGACCTGAGCATATCAGAAAGGCAGAGTGGAAAGACTGGAGGGAACTCATTCATCCTGCCCTTTAATTTTACATTTGGGGATAGGAGATGAGAGTCAGAGAGGGCAATGGACTTGACAATGTCACATGGTTAGTGACAGAGCAACCCGCTTTCTGTCTACGATCAGCTGAGGAATACTATAAAACAATATGGACTGGAAGTTCAGAGTTCTAAGATTTGGAACCAGCTTTGCTATTATGGACTGTGTAATACTGGAACAAAGTACTTATACTATTTTCAGGCTTCAGATCCCATATTCAAAAGCAGCAACAATCATATCTTCCCTCCCAACCTCACAGGGTTCTTGTGAAATCAAAATTACGAGGACAGAAAAATGCTTTGAAAACGATAGAGCAGGTTGCTATTATTACACCACTCCTTTCCAATTCCCAGGCCCCAAGTTCTCCCCCTCAAACCAAATTCCACACAGGTGTTAGCAATATGTTTAAAACCTGGATATGACTCTGACAGTTCCCTGTTTAACCCTTTGCAAGCCTCCCACTGTCCTTTGGATAAAGCCCAAGCTCTAAACCTGGCATTCAGGAATCTTCACAATTTGGGGCACTAGCTTTCTTTTCTCTGAGCTTCAGTTTCCTGATTAAGAAAATAAGAAAATGAATATGTACCTTAGATGATTATTGTGATAATTAGAATTCACATTTGTAAAGTACATGAATGGAGTGGGGTTGGAGTGTTCCATACAAAGGGAACAGAATGTGTAAACCTGAGGTCTAAGGGGGCAGTGGCATAGTCAAGGAACTGAAAAAGACCAGAGTGCCTGGAGTATAGTGATGGAGACCAAGAAATATGAGGTTGGAGAGAAGGCAGGAGTCTAGATCATCCAGAACCTTCTAGGCTAGGGACCACACTCTGGGAAGCAAGTTATTCTGGGCATGTGGGAAGCCACTGATGTTTTTTCAAAGAGGATAAGCATGATCAAATTTGTATTTCAAAAAATTCACTAAATCCAAGTAGGTTTTGTTGTCAAAAAGTGACATACTAATTCTGAAAAGCATATGAAAAAGGAAAGGACCTAGAATAGCCAAAATAACTGAAAAAGAATGAAATTGGAATACTAGCACTATCTGAATTTAAGACTTACTATAGAGCTGCAGTAATCAAGACAATATGGTTTTGACATAATTTGATCCATAGAATAAAAAAGATTGTCCAGAAATAGACCCATACATTTATAGACACTAATTTTTGACAAAGTTGCAAAGGAAATTCAGTGAAGATAGAGCAGTTTTTCAACAAGTGGTGCTGGAACAATTGGTTATCCATATGTGAAAAAAGAAAAAAATAACTTCTATCCATATTTCACCTACATATCAAAATTCATTGACCTAAATGTAAAACCTAAAACTCTCTAGCTTCTAGAACAAAACATAGGAGAAAACTTTTGTAACCTTGGATTAGGCAAAGAATTCTTAAATATAACACCTAAAACTTGATCTTTAAAAAGGCAAAATGATACATTAGACTTGATAAAATGAAAAACTTCTGCTCTTAGAATTATTAAGAGAAAAAGACAAGTTATAGAATAGGAGAAAATATTTACATACATTTGAAAATGTCTGAGAAAGGGCTTGTAAGTATATATATAGTATGTAGTATAATGACATATATAGTATGTCATTTATACTGCAAGAAAAAATCTTGTTAATCAAAACTAAAAAAGATGACTAGGTATAATGAGGAAAATGGTTGGGGAATAGTGGTAGAAGATAAGGCACAAACAGATTTAGGGTGGATAGTTAGTCCATTATAAAAGTTCAAGAAGGACATAGTGATAACTTAGAAAACAGGGAAAGGCAGTGGAGATGGTATGAAGTGGATGGATTCAAAGGTATTTAGGGGGAAGCGGCTGTGGCTCAATCAGTGGGGCTCCCGTTTGCCATATGGGAGGCCCCGGGTTCGGTTCCCGGGGCCTCCTGGTGAGGGCGGGCCTGCTCGCACGGTGTGGTTGGCTGGCCCAGCGAGCACAAGCGGCAGGGGGCGGATAAATGAATAAATAAATAAAATCTTAAAAAAACAAAACAAAACAAAAAAAAACAAAGGTATTTAGGAATTAAAATAGAAATTACTTTGTAATGGATGAATAAGGAGTGGAGTGAGGGAGTGTGAGGGCTAAAGTATGGTGTCTAGGTTTTTGGACTCCCTACCTCCATTTAGTGAAATGGGAAATATGGAAGGAAGCCTTCAATTCCTCTCTCACTTTCATCATCACTTCCCTGATTCAGACTTTATCATTTCTTGCCTGCATTAGTGCAACATCTTCTACTCTTATCTTCCCAGTTTGAGACTTGCCCTCTCCAATTCACCTTTCATATTAGGGACCAGAATAATCTTCTTAAAAGGCCATTTTGCTCTCTTAAACTCCTTCCCACAACTCACCATTTCCCTTAGGATGAAGTTCAAGCTCCTGACTCTGGCACTTGTGAGGCCTTCCCTGATCTGACTACTACTATCATCTTCTGCGGCCATCATACCCTGCTGGCTAACACCTGGACTTGGCTCTGAAGGAAATACTAAATTGCTTGTAGTTCCTTGAATGTTTCCCACCTTCTTCTCTGTGCATAGGTTGACTTCTTTGCCTTGCACTTCTTTTTCGAGTGTTATCTAATGCCCAAGCCTTCAGTAGGTGCCTCCTAGATGTTCTTTGGGCACTTTGTACTTCTTTTTTTATCAGAGCATATATTACCCTGGCTGGTATTTACCTGATTTTGTCCCTGCCTGGTCTTTCTCTTGCATGTCCATGGAGGCCTTCTTTCATCTCTCCTCCAAGATCTGAGATCTGTTTCCACCTCCTGCATCCCTCCCAGTAGTCTGAATCCTATCCCAGATCAAGTGTAGTACCAGGCATACAGCAGATGCCTGAGGGATATCTGTGGAATGTATGACAAACCTTGGGGTTTGCTTCTTATGAGCAATGTCGCCAGTGTTAACCAGCTATATGATTGCTGACTTGTCTTGATTTCCCAGTCCCTCTGTGCTCTTCCCACCCACTGGGAACTCCCTATTTCATCCTGGAGAATAACGGCTCAGCTGAATGTGAGACTCTCAAAGGATTTGGACAATAGGTGATGGCTTCATTGGTGTCACCAAAGCCTGTTGTTTATCATTTACCCCACCTCTAGACACATGTCCTGGACTCTCCCTGCCTTTCATGCCTTACTTAGTGCCTCACCTAATGCCATTCATTTCTTCCTCACACAATCTTGAGTATCTATGGAGTCAGACTCATGCTGGGCAATGGTGTATGATACATAGAATACCTCCTACCTGACTGAAGATTGACTTTGTACCTGATGCACCCTCCACCCAAAGCAGCCCTTCCCATAACTCCTTAGAAGCATGCCAATCTTTAGCTGCTATAATCTTGAAACCTGCCTGCCCCAAGCACATCTTGTTTTGAATAAAGAGCACATACCCAGATGTTTCTCCAAAACTTGCATTCAAGCATCTGGCATTCAGCTGTCTTTGCCCCCCCAGCTTTATATAATCTAAAGAGTAGTTGCCATAGGTGCGGACATACTTGAGTGAACTTCTTGCCATCTCACTATCTATCATGAGGGAGCTATAGCTATCTATAAGGTCCCCTAATAAATGCTTAAGGACTGCTCACCCTAGTATTTATTGCCTGTTTCTTTGGAATTTCAACAGGCCCCATTGTGGGGTGGTTTTGGGCAGTCCCAGCTGGGTCTCCCCCTACGTCTTTTGGGGTGAGTACTGCTGCTGGCTCAGTGGGACACAATAAATGGGGAGATGAAGAAGGATGAGATACAGGTACTGACCTCAGGGAACTCCAGATATTACATTAAATAAATAATTCCTATTCCTTGATTCTTGGTTTCCCCATTTGTAAAATAATGTTTAAGGTGACTTTTCCTCCATAATCATATGCTTCTGGGATTAGAATGGAGCTTAGTGACAGGAAGATGAGAGTAAGTAAATTGTGGATGAGGAGGAGCTAAAAGCCTGAAAGAAAATATGCAGTATTGATAAAATAGTTTCAATTATTGCTAGGCTAATTAATTTAACTTCTCTACAGAGAAAATGACTATGGTTATCCAGAAACATGTATGGTCCATGACCATGGGATTGCCATCATTGTTTAAAGTGAAGTGTTTATGTTTGAAACTTCATGACTAGCATGGATATGCTAGTATGACAGTAAATGTTTATTTGACAGTTTAAGTGAGGAAGTTTCTGAGATGTATGGCCTTTACCTTCAGGAGGCATTTATCATAAAGGTTAAGAATAAAGTTTTGGAGCTGTCTGCTTATATTAAAATACCAGCTCAACAAGTTCCTAGTTATATAAATTTGGGCAAATTATCTCACCCTTCTGTGCTTTCATTTCTTCTTCTGTAAAGTGGGAATATAATAACAATTTACTCCCAAGGTAACTGTGAGAATTAAGTGAGTTAATAAATATATAGCACTTAGAACAGTGACTGGCATGTCATAAGGGTTCAATGAATATCATCAATAATTATTATCCACAAAAACCTATGACCAGTTCTGATTTCCCAAAGAAGGAATGTGGAATTACCAAGAGAGACAAACTTCAATGAAAGAATTATTACCAAATCTACCACTTTCATGTTCTTATTTCCATTGGTTCACACTTCTCCCTACTGTCATAAGGTAGGAAACTGTACCCAGACCACAGTTGCAAGGCACGTGACTCTTTCCAATAATAAAAGTGGTTACATCCCCTGGTGGATTTTCTGTTTCAAAATTATAATTGCAGTCCAATGGCTTAATTTAATTAGACTCTTCAATCTACCCAAAGGGCTGATGCAGAAGAGAATAGGCAATCATGAGCAGAGGTAACTAACAAGGAATCTTTAGAAGGTAGAATAATAAATTATGGGTTATTCATTTGCTAAAAACCCCTTTTTCAAGGCCTCTCAAACTTCAGCATCTTTCATCTCACCAGCTACTCTATCAAAGATACTTGTTCACAGCAAAAGGAAAGGAAAAAGCACACTGCTTCCAAGACGTCCATGTCTATGCTTGCAGGCTTTCTATTTTCACATTTACCACTTATGATAAATATTTAAGGACTTCAATACTGCAATAATGTTTGGTAACAAATTTACTGCGATGTCTTTAAAACAAGCCAACCAAAGTAATGTGAAATTTGAGAAAAAATATTAATTTGACTGCAACTAAAAAACACTGATAGAATAAACAATAGAGAATTAAGGCCATGTGGAATCAGCATAACTCATATAGATGGTTCCTGGAATTAAGAGGAATAAAAATAGCTATCTTTTGTTCATACCATATCTTTATCTTATCTCTTTAAAATAATTTTATCCTCTCAATACTCTTCTGACATAGGTACTAGTATTATGACCTTTTTAAAGATGGGAAAAATAAGGCATAGTATTATTCAATAATATGCCCAAATACTGTATGACATTGCAGGCAGATTGGTGTGGGTTGGAAGGAAGTAGAGTAGATTGGTGAGGAAGGTAAGAGGAGGTGAAAATGTATCCAATTTAGTTATATCTTGTCATGAAAAAAAAAGAAGTCAAATGATTTGGATTAATTAGCATATGTGATAGGTGGTTTGATACA
Source organism: Tolypeutes matacus (assembly GCA_026826555.1). Lineage (NCBI taxonomy): Eukaryota > Metazoa > Chordata > Mammalia > Cingulata > Chlamyphoridae > Tolypeutes > Tolypeutes matacus. The sequence goes on from JAKSZT010053883.1 coordinate 43,754,632, forward strand.
ATATAAAATCATTTTAAATCCTTAGAGGGATTTAAAATTTACTTATTTTATGATAAATAAGTAAATAAGTACATTTTGCACTAGATGATTGAAGAAGACAAGGCTCCTTCTGTGGCCCCAGAATGCCCTACTGTCTCTGCATGTTTGAGCTGAGTCTACATCAACTATGAATATCAGTCAGGCCTTCAGAGCTGTGGGATTTTAGAGCTATGGGATATGGCCTTGAAATCAGATGACCAAAACTGTGTGACATCTGGAATGTCACTTAAGCTTTCTACACTTCACTTTCCCATCTAGAAAATGTGGGTGATCCCTACATGACTGTTTTCCAAGGCAGTAAGAGGATTCAATATACTATTGGACATGGAAAGCACTTCGTAAGCTGTGAAGCACTGATACCTTACCATCATTACTAACCCTTAGCCCAACATTGCTTTTCTTTATTAGATTAAAGTGGGGGAGGGGGGGCTGGAGAGTTAGGGATTGGAGGAAATCTTTCCATCCCCTGTATTTAGCTGTATGGCTTTGGGGAAATCTTGGAACCTCTGTTTCCTCATCTGTAAATAAGATGGGGCCTAATCATAACACAAGGTTTTGATAAATTTTGAATAAAATAATGCAGGTGGCATATTATGGGTGCTCAATAAATAAGCATTTCTGTCTGTTTACTTTTTGAGAGCCCTTAGAAAACTTCCAAAGGACCATATATTTCCCTCAAAGTCAAGGGGGTAGATACAATCCATAAGCCTGTGTTCCATTCTGAGCCAGTCAGGGAAGAAAGACCTGCTGGTTAGAAGCTCTGAAGGTTAATATCAACTGGCCTGAAGGAGGCTCTGGTCTCCACAATTCCTTACTTCCCAGACAGGAGGTCCTTACCCTGAAATAACCCTCATCTGCACCTTTTGGAGCCCCCGACCCTTACTCAGGACAGTTAAAATAATCTCTACTGGGTGTCTACCATGTTTCAGTGACATGTGATTGCTAAGATTTAAGCAGCATTAAAATGAAGAGGTGCTCACAATGTAGTTGGGAATGCAGTGTGAGAAAGACAGAGTATTGGAGAACCATATAATCAGCCTGAGGAATCTGAGAAGAGTTCTTAGAATAGTTGAAACCAGTACCAAACATTGGTGTATGAGTTTTCCAGGCCGAGAAGAAGTGGGTAAGGAGGAGTTTGCTTAAGCAGAAGTACAGTGTTGGGGGGGGGGGGGAGAGAGAGAGAGAGAGAGAGAGAGAGAGGAAAAGAAGTATCTTTAGAAGGCAAGGTTAGCAAAAATTGGCTTTAAAATTTTTTCCGCGACACTTCCAAGGTCCTTTTTCCCTCTTCCTCCAAAGTTAATGCAGGCTCTTCTTCTGAGACCCACTTTGCTTATACTCCCTGTTCTTTTAGGGAAGGCAGTAAATTGGTCCTGATTCTCATATAAGAATAACTCTTAGCCAAATTGTGATTCACTTCTCCAGGCCCCAGGTGACATCTTGTGACCATGCCAAATCCCAATCACTATCTTATGGGTCAACACATTCTCACAGGGTCACACAGATTTATGGGCTGGCAAACTCTTTAAGATCAAGCTTTCAAAGTGGTTAACAAATTTGTCTTTTCCAGAGGTCTGGAGAAAAGATACAACTTATACAACATATCCTCCTTCTCCTCTTCATGTTATCTGATGCCAAATTTCTAATTTTATAGGTAAGTTGTGAATCTCACTGAAAATAAAATAAATTCCCTATAAAGGCACTTACAGCTTTATTGTAATGGCATTTTCAAGTACACAAATGTCTCATTTATTCCAAATTGTTTAGGGGGTTATGGGAGTAAGAATATTTTAATATATTGAGCACTAGTAACATGCCAGGCAGGTAACTAGTGCCTTTATTTATGTTATCACGTCTAATTATCACATCATCCTATGAATTAAAATTGTTTTCTTCATTTTACAGTGAAGAAAACCAAAGCTTGGAGAGGATAAGTAATTTTCCCATTCTATTGCTAGAAAAAGAAGAGTTGGGAATCAAATCCAAGTCTGTTACTCCAGAGTCTATCTTAACTCAGAGTCTTAGCCTTCCCGAATTTATATATTTTCTGGACAATTCAACAAATTTCAAAACTTTTAAAAAATTAATTCTGGGTATTTTGAATATAGTCTTTCTAAATCACATCACACCCTCTTTTGTCCTCTTTTATAGGCAAATCTGAACATAAATTAACTTTAGTTTAATTCTTTTTGCAGGACTGTTTTTGCATTTACCCAGAACTCCTTAAAATCACTATGCTTTTGCCTTGCTTGGCTAGTTATTAAATGATCATTGGTTTTTCCATGCTAACTGTGTTGACTTCTTGTAATTTCTCCCTGTCCCTTTACATCTGCAGCTTCTAAACTGTTTTAGGCTACTACATAAGATAGCTATGCTTATTAGAATATGTCTAAAACAAGGTAAATAGGGTTGAATGATAATTGGAGTGTTTACAGTATGAGGAGATTGTGGTAATTTTAATGCATATGCCCATGCCAGTAGTTATAAAGTAGTTAACATGACATAGGAAATGCCATGGTGATCATGGTTCTGTCTGTTTTCATCCCAGGACCTAATAGAGAAGTTACTCTACCTATTGAAAGGATCAAAAGCAAACCTGCCTGTCAATTCCTAGTCCATAGAAATGGCAGAAAAGTTAAAGCCATTGCATGCTGCATGTTCAGGTTAGAGACTGAAAGTTGCAGGCCTCATAAACATACACAGGGAGAAACCATTTCCATTGAAATGATTCATTTTGCAGAGCTTATTACTTAAAGGAATGAAAACCTCCTAAGGAATACCATTGTTGAAGACTGTGATTAAAGTGACTTTGGAGTAAGCACATAGCTGGGACGAAAATTTTTCCTCAAATATTAGCAAGATTCCTATCACTAAGAAGTTATATCTCAGCGGCAAGTTGTTTGGGAAAAAATAGTCAGGGTCATGAAAGAGAAGGATGGCAAGGCATATGCAGTGCAGGACAAAAAAAATACAGAACATGTGGAATACATAACATTCTTTTAGCTACATGTGGCCACATGTTGCCAACAATTATTCTTGAGAGGGAATTGCAAGCATACAACAGAACTCCTCTGAACACCCGGGGATATGCTTATGCTTCCTATTTGGTTACCTGTACGTAGTTTTCATTCCATGTGGTACATTTGTTCTCACTCATTACTCTTGTTTTTCCACAAATCCTGAATTTATGAATATCTCCCAATATTGTGACAGAAATTTGGATTTGATAGACCCTATTTAACTCTTTTGGTCAAATCTTTAGTTCCTAGAATGGGTCAAAGGAGGTAAGTAGACTCAATTAGTGAACGCTTACTTAGTGAAACTTAATTTTGTCTCAATATGTGACAATATACACAAAGGTCTTGTGTCCTCTACCAAGAAGGCTTTAGTTTTCTGGATTTCACATAGGTAAAAAGGCTATAAGCCAGAAAGGCTTTATAAAGCGGTTAAGAGGTGCTCATTAAATACCATTGTTCTCACCTGAAGTGGAAGATAACTTCACAATGTCCAAGAACTAGATGAAATTCACTAAACATTATTATTGAGCAATACTATCTCTCCAAAATGATCTTGCTAAAAATAAAGTCAATATTTAATTGAGGCTCAGAGGAAAGACGTTATTTTCCAGAAACAGGGTCCTGGAGTTCTTGCTGAAGACTTTTGGTATGGTAGGTTCTCTAAGACACAATTTGAGAAGCTCCCTAGCTCCTTAAAATAAGAAAGTCTTTCTACATCACCCAGAAACTGAAAAATATGCAGGCCACCAAGAACTTAAGAAAAACATTCATTAAGACAGACTGTCAAAACAGTCAGCTTACAACAAAATTTAGGAATTTCACAAACAAGTCATGGGGTGACAGAAGCAAGAGAAAGAATGACAGTTCTGACAGTTTTTTTTTTTTTTTCTTCCTCAGTTAACTGCCCGTGGGTGCCCTGGCCACTGGCTTTGGTGTTAAGGCATCCTGGAGGGTAAGGCATCCAGGAGAGGAGATGAGATGTAGCCATAATTGCTGCTTGTCAATAAAGTATTTTTACCAAATGGCCTTGTCCATATGGTACTTCCTTTCTGTTGCAGATTATTTATACCCCTTCTGCTCTTCACCACCAAAGCTAAACTATACCACATCAGTAAAAACATTCCTAGGCTTTTGATTTTCCTTTATTCATTTCCAGGAGGCTGGGCTGCTAGTGAAGCAGAAGGCTGAGTCAGCAGAGGCAGGCTTTGGCTTTGTTGGCTAATATCAAACAGAATCCTTGATGATTCTGAACAGAACTAGGTTTCTTTTTTTTTTTTTTTTAATCAGTTTTGTGAGATGGTTTAAGAAGAACATAATCTTCTTCTGACTCCATCAACTGATTCATTCTGCATTTGAACTGTTTACCACCACTGACTTCTTGAAACCCCATTCCCTCATTTATTGTTTTATTTGATAACTGTTGACTGAGTTCCTACTTTGTATCAGGTGCTATGCTAGGCACTGGGACTAAAGTACAAACAAGGGAAAGACCCAGAGGCAAAAGAAATCAAGGTGCATTCAAGGAACAAAAAAAGTTTTATATAGCTACAGGAGGAACTGTAAAGAGTATAGAGAGCAAGATGAATTAGAGAGGTAGGCAAACACCAAATCATTAGGGCCTTATTGGCTAACTTAAAAAGCCTGGTCTTAAGTTATATGACAGTCATCTTAACCAGAGTAGAGGAAAGGTAATGAGGGGAAGGGGACATTTTTGGAAGATCGAATCAGCAATCAACAGGACCCAGTGATTGAGTCTTGTTGCTGTGGTGAAGAGGGAATGGGTGGAGTCACCGATAACTTGAGGGATTCTGGCTCTGGCAGCTCAGGAGATGGCAATGCCATTCTCTGAGCTGGAGCAAACAGGAGGAAGTGCTGGTTTAGAATTTGGGGAAATATGATGGGTTCTGTTTAAAACACATTTGAGATGCCTATGGAATATCCTGGTGAAGGTATTAAGTGGGAAGTTGGATAGAAAGATTTGGAGCTCTAGAGAAAACAATGGGCTGAAGCACAGATTTGGGTATTTGCTGCAGAGAGATGTATTTGAAGCCTATGAAGGGGTAATGAAATGATGTAGACAGGCTGTGGAGAATGAAAAGAGAAGGCAGCCTTGGGCAGAACCCAAAGCATTTCAACATTTTAACAATACTCAGAGAAAGTATTTTTGCTAGAGTTACTAGCAAAGATGATTGTGGCCAGGGAGAGAGAAGGGCAACCAGATGGATGCTGTCACAGAAGCCCACAGAAAAGAGTGTTTCCAGAAGAAGCAATATCATACTAAAACTCAGGACACCCTTTGGTGACCTTGGCCAGAACAACTACAGTAGAATTGAGGGGTTCAAAAGCCAGACTGTGAAGTATTGAGAAATGATGGGTAATGAGGAAGTGGAGAAATCAAGTGTAGTAAATATTTCTAAAGAACCTTGGCTGTGGAGAGAGGCAGAGAGAGGCAGAGACGGAGAGAGAGAGAGAGAGTCAGAGAGAGAGAGAGCACAGAGAGCACGTACTGATAACTGAAGGGGATATAACTTTGAGGGAGATTATGGGTTTTTGTTTATTTTTTTTTAAGATGGGAGAGACTTCAGCATGATTAAATGGTATGTGAAAGCAGTTCTCCCTTACAGAACATACATGTAGGGAGAGACTGTTATCTACTTTTTGTTTTTGTTTAATAGCCAAGTAGAAAAGTGAGAAAAGGACTTTGTCTATAGCCATACAGTAGGTCAGTGCAGAGTCAAGACTGGAACTCAGATCATATATCTAAGTGAAAACATGAACAGTGACCTGAGATATGGTACCAAATGCCTTAAGAGTCCCTGAGATAGTCAATTGTTTCTTCTGCATGGCTTCTCTTCTTTACCCAAATCTTTCTTATTGTATCTATAACCCTGTAGTGATTTCTTTTCTTGTTTATCTGCCCCATGAGCCTGGGAGCATTTTCAGGAGAGGGGCTATGTCTGTTTGGCCTTTGTATCCTAAGGACCCAAGAGAGTCTGGCACAAACTGAAGAGGAAGAGATCAGCATGCCTAAGAATATTCCAGGCTCTGAGCCAGACACTTTCATATAACTCAGTGCTTCTCGACCCAGACTGCGTGGTACATACAATCTCCTGGGGAGCTTTAAGAAATATTGAAAATCTGATCTCCGAACCAAACCAATTAAATCAGTATCTGAGGGAAGGGGTATGTTTTCTAAACTCTCAGGTGATTCTTATGATCAGCCAAGGTTAAGAACCACTGTTTTTCATTATCTAATTTAATGCTGTTAATAGTCTTTGGGGCAGGTAACTTAATTCCTAATGAAGGAGTCACGAGGACTCCGAGAGGACAATGATACCCAGAAATCATGTGGTGGGGCCAGGATTCAAAATGCTGTCTATATGACTTTCCAACAGATGCTCAGTAAATGTGTGTTGAACTGAAATAAATGTATTTAAAACCTTTATATTGCTCATTCCAGCATATTTATCTTGTCCATTTGTGCCCTGTCCCCTAATTCTGAAAAAGAAGTCACCTCAAAATACCTTGGGAATTATACCATGGAAATACATTTAAGAATTCAAGGAGTCAAAGATGTAAAATCTAGCATTGTACATCCCCATATCAGCAGGAATTTGGTGTCCAAAAAACTGGCAATTGATCCAATGACTAGATCAATCATTCGCCCCTGAATTTCTGAAATGTTTCCAAACTGACATACTCTAGTCTGTTATTTATGGTAGCAAAATTCTAGAAATTTCAATGTTTCACAAGCAGTAAGTAAATGATACAATAAAAATACTGAATTCAGAAAAGATGAATAAAATTTGGAGTTGCTTGCCGAAATATAGGCATGTTATACATTAGTTCATGGCCACAGATATTTTTAAGGATCTAGGAGAAAAACCTAGGCTCTGCATTAGGCTTTCCAAATATTATCTTATGTCCCACAACAGCACTGTCATGTACATTTTAGAGTATATAAATATATGTTTTGCTAATAAAGGATTGGAGTCTTAAACAGGTTAACTGAATTTTTCGAGGTTGCACAGACCCGGGTCGGTCTGATGCCAAATCCTGTTCACTACTCCACATTGCCTCTTCCATATGAATCAGAGGCATGCGGTGCTTTTCTAGTCTTGAAGCCCACACACTGCATGAATACAGAAGCTCACATAATGGTGGCAGCAATTATTTCATTATATACTTAAACGACTTTCCTTTCAATAGAGAGAACATTAGTATTCCAAACATGAAGAAAACGTGTGGTTTATCTCCTTTTTTTTTTTGTCTCAATGCCAGGGATAAACGGCATTCCAAGAGTCATTTTCTCTGATTATCAGCTTTGGGGGATTGGAGAACATTGTTGATGACCACTGAAGCTGTCAGAGCTCCCTTAATAACCTAAATGCATTACTCAGAGGTTTGTCAATAACTTTAGGATAAAAAAGAAAAAGAGAATAATCCATTAAATATTGAGTAATCATATTTCTTCAAACAAAGCCAAGAGAAACTCAGGGTGGAATTAATATCATGAGCCTCAGTTTCCTTAGTATTCCTTTCACCTGAGCATGCCACTCTACCCCATTCTTGACATCTATCTTAACATTTTTCTCACTGTCCAGCCATTGTATGTTTACTTGCCTGTCGTCCCCATTGAACTCTAAGCTTTCCAGGGCAGGGACTCTTTCATCTCAGTGTTCCTCAACTTGGCACAGGGACTGGCTGCAAGCCTTTACTTGGCAAATGTGTGCAGAATGAATGAATGCAACCTAATTCTTCTTAAGGGCAATTTGTTAAATGTATAACCAGTGTTTATATAATTTTTAAATCTCTATGAGACTTTTCATGTAAATGGCCAAATCAGCAAAAATTCCTCCTTAGATTGTGTACAGATTTTTGGTTCAGGAAATGTGATACCCAAAGTCTGATGCATGCTTTGATATTTATTAAATAACTATCCTAATTAATCATGAGGATAATACGAACTGTTTCCACAAATTCTGCCTTGTGCCCAAACACCCACATCCCCATGCTCATTCTGGACCCCTTTCACTCAAGATAGCTTCCACTAGGTTATGCCTAGTCTGTCTGCCAAGAATACCCATCTTTTGGTCAAACTGCCAAATTGGCAAGATGGAAGACTGAATATAAAAGGCGAGCATTTGTTCTTGACTGGCACAGACTGGCCTGAGAACATGACCTGGAATAGCTAGAATGATGTCCCACAGGTGCCTCAAAAAATCCATGTCTTCAACTGAGAACATGAATTTTTCATCAAAACCTGCTCCTTCTCCAGCAAATTGTTGCCAGCTCACTGTATGGCATCACTGTTCCCTCAGTTACTCAAGACCAGAAACCTAGGTGTCATTTTAGATTTCTCTCTTTATTAAATCCTCCCATTGGCGTATTTACCAAGCCTATCAATTCTAGATCATAAACAGACCTTAAAAGGTCCACTTCTCCATTCCTACAGCTACTTACTCAGCTAAAGGCTATACCATTTCTCGCGTTGATTTCTGTACTAACCTCCTGACTGGTCTCTCCACCGCCAGTAATATCCACACTGCAGTTAGAGGTATCTTTTTAAGATGAAAAACTGACCATGCCATTCCCCTGCCAAAATTTCTCCAGGTACTTTTTATTGTTTTTAGGAGCTAGCCTTTAGTTGGTGTCCCCAGTGGCTTCGGCTCTCATCACTCCCACACTATGTTCTAGCCATGCTGAACTGCTTTGACTTTTTCCAGTATGCCTTACCCTCTCTTGCCTCTGTGGCCTTTAACCTGCTTGGAACACTCTAGCCCTAATCTGACTAGCTCCTGTTCCCCCTTCAAGTCTCAGCCTCCCTGTCATTTTCTTTGGGAAATCTTATCCAGCTCTTTTCTGACTAAGATAATTGACCCAGCTGGATACTAAGTTCCAAGAGAGCAAGGCTATGGCTTCCACAGTCCCTAGCATAGTGCTATATTCACATTATATTTGTTAAGTGAATGGATGAAAGGAAGGAAGAAAATCAACACTTAATAAGTGTTGACTATATGCCTGACACTTTGTCAGTCTAATGACATTGTGTAAGGCATCACAGTCTCCATTTTCCAGACAGAGAAATGGAGACTCAGAAAAGTTGAGTTAGTTATTTAAGGCCACACAGCTGGTAAGGCAGAGCAAGGAGTCAAACTAGTTGTGTCTGACTCCAAAACCTAAGTCTTTTTATCATACCATATGCCTATACCATATAAGATAATAAAAAAGCCTTGTTAAATGAATGAATAAGTGAACATATGGGGATCATAGCTTCAAAACAAAAATAATCCATTTCAACCATGAGTTGGGTACATCATGGAAAAGAGGGAGCTATCCCCTTATATCTCTTTTGTCTTTTTTCCCATAGTACTAATTCTAACATTCTACTTAATCTATTTATTATGTTTATTGTCTCTTTCCTCCAGTAAAATACACACATCACAAGACTATGCACTTTGTTCAGTAATGTATCCCAAGTGTTAAGGATAATGCCTGGCAAAGTGGGTATCAATAAATATTTATTGAATAATTAAATAGCCATAACATTACTCACTGAATGATGTCTTGATTTCCAGGGCTTTCTGGCTTACTTTTGCAAATACCTACTTGGGTGTCTAACTTGAATTTCCTTAGAACCTATAAAAAGACTCTGCTCAAAATGAAAGACACTTTTTTTCAAAGTGGGAATTATTTGTCAATGAAAATGGCTTCCAAAGGGAGCTGCAGGTTCAGTGGCAATAGAAACACATTTAGCTTCTTAGAATATATATTTGTTGAATAGAGTATTCAATGTTTGTTCACATCCCTTATGGTATTTTGTTTGTTTGTTTTTTGAACAAAAATTCTCACATTCATTAATGAACCAGTCTATTAATGCAGAAGCATAAAACAAAGAAAAAACTGTTATTTTCCCAATAAAGTAAGTTTAACTGTTCTGAAAGGGTGACTTTTTGAACTTGATACTGTAAAATGCTAGTGATTTTGACACAGCATAAATATGTGTGCAGTCACGTGTGTGATTCCTTGAAGATCCAGTGTGGGTCTTCTCCAATGTCTTCTCTTGGAGTTGTACCTGATTTTATTGTCAGTTTTCATTTGAATCCATTGGAGAATGGGGTGATACTGTTTTGTTTCTTGGCAGGAATTGTTTGATTCTAAAAGTCTTGTGAGAAGACATGGCAAGACTGGGAGTCAAACACACATACTACCACAATGGTGGAGGAAGCAAGAGAGAGAGAGAGAGTGCTATTATAATATTTGATCCTTACTACAACACAGTGATAATGACTAATTAGGAATTATTATTATCCCCACTTGATACATGAGAAACTTGAGTGTTTGAGTGCCATAGGCTAATCAGTTAGTGTGACAGAGAAGGCACCTGAATGCAGACCTGACTAACAAATAGAGATCTGGTATAAAGGACACTGGGAGGAAATGGGATTTGAGGTAGAGAAGTCCTAGAAGTATGTGCTCCACCACAGAGAAAGGCAGGAACTAGTTACAGGAGCCAGGTAATAAAACAAGGATGGAGGCCCAGAGAAGATATGGGAGAAACAGCAAAACTGAGCTCTATATCCAAGAGCTTTGTATTTCTCCTGCAGAAGGGCAGGATGGAGTTCAAATCTTTTGTTTCTTCTCCGACCCTATGCTCTTGTCCAGTCTTCATCATTTCTTACCTAGACAATTGCAACAGCCTCCACACTGGTCTTACTCCTCCAATCTTTCCACTGTAGTCTAAATTCCACACTGCAATCAGACTGATTTTCCCCAAAGCAAATCTCTAACATGTTATTTTTATGTTTCACCTCTTTATTATTTCTTCCTTACCTGGAGAATAAAATTGAAACTTCTTAGCATGGCATTCAGTGCCATTATGCTGACCTCTCCAGCTTCATCTCCTATCACTCCTCACACTCACAAAGATATTGCCCAGTCACTTCATGTTCCACACCCAAAAATTTTTGTCACACTCTAAACATGCTATGGCCTTTTGTACCACTATGTCTTGGCACATGATGTTGACATTTTCTGTTCCTGGTGAAGTCCTGGTCATCCTTTATGGCTAGCTCAAATGCTACTCTTTTGGGGAAGATTTTGGTCCTCCCTATCTCATAGGGACAGTTACTTACATCCTTATTTGTACTTCTGGAGCATTCCCCATACTTCTATGGTACAGCAAAGTGTTGCCAAAATTGTTTATCTCTCCAATCCCTAGCCTGTGATATTCTTGTAGGCAGGGTCTGTTTTGTTTACTACGATATCACCAATATCTAACATGGTGTTAGGCACTTATTTGGTGCTCAATATCCACTAAAACGGGGGTTCTTAAACTTTTTTGTTCCATGGACCCCTTTACCAGTCAGGTGAAAACCACAGATCCCTTACTAAGTCCACACTACACTGTGTATTATTTAATAAATATATCACACCTGCACCAGTATGTCCCCACAGAATAATGTTTTTTTTTTTTTTTTTTTTTTTAATTTCAGTTCAAGCTCACAGACCCCTTGTCAAGAACCCCTGCACTAAAGCAAATGGTTTTTTGAAGTGTGTTCCCTGTGCCAGCAGAATAAATATCACCTGAAACTTGTTGACAAATTCTTGGGTCAAACTCCAGATCTACTAAATCAGAAACACTGGGAGTGGGGTACAGCCCTCCAGGTGATTCTAATGCATACTGAAGTTTGAGGACCACTATACGAAAGGAATAAATAAATCAAAGAAAACATCGGTATGGGAAGAATAAGGAAAGGCTTCTCAGGGGAGGAAGCATTTGGATTGAGCCTACCAGAGTTAAGATTTAAATGCTGAGAAAGATCTAAAGGGCCTTCCTGAAACTGTAAGAACAAAGATAAGGAGATGAAAAATAGTATATGGTCAGGCAATGTTGTTGGGCCCAATTGAATGACGTCTAGAAAGAGAAAAGAAAAGTAAAGGGAGATCAGTTTGTTAATTTGGCAGTCTGCCCCACTGGCCCCATAAGCTCCATTATGTAGGGACAGCTAGAAGTCCTATATCTGGCCCAGGGCAAGTACTTAATGGATGTTTGATGACTGACTGATTGAGGTCAGCTCAACTGAGGAAGAATGTCAATGAAATATGGTTCTGTTTGCTTTTGTGTGTGTGTGTGACCAGCTATATCATGTAACTGTTTCTAAAAAGGAAAGCAGAGAAAATGGTTCCATTGCTGTCAGAGCATAAAGTTTCCCATCTGGCTCCATCTAGTGTCTTAATGGGCAGATTTTTAGTCTAGGACATCTCTAGCCACAGAGGAAATATCCTTTGATTATTATGTTGCAGGAATAGGAGTGGGATGGAGGTGGGGCAGCCAGGAACCCAGGCCCCATGCTTACTCCTGGCTATGACTTCTAATGCAAAAAATCTTTAGGTCTGAATTTCCTTGATTTTTTCATTTTGTTTTCCATTTTGAACTTCGGTAGCTTTCTTGTGTGGGTGCATGCGTGTGAGTGCAACATGCACAAACACACACACCTTCCTTGCATTGGATTGTCCTCTTGTCCTAAGAAGACTGAGGAAGGATAAGAGGTCAATCCTTCACACGTCAAATTCCAAAGGTTGTGTACCCAGAAACTGAATTCCCCTATCTGGGTTTATGTGACAAGTTTTGGCTATGTTCTGTAACCTCCAGCAGGGGGTATCCCAGACTCAAAGTAGCATGTGAACTAGGACTTGGGAAAGGGTCATTTTTCTTTAAAAGTGATCAATAAATTCTTGTCAATGCCTTTGATAAGGATTGAATGAGTGCTATTTCAAAGAAATAATCATAGATGCAAGCATATGTACATGAGTGTTCATTAAACTGTAATAGTAAAACTGAAAATTACCTAAATGGTGAATATGGTGAAATTATTAAATAAATTATCCACATGCATACTAGGGAATATTATGCAATTCTTAAAGTCATATTTTTCAAGAATATTTAATAACATGGGAGAAATGGTCAGGATATAATGTTGACTGAAAATGAAAAACAGTACAACACACATTTTATTAAAAATGTATAGAAATACAAAGAAAAAAGTTGGTAAGGAATAACAGTGAGTGGAATTATTGGCAATTTAAATTTAAAGTCTACTTTTACATATTTTCTATAATAAGTATATTTATAGCTAAATATGATATTAAATTAAGAATTGGGCAGTACCAGAAAAAGAAGGAAAATGTTAGAAGATGAAAAAAGCACTAGTATTTAATTTGTACAAATCCCTTATTGTACAAAAATACCTGAAGGTTTACAGTTAGGTTCACGAGCCAAAGAACTTATGTAAGAATGAGGCAAAGCACACGGGATAAAGGTTTTGTCTCTTAACACCTTTTTGCATTCCCTGAAATCTTTTACACATTGGGCCATCTTGTGGGCCCTACAACTTGCCCTGTGACCACACGATCTACAATGGGCAAGTCTCGCCCCCGGAAAGGTGCACTGATTGGTCAATTGTCAGGTAGTAACTGAAGAAATGTAGTCTTAGTAGTTTAGAAAAATGTATTTTGCCAATATCACCTAGTCTAACCCAGACCCCATTATTATTACTGACCAAGAGGTCACAGTTGAACTTGGTGTTTTAATAAACTACTTTCTATTTTTTAAAGAATTAAATAAAACTATCTTCTCCTTTGTTATTAAGAATAAAACACCATCTATGAAATAATAGGTATGTAGGCTGGTGAAAAAATTTAACCAGCTGACTTCTCAGTGGAAAATTATACATCTTTGATAATGTCCATTCTTTCTTTTTTTTTTTTAGGTACCGGGGTTTGGGGATTGAACCCAGGACCAACTACGTGGGAAGCTAGCATTCAACCACTGAGCCACATTGGCTACCCTGAGTTGGTTTTTTCATTTGTTTTGCTGGGTTGTTTTTTTTTGTTTTCTTTAGAAGGCACTGGGAACCAAACCCAGGGCCTCCCCATGTGGGAAGCAGGTATTCAACCGCTTGAACCACATCCGTTCCCGATAAATGTCCATTCTTAATGAGCCCTCAATGAACAGCATCATTTATATAATAACAAAAATACTGTCCCAGATATTTTTACATAAAATCCCTCACAAAAATCCCACAAAAAAAAGCTCACAAAAATCCCATGAGCAAGTTCCTGACTAATCCTTTTTGCCTTAAAGAAAACTGCCTCAGAAATGGGGAGGTCAAGTAAGATTTGCTGAAATTTCTTAAAACCAGCACTTCCTGTGCCCAGTACTGAGATACACATTGTGCATGTCCTCTCATAGACTGATCTAGTGAATCTTCAGTATGATTTTCTGATATAGATAGTATTAGCTTTGTTTTGCAAATGACAAAATTAGGGCTCAGAGAGGGGCAATGACTTCCTCAATGTCATACAGATAATATGCAAGTAGCAGAGCCCTTGAAATGGAGATTTGTCTGCTTGCAAAGCCTAGACACTTAAAAAAAAAATCATATTCTTCATTTACACAAGGGGCTACCTCCTGGGGAGGATTAAAAAGATGGAGGAGATGAACTATTCCCCAGCCACCAGTGCCTAAAGCTCTCAGAAGGCACCACTGTGGCCCAGCTCCTTCTTAGCACTCCAGTGTCTTTGAGGTTGAAAGGGACAAAGGAACAGACTCCCCTGATGCTCTGTGACGAGTCAAGAGGAAAGGCAGCTCTCGGGGAAGCAGCTGGCCTTCCTCAAGCAGCCTGGACTGGGAGATAAACAGATCAATGCAGACACTCCTCTCCACCTAATGAGCTAATGGCGCAGCAGCCGGGGCACTTCCTTATTGGATTGCTGGTCATGCTGACAGGGCATAGTTAAGCAGGCCTACTGCGGGGGTGGAGAACTCATTTCCCCACCCCTAGTGAGGTCCAGTTCCTTTGTATGAAAGCTAGAAATGGTTTGTTCCTTCATTTGTTTGTTCACTTGTTTGTTTGTGTGAGTGTTTGTTTTTCCTCAATCTCATAGGATAATGTTGAGATCTGATGGGATGATATTGTAAATGACCTTTTTGCTCTGTAGACAGAATGCCACAGATGAAGGAGGCACTGACCTTCTAAGAGGGAGCCTGGTGTGTTGCTAAGAGGGCATTAGCACAAGCACATTCAGATTCCCCTACCAATTTGCTATGGGATGTGGGATGATAGACCTCAATGTCCCAGGTGAACATGAGAGTGATTGGAGGAAAAGGTGTTTCTGTGCCAAGTACTTTGCCGTGAGCAGAAGTAGCTTACCTGACAATGACAATTATACTAAGCTACTGACTCGATCCTGCTTCTGCCTCTGCAAACCTAGACAACTTGGTAATAATGATAATGATAATGATAATAATGTCTATTTATTGAGCATCTACTTTTTATGAGACAACCAGCAGGCAAACAGTTCTTCAATAAACTTGCAAGTAAGGTGTTATCAACCTCATTTCACAGATGAGTAAAACAAGACTCAGGAAGGACATGTATTGCCCAAGATCACACAGCAAGACAGTAGCAGAGCCAGGTTGAGAAACTAGGCCATTCCCCAGTGGTATCCTGATTTAATTCATTTCCTATTGGCAAGGGTTGTTTGTTCTTATTTTCCCCAGCACCTTTTTTGCCTCTTGTCTGCATATCATAGACCTAAGTCCTACTGTCACTCATCATTAACATCAATGTCCTGCCTCTTTTCTTGAGCAATCTCTTCCTGTGTTCTCTCTTTTCTCACCTCTCAGTGCCCTTGGCTGTATTTCTGCTGGTCTGCTGCTGTCAGCATGATTCAAGCATCCCAATCAGAGATTGCCAAACTATCTTACTGAGCCAGGTTAGTCCTCGTTAGTTAGTTAGTCCCTGTTAGTCCCCGTTCCTGCACTGATTTATTCCCAGCAATATGTAGACTCTTGGGTTTAAGTATACCAAGGGGTCTCTTCCTGCTGGCAATTGATTTGGGCACTCCTGGGTAGTCAGAGAAAGCTGCATGGGAATTGGAGTTGAGGCAGAATCTCCTCCATACCTCTTCTCTGAACCCTCAGATGCCTGAAAGGCAGACCCACTGCTTGCTTGACAGGTAGAAGAAGATCAAGATGCTAGGAAGTCTCCAAAGTAAAAGGAAGCCAGGTAAGCCACTGTCCTAACCCTAAGACTGGACAGTATAAACTGCAGTCACAGAGGTATTCTTTGAACCTATTTTAAAATAGAACATTTATATATATACCCTTCTCTGAGGCGATTCCTCAGAGAGATTTGGTTTAAAAGCGTATTTAGACTGAACTATCTCAGTGGTTTACGAACTTTTTAAAAACTGTGGAACCCTCTGTATAAAAGAAGTTGCATTCAAAATCCATAGTATAAAAATGCTGTGGGGTGAGATGTTGTTAAGGCTCCATGAGTCACAGCTTGTAAATCATTAATCTAGCCCAACTCTTAGATTTACCTTGCTGGTCACCAAAACATGGGTTTCTTGACTTATATTCCAGTGCTGTCTCCCCTGTACACATAGCCTAGTCCATACATCCATCCATTGATGAACTGATCAATCCATTCCATACCCAAGCAACATTTACTAAGATTCTACCATGTTGAATCTACTGCAAATTACAGGAAAAATCATTCAAGTCGACAGAATGCTCACAGATCTTTGATGGACTGGCCAAAGAAAGGTATACAGAGCCCCATGGACAGGTTAGATCAGGGTTTCTCAAACTTGCTACTATAGACATTTTGTGCTAGATCTTCAATGTGTAGAACTTCAATGTGTAGGGCTGTCCTGTGCATTGTAGGGTGCTTAGCAGCACTCCTGGCCTCTACCCACCAGATGCCAGTAACATTTTCCCAAGTTGTGGCAATCAAAAATGACTCCAGACATTGCCAAATACCCCGTCGGGAACAAAATCACTTCCATTTGAGAACCACCGGGTTAGTTAATGCAAGAGAGCAACATAAGAGAGCTTACTAGGTCGTATAAAATTAAAGACCAGGTGAATGGAAAAAACAAGTGTAAGAATTCTGAGAAGGGGTTTCCCTGCACCTATGTGTGCAGTATGTGTAATCCCTGCAGAAGGAGAAACTTTTGCCTCCTAGAAGGAGGACG
Organism: Tolypeutes matacus; assembly: GCA_026826555.1. NCBI lineage: Eukaryota > Metazoa > Chordata > Mammalia > Cingulata > Chlamyphoridae > Tolypeutes > Tolypeutes matacus. The sequence goes on from JAKSZT010053883.1 coordinate 43,771,731, forward strand.
GGGTATGGGGATGGGCCATTGCTAGGGTTGTGATATGACACAGTGGAGATTGGGGGAGAGGCAGACCCTTGACTGAAGCCGGGCTGAAGACAAACACCATTGTACTTCCATTCTATGCTATCCTTAAGATTCCCTGGTCTGGTAGTAAGTCTCCTGAACAAAATCAGATGACCTGCCTCCATTCCTCACTATGCCACTAATTCATTATGTGGCATTGGCCAGATCCATCTCCCTTGTGGGCCTCGGTTTCCTCACCTGTAATTTGGATGGAGAGTAGAGAATGTAGTCTCACGAATGATCCATAAGATCCCTCCAAGTACCAGGATTTTATTTTCTAAATTTCCCCACAATCCTAGAAAGAGTTGATCAAAGTCAGTTTGATGCCTTTTGATCTTCAGCTTTTTCTCAGCCACATCTGAAAACCCACTTGCTTATTACCCCGGAGTAATAATAAGGCTAATAGTGATTAACCTTCATATGTGATTTTAGAGTTTACAAAACACCTTCAAATATGATACCTACATATATGACCTGCAAAATAACTCTGTGAAGTAGGAAAAATTACTGCCTCTTCATGGATGAGAAAATCGATGTTTAGAAAGGTTGAGTACCTTGTCTAAAGTCACATCCAGATCTGCCTAGCTTCAAACTCTTTGCTGTTTTGGGTATATCCAACTGTCCGTGCTTCTTTAAGCAGATCAGAAACTATCCTTCCCAGAGGTAGGACATAAAGACCAAGTAACTGAGACAGTCAGGTTTAATAGGGAGGGAAGAGATGGCATCCTGAGGATACCACGCTGACTGTGATAGTGGTGACAGGGCTGGCTGAACAAGTGCCAAGCCATGTGCTTTGAAAGAAGGGTTGGAAAAAAATATCTTCCTACTGTCAGCCTGCCAAGGCCCTGTGCTGGGACATGGGTATGGAGCTCTGCTTAAGGCTTAATTCTATTGATTACACATTCCATTTTACAAAGTGCCATTTGCCTGAAGGAGCAGGTGGTGTTTTCGGCATCCATTTAGCTGATGTATTAGCCATGTGGCTCAGTGCATCAGCAGGCCCGAGTCATCAATTTATGGTGAGATGACAGAGGGAATAAGTCACTGTGGAATTGTAATGGGGAGGGGGAGGGGAAATGGAACACAGAGAAAGGGACAAAAACATTGGAATCATGGCCCTGAGTGGCACCTGGGGAAGCTGGGAGATAGATGGCCTTTGGCAGTCCAACATAGGGCCTTGAGTTGAAAATAGTTAACATACTCAGGGTGACTCACTGGCAGGCCCTGTGCTGGGCACTGGGGACACAAAGGGGATTCACAAGAATTCCCACCTTGAGGGGTTTGGTTTAGTGGGGACGACAGACATAAACTAGTAACGACAATACCATCTTATAAATGCTGTAATAGAGGGATATGGAGGTGATAGAAAAGTGTTTCAAAATTCTACAGCTCTGGTTCAAAGCTCAGCTTTATCATTTACTAGCTATATGGCTGTGGGCAAAATTAGATTGGAATCTCCTAGAGAGTAGGCACTATGTCTTTATCCGTTTTTGAAAGCCCAATGCTTAAGCCCACAATCTGGCCTTGCCATCAGAATCACCTGAGAATGTTAGTGGTACAATTATGATAACAACAGAAGTAGTAATAATAAAATAATTAACATTCATTGATCTCTTGCTATGTACCAGGTACTTCTTAAACTACATGCCCTTCAACATTTACAGCAAGCCTATGAATTAGGTACTATTATTATCTCTATTTTATAAATGAGTGCCGATGGAGACTCAGGAAAGTTAAAGAACATTCCTATAATCACACAGTTTCTAAGTGGAGATGGAGCAATAGTCACACAGCTTGTAAGTGGTGGTGAAGCCAGGATTCAAACCCAGATCTGTCTGAATCTGCAGCCATTCAGCTGTTCAACACTATGAAATTCAACTCTCTTAATTATTGCATTCAAGTTATTTAACCTTGTAGAGGTTCAGTTTGTTTATTAGTCAAGAGAATATAATCTTCATAGGTTTGTTGTAAGCTTAAATAAGACGATTTAAGTGAAGCATTTAGTTTGTAAATTCCAAAAAGCTCAACAAATGGTACCCATTATTATCATTATTCTCATTAAGATGATTATGTTCAGGAAGGATCTTGGAGGGACAGAGCACCCCACCCCCCACCCCAGTTTAAAGGATTCTTCTCTAGTGTCCATGTATATACCTACTCTTTTCCTATTAAACCAACATATCTGCTCTGGCTCCTATCCTTGCTAGTGTCCCAATATGTTTCTTTTTAAATCAGATAATTAACTATTTATTTTCTAAGACTTTTCTCATTTGACATGCACTCTGAGGTAGGTCACTGCAAAGGCAAAATGTGGGCAAAGCTAATAATGGCTTTGACAATTGCATTCCAGTAATAAAACTCATTGGCCTTCAAGTGTTAGGGAAGAAATTCATCTGACAGAAGTGTAAAGGTTGGACGTGAGAGGAGGATGATAACCAGTTGCCTTGGAAGAGAACCCCTCCCCCATCTTTATGTGGTCTAGCTGGAGAATATACTCCCCTCCTCCCTGTTCCCGCCCCCCCCGGCCAAGAAAGCTGTGACATGAAAGAAGGGCCAAAAATCACTGGCATTCACTCACTCATTCACTTATTCAACACACATTTTTAGAGGCCTCACTAGACACCATAGTAGGCAATGAACTTATAGAGATGAATAAAATTTAATTGCTAATGTGATCATTTATTGCTGTTATTTAAAATAATGGCAATTTAGACTATTTAACTATAAACTCTAGTAGATTTTAAATAAAGTTTGTTACATCATTTCAAAGGAATATTATTCAATAATTTTAAATGTTTATAAATAATTTCAAATAATGTGGGAAAATGTTCACAGTACAATGTTAAATTATATAAAACTGTGAATACAGTATTTCTCCACCATATATACATAAATGCCAAGAAATTAGTCAGGAAGAAAATGTTCAAAATATTAATAGTAGTTATCTTTGGGGATAGTATTAAGGGGGATATTTTTTCTCTGATACAATTTTTCTGTATTTACAAAATAATCTATGATTAACATATAGCAGAAATTAAACAGAAAAATTTTGATTCCCAAAGTAAAAATGATAATTATTATAATAGAAGTATATATAAGATACTCCTGGTACAGAGAAGAATGCCTTTCCAACTTTTCCATTTTAGAGATGAATAAGTTGAGGCTCTGAAAGTTTAAGTAACTTGATATATTAGTCTGCCAAAGGGGTGCCAATGCAAAGTACCAGAAATCTGTTGGCTTTTATAAAGGGTATTTATTTGGGGTAGAAGTTTACAATTACAAGGCCCTAAAGAGTCCAACTCAAGGTTGCTTTCTCACCAAAGTCAGTTGTCACATATTGAAGCAAGATGGTCGCTGATCTCTGCCTGGTCTCTCAGGGCTTCCTATATCAGTCTGGCATAGGGCTTCTTTCTTTCTGGGCCTTCTCAGTTGCTCAGTGGCTCTGTTCTCTTCAGCAGCAAACTAAGAGGTGAATGGCTCATCTGTCCCCGGGGCCCTAGGATCGAACATGACAGAGTTCTGTCTCTCTTCTTGTGGTTTTAGCTATTTGAGCCTTCTCCTTTCTGTCACATGGTAGGACTGAAATGACAAAGTTCTCTCCTCTACCATGTGTCTTCTTGCGTGAGTGCCCATTTATATAGGCCCACCAAGAGGGTAGGGACTCAACCTTAGTCACACTATACTGATGTGGTCAAATCAAAGCCCTAATCTTTACAGGTAATTTAACCAAGGGCCCCTCAAATGAATCCAATATAATCAAAGGGTATTACACCCAGAATGGATTAGTTTACAAACATAATCTTTTTCTTTTTGGGTTCACAAATAATCTCCAACTGCCACACTTGCCCAAGGCTTCCCAGCTAGAAGGTGGCTGAAGTTCAACTTGAACCTATTTCATCTGATTCTCTGTCTGGAACTCTTTCCACTGGGCCACAGGGACTTTCTTAGGATAGCTGGGTGCCTGTCAGAAATGCAGTGTTGGCCCTCCCAGAGGGTATCAGAAAGCTATGGCTGTGCTACTGTTCTGATTGCTCCAGAACAACCCACGAGTCAAGATGAGAAGCCTGGGAATGATTCAGCGATGGAGCTCCAGGATCCAGGCTAGCCATGGATCTGGAGCAAGTGCATAGCACTGTAAAAATAACCTTGATTGTTTGCATTTCAACTCTTCAAGATTTATGGTATTTGAACTAGAAGAATAATATAGGTCTGGGCACATATTTAATGTTTTCATTTAGATTTAGAACATGTAGCCACAGCATTGAGTTGATTTGCATGTTTGAATATTTTCATATCTCTGTATTGTGTGCTCAGCATCCATGATTAAATATATATCTTCAAGTTCAGTTTACTTTTAACTTCATTATGGACTGCTACATCTGGCATTTAATGAATTCTGCATTTGGCCATAGTCCAGCCCCAGTGTTTTGCAATTATACATTTGTGTGCATACATCCATAGGCATACAAAACCCAGTTACCCCAAGAAAAGTCCTCTTTAAACACAAGTATTTCCTGTCTTAAGAAGGGCCTATTTTTTTTAGTTATCAGCAAACATTAGGGCATGGGGACACTGAGATACCTTTCAACTCTACTCTTAGATCTGGCTCAGAGGGATCCTACCCTGAGCCCTAGGCTTTACTGTCCCAAACATTGCTAGCCATCTAGAGAACATCTAGACATGTGCAATAAAAATTAAATTCAGTCCTTGTTGATATTTTGCCAACTTTTAGTCATATAAAACTATAGTTTTACAAATAATTTTTTATTTTGTCATTATGGAAGGAGTATTTGTCAAAGTAGGAGGCTAGGTATATATTTTAATAATTTGTTAGCTACATTTATAAATTTTAAATATTTAGACATATGGTACGTGGGCTTCTGTTTGTTCTCTCATCTGAGCCCTGAAAATCTTAGAGGTGGGCCTGCAACTTCCTCATAGCTCCTAATTTACTGACAGGGTCTTGTGTGGGCAAAGACTTCTCCAAGGAACCACGTCTTCCTCACTCTGTATTTCTAGCGCATATCATAGTCCTTAGAACTTAGAACATACTCAGTGAATGATGAATTGAAGTAACTAATTTGGAGGTTTCTTTTGTTTTATATTTTACACTGGGGATTTTAGAAAGAAAAAGTGTAAGTTCAGGAGACAAAATCAATAGAATTTGCTAAATAATTACCTTGGATCTATATAGCTATGCAACAAATTATAATTAATATGCATACCCAAGTATGTGTGACTCTGGTATGAACTCTAATCTCTCCTCAATAATAGAAATTTTCTGTTCTTTTTTTCTTTCATGTATGCTTCTGCATTGCCAGTTTGCACAAGAAGTTCCATTTTTTAAGCACCTTCTCTGTGCTAGGCATAGTGGCAGACATTTTACATATATAATTTTATTCATCATAGTAGTTTTATAAGATATATATTATCCCCATTTTACAGATGAGGAAACTGAGGCTCAAACAATTTAAGGAATGTGTCAAGTACTAGAAGAACCTGGGGTTTGGAAGCAGCAAGACCTGTGTTTGAATCCAAACTGTGACTCTTAATAGCTGTGTGACTTTGAGCAAGTCACAGAGGCCCTGTGCCAAGCACCTCCCTGCCACAGAGATTGGAGGGACAACGATCCTGTTAATTCTCCTTTCCCTCAGGCTAATCCATGCACTCTGCAGATCTAATTACTTCCTTATATCAAAACCTTTTATATCACCTTGTACACCTGTTATGGCACAGGTAGCACTGACAGTCAAGCACTTATTTACATCTGTCTTCCCCAGAGCTCATAACAGTGTTGAGAGATTGGCATGAATGCATACTAGTACTGGTATTATCAGAACCCAAGATCTTACCTAGAACATTGAGAAGAAGGGTGGCATTCATGAAAGGCTCCCAAGAGGAAGGGTCCTGTATTAGTCAGCCAAAGAGGTGCTGATGCAAAATACCAGAAATCTGTTGGCTTTTATAAAGGGTATTTATTTGGGGTAGAAGCTTACAGTTATCAGGCCATAAAGCATAAGTTACTTCCCTCACCAAAGCCTGTTGCCATGTGTTGGAGCAAGATGGCTGCCCACATCTGCCAAGAGTTCAGGTTTCCTGGGTTCCTCTCTTCCCAGGGCTTGTTTCTCTCTGGGGTCAGCTGCCCTTCTCTCTCCACAAGGTCAGCTGTAGAGTATCAGGTGACTGGCTCTGTCTCTCTCTCCAGGGCTTCTGCCGTGTCTAAGAAGCCATCTCTATTCCTCTGTGTTCTTCTCTTGTGTGTTCACTTCCTGGGCTCCAGCTCAAAAACTCCTGCAACAAAACTCCAAATTCTATTCTCTGTCATGTAGTTTTCTCTGTGAGTCCCTGCCCAACAAGGGGGCAGGAACTCAACGTCCTATTGACATGGCCCAATCAAGGCCCTAATCATAATTTAATCTGGCCTACGTACAGACCGGTTTACAAACATAATCCAAGATCTATTTTTGGAATTCATAAATAATGCCAAACTGCCACAGGTCCCAAGAGGAAGCAACACTGGTGCTGAGTTTTAAAGGATGAGTGGAGTTTGTTAGAGTGATTAGGCAAGGGAGGATAGGATCCCAAGTATACCATCAGATATTAAAGACTGAGAGATGGCATTTGCAACCACAGTCCTGGGACTCACAATAGGCAACCCTGCAAAAAGCAGCTCTTAAAGCACAGGGCCCAAAATGGATCCTGGGTTATATGGATGGGTCTAATTTCAAATATTGCATAGACACAAGGAAAATATGTCTCAGAGCCAAGGGGATAATGCTTAAGGCTAGAAGATGCCTAGAGTCTCAGCAAGGGCTTAGGAGATCCAAGTATGAGTTGGCAAAGACCCCAATGAGGAGGGTAACTGACAGGAATCTGAGAACATGGACAAAGGTATGGAAGTACCAAAGAGTATTTGAGGCTAAACAGAACTCTCTTACAGGGCTGGTTCCTAGCATCTGTCCTGCTCTTCCTCTTCCTTTTCATTCTTTACAATTTTTGGAATTACAACAGCTCTAGGAAGTTGATTGGCAAGGATTACCAACAACATTTTAATATTGAGGTCATCTGATGCAGCTCAAAGAGATTCAGACCTTGGTCAGGGTTGCATGAGTTTTTGCTAGAGGTAGATGTAGAACCCAAGACTCTAGACTCTTTGCCCGGTGTTCCCTCTACCAGGTGGGCTCTGGCCCCTGGTCATGCCTTCCTCTGCCTTAGGGCTCTCTGATTACCTCTAACAATAGTGCTTCTCTACTCAGGCCATCAGTCTTGAAAGTAGACTGTGGTAGAATGAGCAAGAACCATGGTACAAGAAAAATCAGTATTTGAATACCAGATGTGTTGCTAGCTGTATCATCTTTGATGTCACTTAATTTCTCTGAGCATTTGTTTCTTCATTTTAAAAAATAAGGATAAACCTATGTTAAAGCATTTGTATTAGGAATATTTTGGTTGTGTTAGAAAATCCACCTCACGCTGGCTTACGGGAAAAAAATGGGGTGGAAGGATTTATAGTCCATGTATCAGAAACATCCATAGGTTGGCCTGACTTTCAGGCATTACTTATTCATGGCCCAGATGATGTCATCTAAAGGTTCTCCTTCCTCTAGGTTGGCTCCCACCTCAGTTCTGAATGATGACCCCAGCAATTTTCAATTCATATCATAACACCCAGAGTAGTAAAAGAGAGAGCTTCTCTTGTTGCTAATGCCTGTGAGAAATCCCTGCTGCCTGGAGGGGTATGTCAGCACAGTACTAGAAGGAACAGTCAGCCCACCATTGGAGTCTGGGATTCTAACAGCATTGTCCCAGCAGCTAAAATGAAAGCTTATGCAATATTCAGATTAGTGCACCCCATTTACAGGGGTTTGAACTCAATTACAAATTTCAACTGGAATACTGGCACAGGTACCTTTGAGACAGAATATAACTCTTTTGGGCTTTCCCCCCAATTTTAATATCTATTCCTGAAAGTAAAAGTTTGGGTCAGATGGACCTGGGGTTCAATTAAGACCACTGGCACAACAATGTATTAAAATTCTGTTTGGAATTCCATAGCAATTTACTTAAGTTACAGAATCAGCTGTTTCAATAGGTCTATTTTCCCTTAGGCTTACTGTTTTCCTTGGATTTGGAGCCATTTTTTTAAAAAGAGCTGTGAAGTGGAGGAAGCATTGGATGTGGAATCCAATGGATTTGGCACAATTTCTGGCACCACCATTTACTAGCTGGATGCTCTTTTCAAAATTTTTATTTATTTTAAAGAAACTTTAGATTACATAAATGTTACATAAAAAATATAGGGTATTGCATATGCCCTAGTCCCTCTCCCTCTCACACTTTCCTACATTAACAACATCCTTCATTAGTGTGGTATATTTGTTACAATTAATGAACACATATTGAAACATTGCCACTAACTGTGGATTATAGTTTACATTATAGTTTACACTCTGTCCTGTGCAATTTTGTAAGTTATGACAAAATATATAATGGCCTGTATCCGTCATTGCAATGTCATGCAGGACAATTCCAATGTCCCCAAAATGTCCCCATATTATACTTATTTTTCCCTCTCCATCCCCTCAGAACCTCAGGTGGCCACTGCCTTCACATCAATGATAAAAGTTCTTCCATTGCTAGAGCTGGATGCTTTTGACAAAGTCATTTAACCTCTCTGAGCCTCAATTTCCTCATCTGTAAAATTAGGATAATAATAACAGATAGCACTTCCTCAAATGGTGGCTGTAAACATTTAAATGTGATCCTTTCATTTTTGATATGTTACATGGTGTGACACTTCAGTCCTTTACAATCAGACCAGCATCTGGCCTACACTAGTTGCTGTAATGACAAGAACATTGTCTGAGATTGGTTTTATGACCTGCCTTCACCAACACCCTCTTCCAATCTAGACCCTTTTTGCTGGTGTGTCTCTGATATTGCACAGCTCCTTAAACCATCAGAATTGGCCCCTGAATCAACCAACAAGCACACCTTCAATCCATTCTTAACACAACAGAGATATCCTTTTAAAATACACATCTAATTCTTATTTCCTTACTTAACAGCTTCTCGATGATCTTAGGAAAAAGGTAAAAATGTTTACCACAGCCTAAGAGGTCCTGCATAGTCTAGCCACACCTACCTCTCAAGCCTCATCTTCCCCTCAACGTTTTTCTGCAGGTATACTTGCATCCTTTCAGTTTTAAAATATGCCATACTCTCTTACTTTTCAGCATTTGCTCCCCCTGTTCTCTTTTTCTGTAGCATTTCTCTCTATCAACCATGTCTTCCCGCCCCCCCCCCCCTTTAATTCAACCTCTTCACATCTCAGCTCAAAAGTCACTTCCTCAGGTGTGTCACCACTGAATTTAGAAATCATATCAAGTCCTTCTATTATATTTTCCAATAAAACTTTTCATTTGTAGCATATTTAGTAGTTCATAACTATATATTCACTTCATGCCTGTCTTAGTTTTAAACTCCATGAAAACAGAGCTCATGCATGTTTCCTCATTATTGAATTCTCAATATTTGATATCCTATATGGAATTGTCAATGTTGAAAAGTAGCATTCCAACACCGTCACTTCTTTATTGTCTATCCTGGAACCACTTGCCTTGACCCAATTCTGAACTCCAATTTCCTAGAGCCCCTCCAGGCTTCTACCTCATGACTCATTTTCTTCGTTATCCTGAAACTCAGCATCATTTTTATCTTGTCATCTTGGGATTTTTTTTCTGATTTTTTAAAATTGTAGATCACCTCAAGGAAAGAACCGAATAAATGTTGCCTTGGTCTCCTGGGCCTAGCCCCAGGCTTCCAGAGCAGTCCTACTAGATGTGTACAAACATCAAGCAGGACTTATCTCCTATCCAACTTAAATATACTGATTTATAACTGAAGGTCTGGAATCACCAAGCCCCATGACACTAGGCCTAAAGGACTGACTGGTTTCAATGGAGTCTCTCTTAAGCCAAATCAAGCTCTTTAGCCCACCTCTGCCTAGCATGCTACACTTGGGCCAAAATATGTTCACACACAGGAAGGTGCTTGGCAAACTTGAAAAGGCTAGACACATGTAAAGGATTAAGAGATTAGTTCAGGCTCTCTCTCAATTCACAAACCAACCTTCTGTTTGGCACACTCTGCCATCTGGAGAAGATTTCATACTTCTTTCTTCCCTAATGACAGTTACAACTCTTCTCTCTCTGCTCCCTCCCCTGCATTGGAATGGATAGAACAGGATTTCTTTTTTGTGACAAGTCTGTGGCTATTAAGCAATTAAGGTCTCCAATATTTAATGTTTTATCTACTCCCAATGGATTCACCCACAACAGAGCTGTACAATAGCAAGCTGGACAGCCAACATCCATTTGGGCAAGTTGAATATTTGTATTAGCTAAATAATTCATGTTTGCAATTACTTTAGGATGAAAAGTAATGGAACAAGACTTGGTCTATAACCTTGGACAGGCCCCTTTCCATCATTGAGCCAGAAATTCCTCATCTGTTCAATAAGGAGTTAGGTGGAGAAATGCTCGTATGATACCTATGCTTATTAAAATGGAACACATATGGGAAAGGGCTTATATGTAGCATGTTGTAAACATTTTGTTATTACGATTTTTGAATCTAACTCCAATCTACAAATAGAAATTGAAGGCCATGGAGGGTAAGACATGCATGCATTCATTCATTCATTCATTTGATCCCTCATTCAATAAACCTTTATTAAATGTCTAATATGGGCCAGGCACTGAGCTGGAAGTTTAGTTACTTAATCAAGGTTGCAGAGCAAGTTCATGGAAGATAAGGGATATCAACAACAACAACAGATATTATCTGCTGAGGGTTCACTATAAGCCTAGATTTTGATAAGTATTTTATATACATAATCTAATTTAAGCTTCACAATGACTGTATGAGGTAAATAATATTGGCCATACTTTTTAATGGATAAGGAATTGAGAATCAGAAAACTTAAGCGTAATCACGATGAGTAGTCTTTCTCCAGATGGTTGCATGCAGTCCAGAGGATGTTGTAGAGATACAGAGAACAGTGAATAATGAGCTAGAAATGACCTTGGATACCAGTTTGCCCAAAACCTAAGCAAAAACTCCAACACAAAAGTATTAAGGCCCATGTTTAAAGACAAGTCAGTGGCTTGAAACGTGACAGGTCCAGGAGCCAGACAGATTCCTTCATCCAAAAAATGGGAATAATTATTCATCCCTCACAGGGCTATTGTAGAGATAAAACCAGAAACTAAATGTATAGAAACACTTAAAAAAATTTTTAATTACAAAAAGATTTTATAAACACTTCCCCTTTACCGCTTTCCCTGCCTTCCCCCTGCAACCACTAATCTGCTTTATATCTCTGCAAATTTGCTATTTCTAGTTACTTCTTATAAATTATGTCATACAACTTTTGTCCTTATAGGTATTTCTTGTTTTACTAAGCATAATGTTTTCAAAGTTCATCCATGTTAGAGCATGTCTCGTAATTTCATTTTTTTCTTATGGCCAAGTAATAGTCCACTGTGTGTACATACATCTTGTTTATCCATTCACTTGTTGATGGACATTTGAGTTGTTTCCAGCTTTTGGCTTTTGTGAATAATGCTGTTATTGACACTGGTATAAAAGTATTTTTTTGCAGCCCTGTTTTCATTGTTTGGGTATACACCTATAAGTGGGGTTGCTGAATCAAATGGCAATTCTATATTTAATTTTTTTGACAAACTGTCATATTGCTTTCCACAGTGGCTACACTGCACTAGATTTCCAATGTCTCTGCATTCTCTCCTACATTTGTTCTTTTACGTTTTTAAAATAACAACCATACTTGTGGGTGTAAAATAGTATCTCATTGTGGTTTTAATTTGTATTTCCCCAATGGCTAATGATGTTGAGCATCTTTTCATGTGTTTATTGGCCATTTTTATATCTTCTTTGGAGAAAAGTCTACTCAAGTCCTGTGAGCATTTTTAATTGGATTATCTTTTTGTTGTTTAGTGGTAGGAGTTCTTTATATATTCTAGATGTTAAACTCTTACCCGCTGTATGGTTTAAAACTATTTTTCCCCTTCAATAGCTTGTCTTTTTCATTTCCTGGTAATTTTCTTTGATGTATAACAATTTTTAATTTTGATGAAATCAAATTTACCTATTGTTTCTTTTGTTGCTCATGGTTTTAATGTTGTAACTAAGAATCCTTCACTGAATGCCAGGTCATGAAGTTTGCCCTGTGTTATTTGCTTAAAGTTTTATATTTCAGCTCTCATATTGTGATCCTTGATCCATTCTGAGTTGATTTTTGTATATGGTATGAGGTAGGGGTCTAATTTCATTTTTCTGCATGTAGATATCCAGTTTTTCCAACACTCTTTACTGAAGAGGCTATTCTTTCCCCACCGCATGTACTTAGCACCCTGGTCAAAAATCATTGTCCAAAGATGTGTGGGTCTATTTCTAGACTTTCAATTGTTCTACTGATTTATTTCTCTATATTTGTGCCTGTACCATACTGTTTTGGTTACTGTCACTTTGTAATACAATTTGAAATCAGGACGTTTGAGTAATCAACCCTGTTCTTTTTTAAGATTGTTTTGGCTATTTGGGGTTTTGGTGGCTTGGAGCTATGTACCCCCAGAAAAACATATTCTTAAAACTGATTCATTCCTGTGGGTGTGAACTCATTGTAAATAGGACTTTTTGATGAGGTTACTTCAGTTAAGGTCTGACCAAACTGAATCAGGATGGGTCTTGAGCCTTTTCCTGGAGTCCTTTATAAGCAGAATGAAATTAAGACACATAGAGAGAAAGCCATGCAGGGGATAGCCAGAAGCTGGAAGTCAATGGAACTGAGAAGCCAGGAGAGACTGCCATATGCATTGCCCTGTGACAGAAAAGCCAAGGACCAAGGATCACAGCCTGTCAGCCCCAGAATGTCATAGTCTTCTGGGAGATAGCATCACTTTGATAACACCTTGATTTTGGAGTTCTTCTAGGTGCAAAACCAGAGCCAATAAATTCCCATTGTTTAAGCCAACCTATTGCATGGTGTTTGTTTTAGCAGCCAGGGAACTAAAGCAGGGGCCCCGTGCAGTACTAAATAAATTTGGTGATAGACTTTTTAGAAACCTCATGTATCCTCTCACTTCCTTACTTCACTCAGGTCTCTGTTTAGATGTCACCTACCTAAAGACCCTTCCCTGTCTACCGCATTTGAAATAGCCCTTACCCTACTGTATACCTTACCTGATGCATTTTTCTTTATAGTATTTGACATCACATTATATATTTGTTTATTTATTCATTTGTTGGTTGACTGACTAATGAATGTGGATTCTTTCCCCTTCTTCTGACTTCCATTCTGGTGCTCTTCTCCCTGCACATAATGCCTCCTAGGAAAAAGAACGGGAGGGGGTCCATAGGAAGCCTGGGTTTGCTATCTGATTCCCTAAAGGGACTACTGGGGACCTACTGCATCCACTCAGGAATCCCCTCCTTCCACCCTGAAGCAGCCTGCAGGAGGTATCCTAACAGCCTCCAGATGAGGCTGTCTGCCTTGCTCTTTCCTGATTGCTTCTTAGTTACCCAGGATATTGATGAGAGAGAGGTCTTCCTGAATGGAAAGTTCTGCAAGTTCAATTAAACCCTGGTAATTTCACAGACCACAGAGTTGAAGAAGACAGCAATGTACTTGAAGCTTTTCTATCTTTAAAAATTCATCTCTTTAGTCTAATTTTGATTCTCTATGCAAAAGAGTCACAAGATATTAATGAAAAGGAAATGTCCAGAAAACGAAAGATGCTGTTTCTCATTGAATTTGTAAGAATGGGGATGATATTTTTTAACATTTCTTTAGGTGTCAAAAGACTGCAGATCCTCTTTTTAAAATTTTTTAATTTTTAAAGAAGCTTTAGATTACATAAATGTTACATAAAAAATAGAAGGGATTCCCAAATACCCCTCCTCCTTCACCTCCCCTACTTTCCCCCATTAACAACATCTTTCATTAGTGTGGTACATTTGTTACAATTGATGAACACATATTGAACCACTGCTACTAACCATGGTCTATAGTTTATGTTATAGTTTGCACTTTGCATCGCACAATTTTATAGGTTTTGACAAAATGTATAATGGCTCGTATCTGCCATTGCAATGTCATCAGAATGATTCCAATGTCTCAAAAATGCCCCATGTTACATCTATTCTTCTCTTTTCCTCCCCCCAGAAACTCTGGTGGTCACTGCCTTTATATCAACGTTATAAGTTCTTCCATTGCTAGAATAATAGTAAGTCTACTTTAGACCACAGTTGCATTCCACCCTTATGTTTGTTCATTCCTCAATATTGAGGATTTGGGGATGGTGATGCCCACGCTGTTTCTGATGAGAGGGGGCCTAGATCCTATGGGGCAGATGGATGCAACTGTCTGGCTTGCAACTGTGGATACACTCTGTTTTGGGGTGGGTGCTGTCCACCACCATCCTTTTGTTAGTTGTCCTGGGTGAGTCCAATGAACTGGAGAGGAAGTGTTGCAACTCTGCTGAGATTCGAGGCTCAACCAGCATATGAACAGACCAAAGATTTAAGTCTCTGGGACATATATTTAATGAGTATAGTGCTAATTATAGGTTTAAATAAAAGGGGCAGAAGAGTCATGTATAGGAAAATTATAAATGAGTCTAACTCTGTTACATTGGGGAGCATATATTCCAAAGTAAGGCCCACTGACAGGGTACTGAATTCCTGAGATTGTCTGCCCTGACTATAGTGTCTAGATATCTTTAGAGCTCCCAGGAATCCCGCTGTTTTAGGCACTGTTTATTGTAGCAGTCAATGAAATCCTGCTGAGACATGCATAAACAACCTCTGGAATGACCACCTGACTCACTTTGAAATCTCTTAGTCATTAAAAACTCCTTTGTACTTAATATTTCCTCCTTTTGGTCAATGTATTTTCCCAAATGCATCACTAGTTGGCACTTGGTAATAATCCCTTGGTGCCAGGCAGGCTCATCCCAGGGAGTCATGTCCCATGCCAGGGGGAAGGTAGTGCATTTATATGCTGAGTTTGGCTTAGAAAGAGTCCACAGTTGAGCAGAGGCTCTCAGGAGGTAACTCCTAGGCAATATATAATACTAGGCTAAGTTTCAGTTTCACAAGAACAAGGTTCATAAGTACAACCACCAATATCAAGGGCCCAGTGCAATGATATGTTCTCCTTTGTTAGGCACCGCCCATGTACTTGGGAGATTCTTGCTGTTCTATTAGACAATGTAGCAAGACTTTCCAGGATAGGAATTCAATATTATTTCAGTTATTGTGTGGGTCTCCACCCACTGAGACAAAGCCCCATGTCCACTTGAACATATTCATATGCCATAGATGGATGCCCCAGGTGCACCCCTCTCCACACATTCCCTCATCATTGACACCCCACACCAGTGATACTCCCCTGCCACAGTTGTGTCCCTTCTGTGATCCAAAACCTCCCCAACAACAAAGCCAAAAAAATAAAAATAAAAAATAAAATAATAATAATAAATAACAAGTACAATACAAAAATAAAAAATAGAACATAATGAAATAATATAAAATACTTTTTGCTTGTGTCTTTCATCACCATAAGATCTGTTATCTTTTATGTACAGTGACATTTCCTCTTTTAATATTATGAGGGCAAAGAGTTTTTCTTGTGGAAATGAGACCTGGGAGAAAAACATTTCTCCCTACAATTATACAGTTGCCAGGGAAATCATGTACAGAAGTTATCCTAAATACAAGTTAAAAGATGAAGCATCTCATAAATTAGAATAAGAGTATTTCAGAAAGTCTGGGTCAATCATGACCCTTGTGGAACAGTAAGGGTTTCTTAGCTGTGGCAGGAAACAACACTTAAAGGTTACCTTTCTGCTGTGAACTATTTTAATGAGTGTTTTTATAGAAGTTAAAATCTTCAGAGAATTTATTAAAACTCCATAAAACCTCCCTAAAACGCTGTTTGGTTGCAGTCTAGAGAAGTACAAAAACATAAACACACACAGTGAACTTTGGAAAACAATATTTAGTAATCTTACTTGGTAGAAAAAGACTTAACTTTTCTCCTCTTCACTATTTCACACACAGGATACATGCAATTTGCTTAAAAGAAAGGGGCTGGATGAGCATGAAAGAAACTCAAGTGTATTAATCTCTCTAAGACTCAGTTGTCTGGGGAGCAGATGTAGCTCAAGTGGCTGAGTGTCTGTTCCCAAATAAGAGGTCCTGGGTTAAATCCCTGGTACCTCCTTTAAAAAAAAAAAAAAAAAGGCTCAGTTGTCCCTACTATAAATACTATAAAATGAAGTTAATCATAATTTTTACCTTCCAAGGTTGTTCTGAAAAATGAAAAAAATATAGATTATATATATGCACACACACATATATATGTGTATATGCATAAATATGCACATGCACATGTATTTCTTTACATATGGCACTTATCACCTAGTAGATATTCAATAAATACTTAGAAAATAAAAAGTCTTTGCGATCATTTGACTCAGCCTCCTATTTAGTGCAGAGAATTGCTTCTAAAATATAACTACAATCTAACTTCTGCTTCAGTTCATCCAGTGACAAGGAACTCACTACCTTACAAGGTAGCCCAGATCATTATTAGATAGCTGGTATCTGTTTATTAAGTTGAAATCTTCTCCCTTTAACTTTTTATCCACCAGACTTGACTCTACTTATGGGATTGCACAGAACAATTTACTTCCTCTTCTCTGAAGCGGCATCCATATCTTCTTGCATCCTCCAAAACCATTCCGACAAACTAGCCCTATGTGCCAATAAGAGGCCGCCCTATATGACCATAGGCAAGTTACCTCATCTCTCTGACTTTAGCTTCCAGTACCATTAAATGAGAATAGTAATTCTTTCCCCACTTCTCTCTCAGGCTTCTGCTAAAGATCAAAATGAAATACCAAATAGGAAACTGCTTTGGAAACTGTAAAGTGACACACATATTGGCTATTATTGTCATTTTGTTCCAACCATCCCTGCTTAATCTTGTCCCAACAGAAGCTATTGGTCCTGCTTGAGGTATAGGGAGAGGCAGCTTTTCTTTGGTTAAGCTCTGTCCGGTAGAGAATCAAGGCCTGAAGACTGATTTGCATCTTCTTGATTCCCCTGGCTGCTTTCTCAGTATGAGCCTTTGCCTCTCTCCCCAGGTTCCCTCATTGATGTTGCTCACCCATTTAGTTAAATGCTTTTTTGATGAGGTAGCCTATTTTGGTAAGTGCCCCTGGGAGCTTCAGAAAGCTTTAATTTCCTTTCTTTTCCCTAATGTTTATCTAATGGTAAAGGATTGAGAATAGGTTCCATATCTCTGGAGACCCTAGGCTGAATGATTCAGTAATGTATGTGTCTAGGGGCTGAGAGATGTCATTTTCTGAAGAGAAGAGAGAGTGGGCTGGGGACACCCAGCCATCATGTTAGGTGGGATGTTGCAACTCAGTAGTGTTATCAAGGGATCAGTAAGGAACAGCATTTATAAACTGGAGCATGTCCAGAGGAGATGATCAGGACAGCAAGGTAGGGTAACCACATATCTCAGTGTATGGTCTGTTGTCTCAAATTAATTATTGATGGTTTCACTTTCCACTTTCAAAAATGAAATTTGGAGGGTAAATTATATGTTCACCTTAGATATAGGAGGAATACTTGGGTGGGGGAGGGGATCTAGATCCTCTCTTTTGAACTTCAGACCTGAATAGACAACTTCACACTGGAAAGCATTGCCCAGATAGTGCAGTTACTTCAGACTCAAAACGACCAAAAGTAAAGTATCATCGCTGTTTCCCTATCCCAGTAAAGGACATCAACACCCACCTGGTTCCTTAAGCCAGAAACTTGGGAATCCTCTGAGATACTTCAACCATTCTCATCCCCACAAAACCTGTCTCCAAAGAATCCTTCAGATTGTTCCTCTTCTCTCCATTCCCATGGCCAAAACCTTAGTTCTGAGATTCATCCTCTCTCTCTAGAATCCTGGCAATTTTAATTTCACTTTGTTCTATTCAGTCCCCAGCTCCAAGTTTTTTGAGATCCTGACTCTGTTCTCTCTTATAGTAGCCATCTTATATTATATTTTTGAGATCCTGACTCTGTTCTCTCTTGTATTAGCCAGTTCCCATTATAAGCATGCTTTGGGCATGCTTATCAAAATCACCGAGCTCTACACCTTGCCTCCAGAAGCCAGTCTTCCACTTCATATCTTCAATTGTTCATTCATTCATTCACCAAAGACGTTGAATATTCAAAGTTCTGAGAGTTCAAATGGGTCAATATTACTAAATTAATACATTTTGGTTTCGGCCATTATGAAGCCATGAAATTGTACCAATATCCATTGCACTTTGCATACAAATCCATCTTCCACTCATATCTCTGAGTTTTGTTTCTAAAACAAATTTCACTATGTCATTGTCCTGCTTACAGCACTCTGGTGTTTCTCCATTGGTGACAGACGTTTCACTACGGAGGAAGCCCCATGAGAACAACACTCCTAGCCTCCTTGCTTTCTCTTACCGGCATCTCCCCAGAGGAAGGGGAGTAGTTTATGCAGTAGTTAGGGTGGAAGAACTGAGCAGTCAAGGTTCAGCTTGTGCTCTCTGTCTCTCTGGAAGCAACTTGTCTACAGAGAGCAAATACTCATTTCTGCCCCTTCATGCACTGTCCCACTGCTGTCTGTGACTGAGGGGATAGGTTTCTGGGGTTCAATATTTGTTGTAACTCACTTAATCCATGTTCTTGAATCTCGGTTTTGTAAGTGGTAATTTTCCAGACTCTTGACTCTCCATTGATTCTAATCTTAGATAGGCTGCAGAGGTATAATTCATTGAGCACCTCAAATCACAACACCCAGGTCTCAAGTCAAGGTCTCTGTTCTATCAAAAAGTAGATAAAATATAGCTCCTTCTCTTTTTTGTAAAATGAGAGCATTTGCCTTTGTGCAGTTTCTTAGTATCTTTCTCTTTTCAGTATGCTCTTTTCTTTATGATGACAATCATTTGAGCCCAAAAGAGCAATGAAAAGCCAGCTGGAGGCAGGTTGATGGTAGGAATGCTGTCAGAGTGGAAGCCTCAAGGGGCCTTTAGAGTCCTCTCAGCCCCATACAACTCAGGAGAGCCATACTCTGATGTGTGATTCTAACATTGAAGCAGTTTTCAAGGAGGGCTTGAATACATGTTGGTACTGATGTAGCCACTGCCAGTCTGACCATGATACTTTCTTGGCTGCATGGGTGAGAAGGAATCATCCCAGGCTTATTTGCAAATAGGAAGTGCCCTTTACAATTTGTTTGCAAAGAGCTTTTTCCTTCATTCATTTTCATTTTATTCTTAGAAAACTATGCTAAGGGAGTAATATTACCCCTTTTTAGAGATGAGGCAACTCAGAGTCTCAGGTTAAGTGACTTTACTAAGGTTCCTCAACAGGTGCGCAGAAAAACTTGGGAAATCCCATTAGTATTAATTGGAATCATAAGGGTAGGTGGGAATCTCCCTTATTGATGACTTTAAAACCTATCATCTTTTACATCTGGATAGAACTTTGTATGCTTGAAAACCAAAATATCACAATTGAAAGGGGCCTTAAGACATAATCATTTGTACAAACGAGAGTTATTGACCTCAGAGAGAGTAAGAATCTTGTTCAAGTTTCCATGACTGGAGAATGTAAGAGCTAAGATTAGCCTTGGAGTCAGAGCACCAGATGATGAGATGATAATTGGCTGAATATGTGGGAGTTATTAACTATTATTGTTGTTATTATTTTATTCATTCCAGCTTTACTTTGATGGCTTCGTAGCTATTATAAATTCAGGCCTTTGATGATTTGGCTTATTTATTACTCATCCAGGTTCACAGATTTTTCTCCTTTGTTACCTGTGCTTTCACTGTGTGATATACCTTTAAAAAATAAGATGTTTATAGATCCTAGATTCAGATCATGGGTTCAGGTATATGCTGTTTCTCCATGACAATCACAAACTGCTACCGCAGAGCCTAGCATCTGTTAAGTTGCTTGCAAACATTTGACATGTAGAAGTGTTTTTCTCTTTTTTTTTCTTTTGTAATCAATAAATCATTTTTGATGAATTTAATGGAAATTAAACAGATAAAATCAGGCATTACTTTATTATTGAAGTTTACATTTCAACAGTAAAATGTGGCTTGTCAGACACAAAGAACAGGCATCTGCTGAAAAAGCTTAACGGTGTGACTACGGAGCTAGAACCCAGGTCTCCAGGCAATTGCTGCTATGATCTTCCACAAACCCTACTGCCTTGGGTTCTTAGTCTATCAGGGACATTTTTAAATGCTGAGGCTTTCCAGAGTACTGACTTGGAAGCCAGACAGACCTGGGTGGGTGTTTGTTTCTTGTGTGTGTGTCGTCCGCCCCCCACCCCCGTCCCCGATGGCTCCTTCGTCTGTTTGCTCAGTTTTTTTTTTTAATTGTGGGTAAAATAAAAAATTTTCACAATACATACCAACATTTGCAAAATGATCTATAAATATATATGCATATATGTGCATTTGCTTACAAAAATGTTATTTTTATATATATATATAAATATATTTTAAGAGGTGCTTAGATTACCCAAAATATTACACAGAACCCACTGGGATTCCCATGTTGCCCACCTCCCACCACATCCCACACAAACATCTCCCACAAGTGTGGCCCACCACCCTCAATGGACTTACACATCCTGGGGCCTTGCCACCAACTATAGACCACAGTTCACACCATAGACCACACTCTCTCCCACACAGTTCTGCGTGGTGTGTGCTGATTTAAAATGGCCTACATCCGTTGCCACAACGGTACTCAGGACAACCTCCAAATCCCAAAGAAGCCCCTGTATTTCAACTGCTCGTCTCCTCCCTGCCCCAAAAGGAGCTGCAACTCCTACCCTACAGCTCAATGGACTCATCCAAGTCACCTGGCGAGGAGACAACGATGGGCAATGGACATCCCAGGGAATGGAGAGGTCCTGCATCTGCAGGCAGGATCATCCCACCCACCATATCCATGGGATATAAGCCCTCTCTCACTTGGAGGTGGAGTGGACATCACCATCCCAGTCCCCTCAGGATTAGGGGAAGAACTATGGACTAGAGTGGACTTGATGGTATTCTGTTGTTCACATATGGTGATTCTAGCAATGGAAGAAATTATAACAATGAGGTGGAGTCAGTGGCCACTTGCTCATTGTTTTTGTTCATTGTTTTTACTCATTGTCTTTTTTCTTTCGAAGGCATAAGGAACCAAACCTGGGACCTCCCATGTGGGAGGTGGGTGCTCAACAGCTTGAGCCACATCTGCTCCCTGCTTATTTTTGTTTTTTGTTTTGCTTGTTGTCTGCTTGTTGTTTTGTCATTGCCACATCCACTCTCCCAGACCTGGGTTTTAATTGCATCTCTTCCACTTATCAGCAGGATGTCTTTGGGCAAGTAACCTAACTTCTCTGAGTCTCGATTTCCTCATCCCTAACATTGGGACTATAACATCTATCTCCTAAGGTTGTTAGAAGGATTAGAAATAATGCACTTAAAGTGCATGGCTTATAGTAGGCACAAAACATGTATTAGTTTCCCTTCCTATTCCTAAATGATTCATTACTATTTATATCTTACTGATCAAAGTGATTGGACCTTTTGCAAACCAAAACACTTACACGCTATCTGCTTATTTTGGGGCATCATTCATTCACCCTTTCAACAAATATTAATGCCTACTAGTTGCCAGGCCCTGTGCTGTACTGGGTACTGGCTATACAGTGAAGAGAAACTAATATGTATACTGCAGTAGAGATGGCTGTCTCTGCCATCATGGAATTACAGCCTAGTGAGAGAGAGAGAAAGTAAATAAGTAAACAAGCAGATAAAATATGTGATTATAAAATGTAATAAGTGCAACAAAGGGGAAAAAACAGAGTTCTATTGGAGAACAGGGTGACCTACTTTAGATTGGGTAGTTGGGGATGGCTTCTCTGAGGAGGTGACATTTAAACTGAGAATGAGAAAGAGTCAGCCAAGAGAAGGGGTGGGGAAATATTCCAAGTAGGGAACCTAGCAGCTATGAAGGGCTGCAGTGAGAATTAGCTTAGGGTGTCATTTAAATTCAGCCCTCTGGCTATCCCCACAGACTTCTCTCCATTCCAAAATAAATTGAGCATTTGTATATGTACACAACTTTGCATATACTTTTTTCTCTGCCTCTGAAGCCTTCTTCCATTTCTCCGTTTGGAATGTCAAACTCCAGATGCCACATTTCAAAGACCACTTAATCAGTGTCCCCAAGGGGATCTAATACATTTCTCCTCCAGTGTTCCCCCCAATCTTTTTGTTTAACTTTATATTAATACGGTATTAACAAGTATGTAATGGCTGTTATTGAACTTACCTTGTGCTATGGATGTGTTAAGTATTTTACCTGTATTATTCATTTAATACTTACTGAAGCCCTATGAAGTAAGTAAAAGTATTATCATCCCCATTTAACTGAAAAAGAAACTTAGTAGTGTAGTCACTTGCCTTGCCTATCAGAAACAGAGTCTGGATTTGAAATCCAGGCTTTTTGCCTCTAGAACCCAAACTCTTAAGCCTGTGTGGTATGTTAGAATAATGTCTCTCTTATGTAATTTCCAGACATATATACTCTGAGATTTCTGAGGGTGGGATTTTGTGTGATTCATCAACATATCCTCAGCATAGAGAACAAGCCCTGGCTCAAAGGGGTTAAATGTTTGCTAAAGAACGTCTTGGCAATTACAGATCTTGACTGATAAAAGATGAAATCACATAACACATAAACAGGTCTATCCCTTCAGCCTTCAGGCACAGTCTGTACTGTGGCCTCTGCTGATCTGATTTGTGCAGCGATTGACAGCCTGGGTCCCTCTCCTTTGGTCCCATTAATGGCATTAGCATCTAGTCAATAATGCTCAGCATTTCATATTACCACTTTAATTAACAAATTCAATTTGTTCAAAGTGCTGTGAAAACAAATTAAAAGCTCAAGAATGGGGCCTCCAGGAGGGGGAAGGAAGGCAGAGGCTCTGCATGGATTAGGCTGGGTGTTGATTTGATCTATGGAGCTCACAGGGAGCTGGATACTGTCTGCCCTTCAAACATCTCCCTATACCTGACCCATCACTCAGTGATGCAGCCACGGCAAATCAGCTTCTGCACATTTTAAGTTTGCCCCTTCTCTCCTTAGAGGCAAGAGGGGACCCCCTTTGTCCTTCATTTCAGCTCTTGTTCTTCAGAGAGGCATTCTACTTTGAATCTGAATTCAACAACAACAACATTAATAACAAACAATTACTCAGTCCAGTGGTTCTCAATCAGGGATGATTTTAACCACTAGGGGACAATTGACAACGTCTAGAGATATTTTATTTGTCATAACCGGGGTGAGGGTGTGCTACTGGTATCTAGTGAGTAGAGGTCAGAGATGCTACTTAACATCTACAATGCAGAGGACCCCTTCCACAATGAAATTACCTGGTTCAAAATGCCAATAGGGCCGACATTGCAAGACCCTGTCCTAGACCCTCTACAGTTTTCAAAGCACCTTGCTTGCTAATTACAATATCCCTGTGAGGTAAACAGGATGGGGATTACTGACCCACATTTAAGAGTTGAGAGACTTGACAATTAGAGTTCAAGTAGTTTGCTCAAAGTTACCCAGTAATAAGTGGCAGTGATAAGACAAGAGCAAAATCCTTTCACCACCTCTGGCTGAGTTAAACGAATGGGAAGCAGCTTTTAAAACCTCCAAATAGCTTTAAAAAAAAAATATATATATATATATATATATATTTTTTTTTTAAAAGGTATTTAGATTACATAAATGTTACATAAAAATATAAGGGATTCCCATATGCCCCACTTCCTATACCTCCCACATTTTCCCACATTAACAACATCTTTCATTATTGTGGTACATTCATTACAATTGGTGAAAACATTTTAGAGCATTGTCACTAAGCATGAATGATACATTGTAGTCTACACTCTCTTCCACACAATTTTGTAGGTCATGGCAAGATATGTAATGGCCTGCATCTGTCATTGTAATGTCATACAGGAAAATTTCCAAGTCCCCAAAATGCCCCCATATTTCACCTGTATTTCCCTCTCTCTGCCCTTAGAACCTCCAGTGGCCACTGCCTTCACATGAATTATATAATTTCTTCCATTGCTAGAATCACAATAAGTCTATAGTAGAATACCAGTAAGTCTACTTTAGTCCGTAGTTCATTCCCCAATCCTGAGGATTCTGGGATGGTGATGTCCATTCTACCTCTATAGGAGGTAGAGGAGCCTCTGAGAGGAGGCTCTGACCCCATGGGGCAGATTAATAGCTTTTTGGGGAATGAGGATTATTTACATTTATTAAGCACCCTTTAAAGACCAGACACTGGGCAGGGTATTACCTATGAGATAGACTGTCTAGGCAGTACCTGACATGGGAAAAGGTGCTGTGATGAGTGAAGCTGGGAAATTTCCTTCTGCCCCACCCTCAATAGTTATATCCAATAACTGCAGAACAGCTCCACACTTTTGAATAAAAGGCAGTCACTCTAAAGGTCATCTGGCTCTTAATCATTGGTTATTCCAAGCCTGGGATTCAAATGTCCCTCCTGTCTTAGAAAGCAAGAAGGGATAAGTGAAGTCAGAACTACAAAGAACTATTATGGTGGGTAAAAATCAAAACCAAAATTTAAAACTTGAAGCCTTTCTAGTAGTTCCAACAAATACACAGACATATTTGATACATTGGGATAGGAGTTGTCAGGGCAGGGAGGAGGTAGGCAGTAAAAGGGGAGAAAGAAGAAAGAGAGACTAACAAAAGTTACTGAAGAAAGCTCAGTAGGCCTCAGAGAGAAACTGTCCAAAGGAAAGGAAGAGGCCAGCAGGATGAAGCAGCCATGGACCCCAAACATCCAAGGGCAGTGGTGGCTCCTAGCATAATCAGTATCAGACACACTGGCAACCTCTGTTCATGACCCAGATTAATAGCTCTGTGTGTGAATCAAAAGAGATGGATACTAAAGTCATTAATATTTTGAAGTCCAAAGTATTCCCTATGGGATATTCCTGAAATGAGCATAACAAAGGAACATCCTCTCTAAATCATGGGAGCATTGTTTGGTGGTGAGTTAATTTCTGGCATTCAGATACAAGATTGGTATTTTCCTTTCATTCCAATAGGTTTCATAATTCCAGATTTGAATATAATGGCAATGGTGAAAACAATATTCAAATAAGTATAGTTCCAGCCTGGGAGCTGTAGACTGAGACCTGGGGCTCTGAAGTCCCAGCTCAGTTTATTTGGTGGCAAGTGATAACCAGGACTATTGTAAGCTTTCTTGGGGATTATGGGAATTATCTGAGGGAGAAGAATCCTGTCAAAAACTGTATTTCCTCTATATCTTGAAAATAAAAAGACAAACAATCCATTTAAAAAATGGGCAAGAGATTTGAATAGACAATTTTCCAAAGAAGAAATACAAATGGCTAAAAAGCACATGAAAAGGTGCTCAACATCACTAGCTATTAGGGAAATGCAAATCAAATCTATAATGAGATATCATCTTACACCTATTAGACTGGTGGCTATTAAAAAAAACAGAGAACTAAGTGTTGGACAGGATGTGGAGGAGAGAGAATACTCATCCACTGCTGGTGGGAATGCAGAATGGTACAGCTATTATGGAGGACAGTTTGACAGTTCCTCCAGAAGCAAACTATAGAACTGCCATATGATCCAGCAATCCCACTTCTGGGTACATACCCAGAAAAATTGAAAGCAGGGACATGAACAGATAGATATATGCATACCAAAGTTCATAGCAGCATTATTCACTATTGCCAAAAGTTGGAAGAAACCCAAGTGTCCATCAACATATAAGGATAAGCAAACTGTGGCATATACATACAATGGAATATCACTCAGCTATAAGAAAGAATGCAGTATTAACATATGGGACAACAAGGATGCATCTTGAAGACCTCATGCTGAATGAAGTAAGCCAGTCAATGAAGGACAAATATTACATGACCTCACTGATATGACTTAAGCAAATTGAGCAGACTCACACAGCTAGAGTCTGGAAGATAGGTTATCAGGAGACAGAAAGGAAGTAGAGCAGGGGTTCTTAACCAGGGGTTCATGAGCTTGAATTGAAATTCAAAAAAACATTTTTCTTGTGGGGATGTGTTGGTGTGGGTGTGATATATTTATTAAATAATACACAGTATAGTATGGACTTAGTAATGGGTCCATGGTTTTCATCTGACTGGTAAAGGGGTCCATGGAACAAAAAAGGCTAAGTATCCCTACAGTAGAGTGTGGTGAGCAGATGCTCAATATGGGCAAGACCTATGATAAGGTAGAAGGGGGTGGTTAGGCAGTAGATGGGGATGATGTTGGTACAGGGATGTGAGGGGGTTTGATGGTGTTGGAATGTGAGGGAGAGTAGGGTGAAGGAGTTGGGTTGACCTATTCTGGAACTGGGGAGAGGGCTGGAGGAAGGAACAGGTGAACTCTGGGTATTTGTAGGTATATGGTTAAAACGACAATGATGGGAATGTCCTTTTGGCAAATATGGCAGTGGAAGGTTACTAGCGCAGGGCATCAGGGGGATATGTGGGATAGGGTGCACCCGAGGCATGCTTCTATGGGATATGAAAATGTTCTTCTTGTCATATTGTGTTATCTCATTGTGTGGAGACCCAGAAAATAAACGAGGAAATATTAAACTCCCATCCTAGGGAGTACCACTATGTTCTCAATTAGAGAAGCAACAATCTCTCAAGAACATAGGCAGTGCCTAATAATAGAAAACAGACCAATATTTCAAGCCCTCAATATTAATGCATGTAACTATGAACTTTATTCTTCAAAAACTGAAACTTAGTGGTTATCATAGGTTCCAAGGGAAGGGGGAGGGAAGAATAGAACAGATGGAACATAGGGCACTTTTAGGGCATTGGAATTGTTCTGCATGATCTGGCATTGATGGATACAGGCCATTATAACTTTTGTCAAAACCTGTAAAAGTGTATGGTGCAAAATGTAATCCATAATGTAAACCATTGACCATGGTTAGTAGCAATGCTTCAATATTTGTTCATCAATTGTAACAAATGTACCATACTCATGTAAAATGTTATCAATAGAGGAAAATGTGAGAAGGGGAGGGAATCCCACATATTTTCCATGTGACTTTTCTGTAACCTAAAGCTCTTTGAACATAAAGCAAAAAAAAAAAAAAAAAAAGACATTGGAGGAATATACAGAAGATACACAAGAAACTGTCACTGTACATAAAAGAAAATATCTTATGGTGATGAAAGACACAATGGAAAATTTTTTCAAATTTATTTTTAAATTTTTTTAATTTTTGGATTTTATTTGTTTTTTATTATTTTTATTCATTTTTTGGGCTTTGTTTTGGGGGAGGTTTTGAATTGCAGAAGGGTCACAACTGTGGCAGGGGAGGATCACTGGTGCATGGTGTCAGTGATAGGGGATATGTGGGGAGGGGTGTGCCTGGGCCATTCCTTTATGGAATATGAATATGTTCAAGTGGTCATGGGGTGTTGTCTCAGTGGGTGGAGACACACAAAATCACTGAAAGAAAACTGAGTTCCCATCTTGGGAAGTCCTGCTATATTCTCTAATAGAGCAGCAAGAAACCCTAGAGTAAATGGGCAGTGCCTGGCAAAGGAGGACAGACCAATATGCCAGGCCCTCGATATTGATGCTTGTACTTATGAATCTTGTTCTTGTGAAATTGAAACTTAGATTAGAATTATATATTGCCTCAGAGTTACCTCCTGAAAGTCCCCTTGTTGCTCAAATGTGGTCTCTCTCTAAGCCAAACTCAGAATATAAACTCACTACTTTCTCCCCTGCATGTGACATGACTCCCGGGGATGAGCCTCCCAGGCACCGAGGGATTATTACCAAACACGAAATAGTGATGCATTTGGAAAAAGACCTTGACCGAAAGGGGGAAATACTAAATACAAATGAGTTAAAAAAAAAAAAAAAAAAAAAAGTAAAATAAATAAATAAATAAATAAAAACTAAAAAAAAAAAAAAAAGAGGTGGAATGAAGGAACAAGAGATAACAAAGGATATAAATGAAGGAAACAATGGAAATAGTGTAGGTAGAGTAAATCAGTAAATAAAAGAGAAAGAAAAACAAACAAGCAGAAGAAAAGGAAGGGGATACACAACCAGCAAGAAACAAGACAGCAGCAACTTGTTTTTTAAAAAGGAGACTGAAGGAAATAAAATAAAAACAAACAAAACTAAACATGGAAAAATAATCTTCACTCTTAGACCCCTAAATCTCATGATGATGTTGTTCATCAATATTCACCCTGCAGCTTGCCCTCTGCAGATTTTGAACAGAGTTTTAGTGAATAAAATAATGGAAATTAAAAATATATATATATATTTTTTTATTGAAGTATATCATTCATAAATGAACATACATGAACAATATGTATATAGTAAAAGTTGTGAACTTACAAAATAAACATGCATGACATCATACAAGAGTCCCCTAAATCACCCCTCCACCAACACCTTGCATTGTTGTGATACATTTGTTACAAACTATGCAAGAGAATCATCAAAATATTACTACTAACTATAGTCCATATGTTACATTTGGTGTTTTTATGGCTAAGACATTTCAAAGTGAGTTGGAGGTCATTCCAGAGGTTATGCTTATGCACGTCTCAAGACGATCTCTTTGAATGCCACAATAAACTGTACCTCAAGCAGGGGTGTTCCTGAGGGCGCTAGAGACATCTAGACACTATAGGCATGACAGACAATCTCAGGAATTCAGCACCCTGTCAGTGGGCCTTACCTTGGAATATATGTTCCCCAATGTAACAGAGTTAGACTCATTTATAATTTCCCTATACATGGCTCTTCTGCCCCTTTTATTTGAACCTGTAATTAGCATTATACCCATTAAATATATGTATCAGAGACTTTCTGGTTGTTCATATACCAGTTGAGCATTGAATCTCAGAAGAGTTGCAGCCAACACCACTCTCCAGTTCATTGGACTTGTCTAGGACAACTAACAAAAGGATGATGATGGACAACACCCACCCCCAAAAAACAGAGAGTATCTACAACTGCAAGCAAGACAGTTCCATCCATCTTCCCCATGGGATCTAAGCCCTCTCTCAATCAGAAACAGAGTGGGCATCACCATCCTAAAATCCTCAAGAATGAGGAATGAACAAATATAAGGTGGGACTGTAACTATACACTAAAGTAGACATTATTATTCTAGCAATGGAAGAACTTGTAACATTGATATAAAGGCAGTGGCCACCAGAGGTTCTGAAGGAAGGGAGAAGGAAGAATAGGTGTAACATGGGGCATTTTTGGGACATTGGAATTGTTCTGGATGACATCGCAATGATGGATACAGGCCATTATACATTTTGTCAAAACCTATAAAAATGTGCAGTGCAAAGTGTAAGCTAAAATGTAAACTATTGACCATGGTTAGTAGCAATTCTTGAATATGTGTTCATCAATTGTAACAAATGTACCACATTAATAAAAAATGTTAATGTGGAAATGTGAGTGTGTGTGGGGGCATATGGGAATCGAACATAAATGTTCGAAGTAACATTTATGTAATCTAAAGCTTCTTTAAAAATAAAATAAAATAAGAAAACTTGATTTCCTGCTAGAACAGATAAAGGTAGAGTTACCAAAATGCAGTTACTACTGTTCATTTACCTTAGTTATACTAACAGGATGCTGAAACACACGTCACTGGATTTCTTCCCGTTATCTCATTCCATTCTTACAACTTTGCAAAGTTGTTTTATCCTATCTATTTTCAAAATGGAATTCAAAGAGGTTAAGTCATTTTCCCAAAATTATATACCAAGAGATGGTAGAGTTTGGATTTGAAACAGGATCTATCTGATTTTAAATAACAATGTCAGGACCCCTAAGAAGGGAAAGTGGTCATGTCTCTGCATCTGCTTTCAGCCTGCTCTCCACTGCCTTTTTCTCTTGCCCGTGCAGCCCAGTGGGGCCTCTAGTGACAAGGGGATCACTCTTCTTCTCTGGATGGGAACTGCTCTGTAAAACCAACAAGGCATGTTTCCAATAGTAAAGTCAATTGTAGAGAAATCTCCCACATGAGCAAGACAGAGGAGGAAGGAATGGGCCAACTCTGGGTCCCTAATGTACACCTGAGGTACATAGAAAGACTGAGACTTACCTTTACCCAGGAATAGTTTCCCCCTGGTTATCTTTGCAATACCTCCATCACACCAAGTATCTTTCCCTCTCCCTAGAAGCCCCTTCTCCCTTCCCTGACAGACCTTCCTGCTCACTTCCCCTACCCACTCCCACCTTGTTATCTCTTACTCATTCTTCAGAGCTTAACTCAAATGTCACTTCCTCAGAAATGCTTTTCCTAATGCTCCAGGTTAGGTCAGGTCTCTCCAATATATGTTTGTCTACCACCAAGTGCTTCTCCTTCACCTCATTCTTAAATAACTAACCATGTGCTTAGTGGTTTATTATTTGCCTACTCTGCTAGAATGAAGTTTCCACAAAGGGCAGGGGCTCTTTCTTACTCAGTATTTTATCTCTATTACTGTACCTTGTATATAGGAGGCTCTAAATAAATATTTGCAGAAGGAATGAACAGAGGGATGAAAATGGGGTAGAGAATGGGGGAGGCAGCATTCACCTTCTCTTTAGTCTCACTTTCATGCTATTATTCCTCTGCCATTATATTAAAGTCTGAAATTTTTCTCAGGCCAATACTTTTCAGTTGCTCCACTTTCTCTTTTTATTCTGCATTAACCTCAACTAAACCCTTAGAGCTTCAAGTCCTCAGTACAGGTTTGTATAATAAGCATATAAGTGAATACTGTCCTAAGTTTCCCACTGCATTAACTCTCCAAATGCTTTCTTACTCCTCAAAGTGCTATATTCTCTCAAATTACCTCCTAGGATACCTACTCCAATCAGACAACCCTCGAGGTAATGTAACTCCAATCCCTCAATGTAACTGATTTCAAGTGAGAGTTGATAGGAAAACAATCTGATTGAGCAATGTAATATTAAAGTATGACTCTTTCCCTTAAACTTTTTTCTTTTCTTTTTTTTTTAAAGGAAAGATGCTAAATACAGGTGAATATGTTACTACAGACATGCTGAAGTAAAAACAGAAAATATCTTTCTTAGCATCATCCTGCAAAAGCAAGATGATCTTTCACAAAAACAGGTACTGTCTTAGAGGATATTTGGACCATCTCTTTCACTTACAAATGAAGAAAAAGATTAAGAGGGGCAAAAGACTTGTTTAAGGCACATAGCAAAGCAATGGTTAAGAAGGGACTAGAACAGAGGCCCCCTGACACTGACCTAGTACTCCAGCTATTTGCATGTTTACATTATGCTCTGTCAGCAGTTTGTAAATCAAGCCCTCCTGCTCTCCCTTTGC
This sequence comes from Tolypeutes matacus, assembly GCA_026826555.1. Classification (NCBI taxonomy): domain Eukaryota; kingdom Metazoa; phylum Chordata; class Mammalia; order Cingulata; family Chlamyphoridae; genus Tolypeutes; species Tolypeutes matacus. The sequence goes on from JAKSZT010053883.1 coordinate 43,803,385, forward strand.
TCTTTCTTTCTTGTCTTTCTATGCTGGCCTTGGCCCTGCGTTCCTTTCCCGGAGTCCCAGTGACAACCTACCTGCCACAGCTGCCCTTGCTGAACACTGCCACACTATAGATAACTTTTAGATAACTTTGCTGCCTTTCACTGATCCATCCACGTGCCATCTGCTTTCAGATTTCTTCTGAAAACCCTCAGTATTTCTGCTGTTCCCTGACATCTGTCAAGTCCTCAACCCCTGCTAATGGACCCAATAAACGGCTGCTCTAATTTACCCTTCATCCATCTCAGACCATCACTTTCTGAAACGTACATAATCTATTTTTCACTCTCTTGCACTTTTGATTCCATCAGTTACAGAGAATTAAGTTTGTCTGAAAGAACAAAGGTGAGACAATGGTGGCTTTCTAGAGGAATCTTGATAAGAGCATTCATTCCTTCATTCATGTGGCATTTAGTTCAATAAGGGTTCCTTGAGCACCTAGTATGTGTAAAGGCCTATGTAGGCATGGGAGGAGTGATAAAGAAATGGAAGGCACTGTTGGCATCCTGGTCATTGACACAAGTGATACACTCAATAAGAGTAAAAGAAAATTAAAAGGATGCCAATTTAGGGTGATAAAAAAGGGAGCCTGGAATAATGATCATAAAATGTTGAGCACTTATTCTGTTTTACAGGATAAGTGCTAAAGCAGACATTTCATCTGAGGTACCAGGAAGTGATTAATATTATAGTCTGAAGAAATGCCAGAATTTATACAGAATTTTCAAGTACATATCTGGTAACCAATTATAACTACTCTTGAAACCTCTCGCCTACTTCAAGCATACAAAGGGTTGAAAATTGAAAAGAGGGTTTTGTTAGGGGGATTTTTCGTGTCTGGAGTCCCACATGCCATATTTCCAAAGGAGGGGCCAGCTGTACTTCTCCCCTTGCCTCTGAGTAGGGCAAGGACCTTCAATGGGACCACTGGGAGCACTGTTGTTTCCCCCACAGTGGGGGCTACAGTGGGCTCGATTCTGACTCCTTTCTGAGAAATCAAGTGAGGAAGCAAATGTGGAAAAATTGAAGAAGTAGCTGCTCTGAGATGAGCTAAGATCCTGGTGTTTGCCAGGGCAAGGGATTCATGACCAGAAGTGGAACACATGAAAGATAGAATCAGGTGCCATTTGGACTTCTGAATAGATCTGTGCACCACCAGAAAATCAGGCAATAAGGGGCAGTGATGAGAGTTGTAGTCAAGCAGAGGAGCCTCCAAAGAAAGCACCCACTAGAGGAAGAAGTTGCAAATATCTGTCAGGCACTGAGAGCCCAAAGCCAGTTTAGGAGAGTGCCAGGCAAGTGAGTAAGCTGGAAAAAAGTGATTGAAAAAAATAGAGATGAGCTAGCTATGTTCCCTTAACTCTCCTTGCCCTTTCCTACTTCAACTTTGAGCCAGTGAGAAGAGATGAGTGAAAAAAGAGAAGGACCAATACTCCCTACCCCTGAACACCCATGCAAGCTGCCAGATGGAGGCAGTCCTTAAGTTGGAGGATGGAGATATGGGGGAAGAAAACAACATTAAATCAATTCTAGAGTTTTGATTATTGCCTGGGATTAGACATTTTTATTTACAGAATTGAGATTCTGTTTGTTAAATAAAATGATTGAAGGGCTTTCTACTACATAAAAGGGGAATTTTCAACCAGGGTAGGGGAAGGACTACTCCTCTGAAAAGATCTGAAGCATTGGTAACTTTTAGGAATACACTCTGAGTTCTGCATTTATATCAATGTATTGACTGCACACATATTAACACATCTAATCCTGTTAACAACCTCAGAGATAAGTAATATTGTCCCTGTTTATATAAATGAGGAAACTGAGTCCTAGGGAGATTGTGTGGGAACTTGCCCAAGGTCACCAGCTAGTCAAATGTAAGCATTTGTAAGCACCATAAATTTCTTATGGGTGGGACTACGGTTGGTTCCTAACTGTATCCTCAGAGCTCTGCAGAAAGGGCTCAGTAGGTAATACACAAATATTGTTTAAGAGTCCGATTGCAGAATGCTGTTCTGGATTAAGTGCATGAGAGAGGCTTTAGGCCTTCAACAGCAGCCAGGCTGAGCCAAATGAGATTGCTGAGGACTTATAAGACAAACTTCAGACATTTTCAGCTCCTTTTCTTGTTCTTCTTGCTAGGCTATTCCAACCATGCCCACAAGTTCAGATCTTTGGACATGATTTTACAATCTGTCCTACATCACTGTTGATTTTATCTTGCTCTTGCTCTAGGGTCCTTTTCACTCTTCTGTCTTATCTCAGCCATGCCTCCACCCAATTCTAAGTCTTTCTACTTACATAACATTTATCTAACAGCATTTTCTCAGAAACCTCAAAAGTCCAGATAGAAATATCCAAGCAAAGTCATTTCATGTAAGATCTAGGGGAATTTGACAGATTACCTGGTCCAAACTTCTCATTTTAGAGATGTAAAAGTATCTGCTTGTGTGGACACAAAGGGCTGCTGTGAGCAGCAGAATATCTTCTCTGGTGAGATTCTTAAGGTTCATGTAAAGGTGACTATACTAATCCCATGTGAAGACAGAGGGAAAGCCATTGTATTTTTTTTTTTTAGTGTGGTACATTTGTTACAATTGATGAACACATATTGAAGCATTGCTACTAAACATGGTTTATAGTTTATACTATAGCTTACACTTTGCACCGCACAATTTTATAGGTTTTGACAAAATATATAATGACTCATATCTGTCATTGCAATATCATAGGAATGATTCCAATGTCTCAAAAATATCTCATGTTACAACTATTCTTCCCTCTCCCTCCCATCAGAACCTCTGGTGACCACTGTCTTTATATCAATGTTACAAGTTCTTCTATTACTACAATAATAACAAGTCTGCTTTGGTTCATAGTTATATTCCCCTCTTATGTTTGTGTGTTCCTCTATTTTGAGGATTTGAGCATGGTGGTACCCATTCTGATTGAGACGGGGCTTAGATCCCATGGGGCAGATGGATGGAACTGTTTTGCTTGAAGTTACAGATACTCTCTGTTTCTTGGGATGGGCGTTGTCCACCATCATCCTTTTGTTAGTTGTCCTGGGTGAGTATGAGGAACTGGAGAGTAGGTGTTAGCTGCAACTCTGCTGAGATTCAGGGCTCACCCGGCATATGAACAGCCAGAAGATTTAAGTCTCTGGGATATATATATATTTAATGGGTATAGTGCTAATCATAGGTTCAAATAAATGGGGCAGAAGAGCCATGTGTAGGAACATTATAAATGAGCGCAACTCTGATACATTGGGGGAGGTGGGTTATCATATATCCCAAGGTAAGGCCTACTGATGGGGTGCTGATTTCCTGGGGCTGTCTGCCCTGCCTATAGTGTTTATATGTCTCTAGATCTCTCAGGAGCCACCCTGCTTCAGGCACTGTTTTCTGTGGCAGTTAAGTGAGATTCTCCTGAGACGTGCATAAGCATAACCTCTGGAAAGACCTCCCAACTGACTTTCTTAGCCATAAAAACTCATTTGTATTTAAAATTTCCCCTTTTGGTCCAGGTCTTTCTCCAAATGCATCGTTAGTTGGTACTTTGTATTAATCCCTCAGTGCCAGGAGAAAGCCATTGTATTTCATTATTCTGGCCACTTTTGGAAAAGATATAGTAAGTCAAGTTACCTCAAATGTTTTTGCAAACCTGGTCAGCATCATTGACCAGAATTGTTTAACAATTCTGAATTGTTGAACTAGATAATGCAAAGTGTTAAGGAGTAACACTTTATTGCATTCATCCCTACAATAACCTTATGAGGGAGGCATTATTATCCCTATTTTAAAGATGAGAAAACAACAGCTCCAGGAAGATGTATAATTTGTCCAAGGTAACATATCAAAAATGGGGGAATCTAGACTTAAAGGTAGGTTTTTGAATAATTCTAAAGCCCTAGTTCTTTCTACTATAGAGCTTCCAAAGGTCATTACTAAAGATAATTGTGTTTAATGAAAGTTAAGAATGCAGTGATAGTATCATTCACTAGAATAAGTGGCCAACTTCTCCAGAAAACTACTTTGTATGAGCAACATTTATGTTTATCCATTTGTTTGCTCATTCATTCATTCAACAAATATTTATTGAGCATCCACTAGTTGCCACGTACTATGCTAGGAACCTAAGATACAAACTTGGGCAAAAAATCCTTTGCTCTTATGGAGCTGACAATCTGGTGGGTGGTGACAGTAACGCAATCAAGAAAATGAGCAGCATAATACCAGATCCTAATAAGATATCAGATATGAAGGAAATAAAATAGAGTGATGTGATGGAAAGTAGAAGGGGCAGAGGAATTAAATAGGTCAGTGAAATCCTTTTGGAGAAGGCTGTGATCAAAGTTCAAGAGTGGAGGATGAATGAAAGGGATGAATGCTTATGTTCTTAGAAAACACACAAGGCAGAAGCAGAGAGAATGAAAGCATTCTCCACTCGTACCCGTGAGCTCTCTTCTACCTCCCCCAATGTCCTCTAACTTATGAGGAAGAGGAAGAAGGAACAGTGTGAGGGCAGAGAGATCCAAGGCAGAGGAGTGTGGATAGAGGAAAGACAAGGGACTTTGGAATTGAATAGGCCCCTGTCTGTGGAACCTTGGATGAGTTCTTTAGCCTCAGAGACTGTTTCCATGTGTGAAATGGTAGTAATGCCTCCCTACTCAGATGTGTGAGGATCAACTGAGATCATGGAAAGGGCATCAGTTCTTAGTTGGCAGCAACAGAAGCTAACTCTGGCTGATTAAGCATTAAGAAAATTTATTGAAGGAATCTTGATAGCTTACATAAATGAATTGACAGTCTGAAGAACCAAGTTTGAAGCTAAGCTCCATACCCAAAACCATGCTGTAGAGCTAGTCTGATAAGAAGACCATAGCTGCTACCCCTAACACTAAGTACCAAATGCTACAGTTAATACTACTTCCACTTCACACAAACTCAAATTTATTACAACTACTATGCTGCCAGTACTAATGGCATTCCTGGGCAGGATTCAACATTGCCTTTACTGCCCAGGTCTCACAGTTGCTCACCTCAAAATTGATTTCTTTTGTGTGTGCTTCTGATTGGTGGAGCCGAAATCACATGCCAATGCCCTAGAGAGGTAAATTTCCTTTCTATTGTGAGGTGGAGGGAGTCATGAAGATGTGATCAAAAGGGTTAGACAGCCAGAAAGTATGACAAATACCCTTTGAGGATGGAAGATACCTAGCACAGTGCCTGGGAGCCAGCAGATGCTCAGCAAAGGTGAGTTTCTTGTTTTCCTTTAGTTGCACAGACTTCCATCCATCTGATCCTGTGCTCTGAGGAGGTATTAATAATGCTGGATGTGTAGATGCAAAGGCCACCAGGTACTATTTAAGGTTCCTAGAGAGAAATAGTAAATTTAGCCCATGCTGTAGACACCTTCCAGACACACAGGCTGCTGACTGGGATTTGGCTTACAGCAGGAATAACATGCTTAGCATTTGCCTAAATCCAGCCTAGCCCAGAGGTAGGTAGCCTGATTACAAAAGGAGAGATGATAATCAGGCCTCAAATTAATTGCTGATCCATCACAAAGCCTTTGACAGAGGGCAGAAACATGGAAAGACAGACCAAGAATCGTTAATAGCCAAATAATGAGCTTTCCTTCTCTATATGCACTCAGGCCAATAATGAGACATATGCCTCAGTTTCCCGATTTGCACTTCAATTCCCTTTCCCTACCACCACCCCTCATGCCCCTTAAGACCAGAGGTAAGTTCTGAACGCCAGTGTACTTGAAAACCTGTCAAGATCTTAGCAAAACTGCTCTTTATACCAGGTACTTTCATTGCAGATGAGATTCTCCCAGAAATAAACTGCATACTAGACAGAAGGCATTTGAAACTATTATTTATGGGTAAAATATAGTTCCCAAGGCACTTTCCTGCACATTATCAAATTTTATTCTAACAGCATCTCTGTGAACTTTGTGTTATTGTATTAAACAAAAATATATTGAATGCTATTGATCTTTATTATGCCAAGCACTGGGCTGAGGCTCAGAGAGGGGAAGCGACCTGCTCAAGAGCACACCGCCAGTGAAGGGTGGGGTTCTCTGATTCCACATTTTGTGTTTCTTCCATTTTGCCTTAAAAATTATTAAAGTCAAATGAGATAACATGTGGGAAAATGTTACATAAAAGCATGAGGTTATTATTTGCAGTATTGCTATAATATATGGCTCTTGTTTTTAAGCCACTGCTCTAAAATTGTGGGTAACAAAACAGAGGTATAAATTTCTATGAGTGTGATGTGAACTTCTGCTATGTGTTTCTCTGATTCCACAAACAGCCTTGTTTCCTTCTGACTGCACCCCTACCTCCCCATCACATTATTCCCAGAGAGGTGCTAAACATTGTTGCACAGATCAGGAACCTTAGACAATGAAAATAGCAATGACCTTAAGGGATCAGTGAGGACTATATCACATAATGTATATAAAATATTCAAAGTGGTATCTGTTATTATTCATTATAAAAGTAAGGAAAATGAGGCTCCGAGTAGTTAAGTGGGATGCCCAGGGGTGCACAGCAGAAGGTAAGCAAGGTTTCAGAATCAGGCCTAGGTTTCTCTGTTCTGTGCTACCAGTCTGTGGAGCCCCACTCACACTTCTAGCCTAGTGAATATCCTTCCTCTTTATAAGCCAGTCTGTCTAACTTGGTATAATTGAAAACATATGGAGCAAGGTAGTCCTAAATTTAAATTCTGGCTTTGCCTTAGGCTGGGAAAATTTTTAACTGATTCTTCATCAGTTAAAATAGAGGAAATGCTGTGAGAAGTGTGAGATAACAAATATAAAACACCCAGCCCACCAAACGGCAAATATAGAGTAGTACATACTCAGTAAAAGTTAGCATGGAGTATTAACTATCAACTGTTATGGAAACCGTGTGAGAGTGAGCCTTCACAGGTGGATGTGTGCCCTGACCCTGGCTCTTTAACTGGAATTAACTTGCCCTTGTTTCCTGCAATGGGTAGCATAGAACACCAGCCTCTGGCACTAGGCCCTGTGATATTTGCCTAGATTGCCCTTCTATTCACAGGCTATTTCCTGCTGTTGTCTTCCTGTTGCAAACTAGTTTCCAGGGATGCCTTAAAAATCCAAACTATGGCCAATGCCAGCAGAACTGTACTTTGGATTTAGGGTGGGATACATCCTATACATTGGATTTCTTAGCCATTGGTGGCATCTGTCCAGTACACAGCAGTGCCAACTATTTACTTTAATCTCAAAGTGATCCAACTCTCTTTCTTGGAAAGACAGAAGATATAAGTCCTAATGTATTCAAAGCTCCAGTGCTAATAGCCAACAGACAAAATTGTTTTGCTGCAACCACTATATTTTAAAGGTTGCATTATGATGAATTAATGGCTTCCAATCACAAGAACCACTTTTTTTTATAGAAATATTTTCTTACAGAAATGTTTAAAGTACTCTTGTATTTTCAAAAAAAATTTCTCAATTAAAAAGTAACTGTGGCTGTTTGTGAGAAGGAGAAGAAAGCCTGGGGAGAGGAGGGCTCAAACTATATAAGTAGAAGTCAGGGAAAGGGAGGAGTGAGGTTTACAATCATTCCTAGGAAAATAAAATTGATTAACTTACTGAGTAATGCATTCAACAAACATTTACTAATACCTACTCAACTTTCTCTGTTCTAGGCTCTGATTGGGGACTGCAGATACAGAAATTAATAAGATATGGTACTTGCCCTCAACGAACTTTCCAGACTAGAGTAGGAGGCAGGCAGACAAACAATAATGATCAATGTGGTAAGTTCAACAATAATAATATCCCCAAGAGGCCAATGGGAGGACATATGCCATATGTCAGAGTCTTTGGACTGATGCTTTATAGATGAGGTGGATTTCCTCATTTAAACTTGTAATATTTAATTTTTAAAGATTTAAAATATACCAAAAAGTACAGACTACCATAATGAATGGCACACTACTCTATCAATTCTTAATATTTTGCCATGTTGTTTCATTCTTAAAAAATAATACATTACTGATATGAGCTGAAAACCCCATGTACCCATTACTAAACTCAATTCCCTCCCTTTCATCACACAAGTAAATACTGCCCTGAAATTTTGTGTTTATCATTTTCATGCATTTTTTGCTATTATTATATATGTGTGTACCTATGAGCAAAATAGAACTTGCTTTAAAACTTTATATAAATAGGATAATATTATACTTGTCAACCTATAACATGCTTTTTTTCTCCTTTTACAGTCTGCTTTTGGATTATGGCCATGTTGATATTTGTAGCTCTCATGTATTTCAATTTCTATACAGTATACCATATGCATTATCCGGTCAAATTTATCTATTTGGATAGATATTTAAGTGGTTTTTAATTGTTTGCTACTGCAAACAATGCTGTGACAAAAAACACATAACTGTTGTACAGATGTGTGAGACTTCTCTAGGAATGGAATGAGTGGCTATTAAGGTCTGGCATCTTTAGCTTCACTTTACAAATTGGTTGTATCGATTTACACTTCTCCCACGAAGAGCAGATGACTTCCTATTTCTCCACATCTTCACCAACACTTAATATTGCAAGCCTTCCTAATTTTTGCCAATTTGAATGATATAAAACTCTGGTTTTAACGTAGACTTCCCTGATGGCTATTGATGATTAACAACTTTTCATAATGTCATTGGCTCTTCAGCTTCATTTCAATTTGCCCAATTTTCTGTTGGATTGTTTGTCTTTTTATAATTGAGTAGTAAGGTTTTAAGTGTGTGTGTATGTATGTTTACTATATATTATCATTTGACAGTTACATGTTCTGCTACTATTTTCTACTCATCTGTGATTTGTCTTTTCACTTTATTTAGGGAGTCTCGTTAGACAGAACTTTTAAATTTTATTGGAATCAAAATTTTCTATCTTTCCCTTTATGGTATTTGCTTTTATATTATTATTATTTTTTGTTTAATAAATGCACCTCTACTCTGTGTTCATAAAAATTTTCTCTTAGAAGTATTAAGGTTTTGCATTTTACACTCAATTATTGAATCCATCTGAAATTAACTTTGCTATGAGATGGGGATCCAAGGTTAATTTCTATTTTTACATTTAAGAAAAGCAGGCCTAAAAGTGAGAGGATGACAGAAATAGTAAGAAGCAAATACATCTTCATTCATTCTTTTGTTCATTCATTCATTCATTCATTCATTCACAATACCAAATAACCCATGGACTTATTTATATTCTAGCCAATCTTACCGATGTCCAGATTTTCAACTGCCAACCATGCACTGATGAACTTAACCTCAGAGTTATTTCTGTGTGTGTCCTACATGTGCTTCCTTAACTTTCTTTTTTTTTTTTTTTTTTTTTTTTATTATGGGTAAAAATCAAAATTCTCACAATACATACAAACAATTGTAAAATGATATATAAATATATATGCATATATGTGTATTTGCTTACAAAAATGTTATTTTTTATATATATATATACATATATTTTAAGAGGTGCTTAGATTACCTAAAATATTATACGGAACCCACTCGGATTCCCATGTTGCCCACCTCCCACACCTCCCACCACATCCAACACAAACATCTCCCATAGTGTGGCCCACCAACCTCAATGAACTTACACCTCCTGGAGCCTTGCCACCAACCATAGACCACAGTTCACACTGTAGACCACACTCTCTCCCACTCAGTTCTGAGTGGTGTGTGCTGATTTAAAATGGCCTACATCCATTGCCACAACAGTACTCAGGACAACCTCCAACTCCCAAAGAAACCCCTGTATTTCAACTGCTCATCCCCTCCCTACCCAAAAAACTGTCAAGTGGCCACTGGCTCCACCTCATTGTTATAATTTCTTGCATTGCAAGAATCACCATATGTGAGCAAGAGAATACCATCAAGTCCACTCTAGTCCATAGTTCTTCCCCCAATCCAGAGGCGACTGGGATGGTGATGTCCACTCCAACTCCAAGTGAGAGAGGGCTTATATCCCATGGATATGGTGGGTGGGATGATCCTGCCTGCAGATGCAGGCCCTCTCCATTCCCTGGGATGGCCATTTCCCATCGTTGTCTCCTCACCAGGTGACTTGGATGAGTCCATTGAGCTGTAGGGTAGGAGTTGCAGCTCCACCTAGATTTCATGCACACCTGGCACATAGGTAGGTGGGAGGCTCCAGTCGCTGGAAGTATACCTAAGAAACTCCAGCATCACATGTAGGTTTGAATAGAAGGGACTGGTGAACCATGTGCAGGGAGGACTTATTTGAGTCTAATTCTGTCACTCTCAGGAGCACAGATTCCAAAATAGAACCCACTGATAAGGCATCAGTCTCTGGGGCTATCCCCCCTTATATAAGACCAGGGTGTCTCCGGAGCTCTCAGGAACCCCACTGAGTGGGGTGATAGGCACTTAGATGTTCTATGAGCTCCTACTGAGGTGTGCGTAAGGGTTACCTCTGGGATGACCTCCCGACTCTCTTTGAAGTCTCTTAGCCACTTGAACTCATTTGTCTTTACCGTTTCCCCCTTTTATTCAAGGTCTTTTTCCAGTTGTGTTGCCAGTTGGCACTTGGGAAAAGTTTTCAATTAGCAATAATCGTGCCTCGGATAAACCTCATTGGCTACGATACTGCCACTGCAAAAAGCTGCCAGTTGGCACTTGGTATTAATCCCTCGTTGCCAGGGAGGCTCATCCCTGGGAGTCATGTCCCACGTTGGGGGGAAGGTAATGCAATCATATGCTGAGTTTGGCTTAGAGAGAGGCCACATTTGAGCAACAAGGAGGCTCTCAGGTGGCAACCCTTAGGCACCCCAAAATTCCTTAACTTTCATTCCCCAACCCCTGAAAAGGTTGTACTTGGAATACCCAGAGTAGTTTCTATATTCTGAATGAGCCCTGGCATCTCAACCAGCATTACTTCAGTGGCTTACTAACTGAAGGGCTCCCTGATTCCATCCACTGCCCCCAGTTCACGACATCCATAGACATTTTTATAAAACACGAATCTGACCATATCATTCCCCCCTGCTCAAAACCCTTCAGTTACTTTACATTTTCCTCAGGATAAACTTCAGGGTCGGTCCTTGGCATAGCATTCAATATTCTCCTCAACCTGACCCCTAATGACCTCTGCAGTGATGTTTTTAAAGATGCCCTGCCTCATTCTTTGTGCTCCAATAACAGCTATTTGTAGTTCTCTGGACACGTTATGTTGTTTCTAGCTTCAGAGTCTGTGTTCATGCTGTTCCTTTTGAGGTAAGGCAGGCTGAAGTCTGGCCAGCAGGCATAGCCGCGCCCAGTGGGGGATATGCGCAGCCCACCACTCGGGTGTAGGGCGGCTGGAACCGGCGCACTGCCCTCAGCCTCGCCCAGGCAGCCAACATCTGCTTGCTGATAACCAGAAGAAGCCTGCCCACACTCACCCTCCCCCCTCCCCACACAGCTAGGGAGAGCCGCACTGCCAAGGCCACACCTTAGAAGGCGTGGAAACTGCCCCCGGCCTATCACGGCCAGCCCCGCCTTCCTTCCCCGCCCATAACACTATATAAGCATCTGTACTTCCCTTAATAAATTAGACCTGCGTGCTTACCTCGTCTCCGGGGTGGTTCTTTCCGCCGCACGCCCTCCACGCCTGCGAGCCCCCGTAGGAGCCTAGGCCTCTCCTACCCCGACCAGACAGGACGCTCCCGACCCCAATTGGCGCCCAACGTGGGGCACTGCCCACCGTGAACGGGTAAGACCCTACCCCGCCTCACTCTGCCACTTGGCGACCCTTTACTGCCCATGAACCCTGCTTCTATCCCTACTCTCTTTTCCCTTTTCCCCGCCTTTCTCCTTCTCCCGCTCATCTTCCTTTTCGTCCTCGCCATACTACACCACTCCTACCCCTCACTTTCGCAATCAACCGCCCCGACCGTCGTCTTTCTCTGCCTCCTTATCTCCCTTCTTATTGTCTTTATCGTCGTTATTTTCCTTTACCGCTAAATTTGGTGCGTCCGTCTCACCGTTCTGCTCAGAACCCCCGGTAGCTGCTGCTACCGGATCGCCGCGCTCGCTAGGTAAGGGCCCCAACCTTCCCGGCTCCACAAGGCCTAAAATGGGCGGTAGGCTATCATCTAGCTAAGCGCCCCAAGTCCGCGCTCTTGCCGGGCTTCTAGATACCCACAAGTGCAAAGTTTCAATTCGCCAACTACAAGTTTATTGGGACCTTCTCCTTCCTTTTAACCCTTGGCTCACAACTTGCCACCTTTGGGACCCCGATACTTATTTACGCCTTATCGACCGTGTTACCAATGCCATGGAACACGAAGGGAAGCGTTTCCCCCCCCGGCCTTGTGCCTACGCTGATTACCATCCGCTCCTGTCTCCAGGGCTCTCGCCCCCCCACGTCCCAGGTTCTGTCCTCTCAGTTATGCGATAAGGAAGAAAAGGCATCTCCCTCTTGCCCTGAGTCTGGCTCCGATTCGGACCAAGACTCTGATGCGGAGTCTCTTATCGAGCAGCTTAACAACGCGCTCGAACTAGACCCGCCCAAACAAACCAACCTTAAGCCCCACCAAGATGGCGAACTTCCTCCTTTCTTCCCCGCAGAAAAACAGGAAGTCGTTTAAGAAGGAACTAGAACCGCCCTATGGGGCGGTAACCCCCCTCTACCCGCCCCTCCCTGTTGAGGGCGAAAAAACAGGCGGGCCCTCTGACGCTGCCGACGTGCATGCGTCAGGTCGGCCACTTTATGAGCCCAAACAGCCATTTTATAACGCCTTCGGTGCGCACGCGCCTGGTCAGCCATCTTGTAATTCCGAGCGGCCATTTTGTGCCCCAGCTGACCCTGCAGCCGCATCCACTTGGGCGCCCTTCCCTGCAAACCCCTGGGCTAGTCCTCCACCCAATCCCTGGGTGCCTATAACGAGCCTCCCTCAGTGCTCTGCTAACCCAAACACCAACCCTTTCACTCCCGCCCCGGCGCAAACACCCCCGCCAGCCGGTGGCACTACCCCAAGTGCCCTACCCCCTCCCGTCTCCTGCTTCCCCCTAAATGTCACTCCCTCCCAACAGCGCCCACTCCCCTGGTATCCCCATGACCCACAAGACATTAAACGCCTTAGAAAGGCAGTTAAGGAAGACGGGTTGGGAAGTCCATATGCCATGCAAATGTTAGAAGAGATTTCCACAAACCTCTGTATCCCTTATGATTGGACCTCCTTGGCTCGGGGTATCCTCACTCCTGGCCAATTTATAGACTGGAGAGCCCACTTTCATGCTGAGGCAGAAAAACAGGTTGCCACTAACACCGCAGCCGGTATACAAATCCCGGCCGACGCCTTCACCGGCTCTGGCCAATTTGCCAACCATATAGTCTACCAGCAAGCACCGGCCGGCTTCTGGATTCAACTGCGTGACCTTGCCCTCCGGGCTTTTCGCTCATGTTCAGCTATTAAAGCTGATAATTTCACCAAGCTCACGCAAAACAAGGACGAGGATTTCTCTGCCTTCGTCTCCCGCGTCCTCCAGTCCTGCGAGCGCAAAGTCACAGACCCACAAGCCCAAACAGCCCTTGCCCGAGAGCTCATCTTACAAGGCGCCAACCTTATCTGTAAACAGGCCATTGCTCCCGTCCGAGAAAAAACAATTCATGACTGGGTTCTAGCCTGCAGTGGCCTCGATGTACATACTGCCGCGCTCACACAAGCATTTTCGGCCGCTATGGCATTAAATGCGAGCTGCTTTAAATGTGGCAATACTGGACACTTTGCCAGAGAGTGCCCTGAAGCGCCCGGGCCGCCTGCTCCCGCGGCCTTTCCCACCCCCGCCACGTCCACCTTATCAGCTACCCCGCAGAGGGCCTACCACACCCTGCCCCCGTTGTGGCAAGGGTTATCACTGGGCCCGAGACTGCCGCTCTAACAGCGTGCCACAGCCTTTAAACTCCACCAGGGGCAGGTCTCAGCCCCGCACCCAAGAGACCTACAAGCAGGCTCCCCCAAAGCCGTGAAATGGACCATTCCCATCTATCAAAGCAGGCCCACTCTTACCTTAAAAGTTAAAGACCAATGATACACAGGAACAGTAGACTCAGGAGCAGAAATCAGCTGCTTCCCAGAATCATATGCCTCTATTACTTCCACCAGACCAGGTCCACCAGTACAAGGTGCCACAGCTGAAGGTCCTTCCCTCCAAGCCAATATGCTTGTAGCTTGGGAAGATGAAGAGGGTCACTCCGGCATATTCCAGCCACTGTTCGTTCACGGGCTCACCTCCATTCTATGGGGCAGAGACGTCCTTGAACAGATGGGGGCAACCATTAGTACTAAACCACCGGACGGCCGCCAAATCCTGTTCTCTCGGCCACAAAACCACCAGCGCCCCCAAGTGTAGAAGCCATTGCTCGAATAGAACCACCAAAACCCATTCCTCTTGAGTGGGACACAGAGGAACCTATATGGGTGGAGCAATGGCCCCTACCGTCCCACAAATTACTTGCCTTACAGGAGCTGGTAAAAGAACAATTACAATTAGGCCACATAGAACCCAGCTATAGTCCTTGGAACATCCCTATCTTTGTAATTTACAGAAAAGATAAAAACACATTCCGTCTCCTCCATGACCTCCTCACATAAAACCCATGGGCTCACCCCAGCCAGGTCTTCCACATCCCTCTGCAGTGCCTTTAGACTATTACCTTCTTATTTTAGACATAAAAAACTGCTTCTCCATACCTTTGCATGAGAAAGATAAGGAAAAATTTGCGTTTTCAGTTCCCCAAACAAACAACCAAGGCGCCAATACTCGTTATCAATGGAAAGTGCTACCACAGGGTATGAAAAATAGCCCAGCAATATGCCAAATTTATGTTAGCTATGCCATCCAATCTCTTAAAAATCGGTTTTTCGTCATCCACTACATGGATGACATCCTCTTGGCTCATGAGAACAAACAGATACTATCTGAAGGTTTCCAAGAGTTAATCCACAACCTTCAGCAAATAGGATTGACAATAAACCAAAACAAGGTACAGCGACAAGCTCCATTCACATTCCTAGGTTACAAAATAACTGAACAAATTCGCCCAATCACTCCTCAAATCCACTGCCCAGACAGTCTGAGCCTCACAGAATTACAGACCCTGTGTGGCCAAATCAACTGGATGCGCTCTGCTCTGCCCATCACAATGGCAGAACTGCAGCCACTCTTCAGGCTATTGGAAACAAAAGGTAATGCTGCTGCTGCAGTCCATAAAACCATAAAAATTACTACAGCAGCCAGAGCAGTTGTTACTAAAGTCTCCAACCTAATAAATGAGACTAAAAATCAGCGCTATTTGCCTGAAAAACCCATTCAAGCCATAGTCCTCTTAACCCGAACAACCCCCACGGGAGCGCTATGGCAAAATGGGCCCCTGCTGTGGTCACATTTGGCTAAATCTCGCACTTCAAAAATATTCCCTCTCGCACAGGCGATCATTCAGTTAGCTCAAGATTTAGTGCGCCTAAGTGTTCATACTTATGGCGTTGAACCAGCCACTATCATCTGGCCATTCTCTAAAAACCAAACTACCATTTTGGCTCAAACAAACTTAGACTTCCAAACTCTCTTAATCAGCTATACAGGGCAAATAGATAATCACTACCCCAATCACAAAATTCTGCAAGGACTCACAACGCTGCAAATTACGGGGCAACAGCACCCCTTTCCATCCTCTACCCCTATAGCCAATGCAAGAGTCGTCTTTACTGACGCCTCAAAAAAAGGGTTTGGATTTGTCTCATTCTCCCAAAATTCCAAGACGCCACACACTCGTACCCTCCGCCTCAATGACTCTGTCCAAAGAGGAGAAATAGAAGCCATCATTCTAGCTCTTCTCACTTACACCTCTGAGCCTCTTAACATCTTCTCAGACAGTGCTTATGCTTGCCAAGTCTGCAAGGTTATAACCTTTAGTATGTTTTTCCCATCAAACTCTGATTTAGACAACAGCTTACATACGTTACAGCAGCTCACTGAGCGGCGCCAACACCCCTGGTTCATCACTCATATCCGAAGTCATACAGGGCTACTTGGACCGCTGGCAGAAGGCAATGAATTAATCGATTCTATTGTAACTACTTTAAGCCTCTCAGCCCATACTAATGACCCGATAGTGCAAGCACGGAGCTTACACTCTCGATTCCACTTCTCCGCGTCTGCCTTAAAACACCTATTTCCAAACCTAACTGCGGAGCTGTGCAAACATTTGGTTCGCAGCTGCCGGCGCTGTGCTCCATTTTTGCCTCTGGGACCATTACAACCCCAAGGTACTAACCCTAGAGGCTTAAAACCAAATTCTAGATGGCAAATGGACGTTACCCACGTTCCTTCCTTTGGCCGCCAAAAATATGTACACGTAGTCAAAGATACCTACTCTGACCTAGTTAGTGCCGTGGCTCTACCAGGAGAACGAGCCCGCCATTGCGTAGCCGCTATGAGACGGGCCATACTCCTCATGGGAGTTCCTTGGGACCTAAAAACAGACAACGGCCCAGCATACCGAAGTGCCACGTTCCAATCATTCTTAAAATTATACAACATCACTCACCATTTTGGCATCCCTTATAACCCACAAGGACAGGCAATTATCGAAAACACCAACCGCCACCTCAAAATTCTTATAACACAAGAGAGGGGAGAGAACCCCCACTGCACCCCTGATGAACTTCTAACTATAGCACTAATAAAAATCAATTTATTCAGTTTTGACAAAAATGGGCTGTCACCTATGCACAAGCATTGGGGCGCCTCCTCCATCTCCACTCCACTTCCTCTGGTGTACTGGAAAGACCCAGAAAACAACAAGTGGCAAGGACCCCACCCCCTCCTGTGCCAAGGTAGAGGCTTTGCTTGTGTTTTCCCAGACAATGTCCCACAACCCATCTGGATCCCAGGACGCAACATCCGACCCGCCACCGCAGACCGAGCGCCTGACAAGAAAGGAACGCCGACAACTGAGGCGTCTAGTCTACCAAATGACGCGTGACGTTCTGAACGACCCAACTCCTCCAACAGAAGAACAACTACTCCTCGATCTCTATCGCAGAGTCCGAGCACAGACTCCCCTCCAGCCTCACCAGCCCATCAACCTGGTAGCCCTATTAATCCTCCTCCTTTCCGCGGCCACAACCCCTGTCCTCTCTAACTCGTCTCACCAACCCTTCAATTAGACACTTCAAAATCCTTTCCTAGAACGCACCCTGGCATATAATGTCACCTCACAAGCCCCCTCCTTTACCCTCTACGCATGCAATCTCACCGGCCACGAGTTCAGTTCCTCACTTGGACCCAGCCCTAGCACCTGTGAACGCGCCTGCCATCAATATCGCGGCGCGTCCGGCCGCAACGGACCGCCTGCTTGCTTGGGTCCTGGTGGTGGACTGGTTTCTGGCATTTATATCTGCCCCTCCTCGCTAAAGGTTGCCATGATCCCTCGCACTATTTCTGCCCCTATTGGGGCTGTGAAACCATGGCTTCCGGTTGGAGCTCGCCTCCTAATAAGGACCCCTATCTCTCCTTCTCCTCCTCCGGCCTTAATATAACCCTTACTGTCAAAGACCCTTCCAACAGCACATGGATAACCGGCCGCAACTGGGGAGCGCGCCTTTACATGTCAGGCTATGATTACGGCGGCCTGTTCATAATACAAAAGAAGGGCCCCCACCTCCACTCCCCCAATTTCCATTGGCCCCAACCCAGTCCTCAACCCTCACTCTATCCCGGTTCCTGCACCCCCTCCTCCCTCCCCTGCGGCAAATACTAACAATCAGTCTTCTAACCCCAACAACTCCATCGCCGCCCCTCCTACCCCACTACCCCCGCTACAAATCCACAACCCGCTTCTGTCCTTAGTCAACGCCTCTTTTTCCACTCTTAATTCCTCCAACCCCAACCTTACCGCTAGCTGTTGGCTGTGCCTCTCCTCCTCAATGCCTTACTACGAGGCTATAGCCACTAATGCCTCCTATCAACCTTCCTCAGAAGACGCTTCTGCCTCTTGCAATTGGAACCAAACCCAAATAGGACTAACAATCCAGGCCGTCTCTCAAAGCGGACACTGTATCACTAAAATCGGAGGCACTGTTATTCCCTTCATGAAAACCTCTGCAGCCATACAACCACCCCTGAGGCAACCGCAAAATTTCTCTTGCCCGACAATAACATACAATGGATCTGTTCCTCCACAGGCCTTACCCCATACCTTAATGTTCACACCCTCAACTCCACCAACGAAACCTGTGTCTTGCTGTTCTACTCCCCTGCATTATCTACCATAGCAATAACCACTTTTTTGATTCCTGGCAGCGTCACCTCCTACCAACCTACATACAAAAAAGGGAACCTGTCACCGCCATTACAATTGCCACACTTTTAGGTTTTGCAGGAGCCGGCACCGGAATTGCAGCCCTAACCCTACACGCTAATGCCTTTTCCTCGCTCAGGGCAGCCGTCGACCAAGATATCGCCCGTCTCGAAACAGCCATTAACCACCTAGAAAAATCTCTTACATCCCTCTCCGAGGTAGTCCTTCAAAACCGCAGAGGGTTAGACCTCCTCTTTCTCAAAGAAGGAGGCCTCTGTGCCGCACTGGGTGAAGAATGCTGTTTCAATGCTAATTACTCGGGCCTCATCCAAGACAATTTAGCCCAAGTAAGAGCCGGGCTGGAAAAACGAAAAAAGGAGAGAGAAGCCCAGGGGGGAGGCCTCTCCTGGGGATTCCAAGGATTCCTCCCCTACATCCTCCCTATTCTAGGCCCCCTAATCATTCTTGTCGCACTGGCAGTCAGACCATGGGCCATTAGGAAGATCGTCCAACTCGCAAAAGATCAAGCTAATGCCATTTTCACCTCATTTGTACAGGTCCACTACCAGCGGCTCGCCACCACCGAAGACCCCCCCCCAAGCCTTTTCAACCCCCCCGCACCCGTTCCTCCTGCAGCCACCCCCCCTCGTCCTCCCGGCCCCCCTCCGCCCGTTCTCCCCACAGGAGCCCCGCGCCGCCTGTTACCTCGGCTCCCCCTGCTGCCCTCGCCCTCAAGCAGATTCAGCTCTGAGAACCCGCCCACAACACCGTCCACTCCTGCTTCCTCCAGTCCGAGACCTCGCAAGAAACAGATCGTCCGAAACTTCGTTCACCCTAAGCCCCACCACTACAGCCGCTGCTCTCCAGGGCGCAGCCACTTGCCTGTCCCATCACCCAAAGCCTTTTAACTCCTTTTCCGCGTCTTCTATGGTGCGTGCCACATTCTGCGGTCTCTCCAAAATCAAAAGCTACTAGCTCATAAATAAAAAAGAACGGGGAAATGAGATAAGGCAGGCTGAAGTCTGGCCAGCAGGCATAGCCGCGCCCAGTGGGGGATATGCGCAGCCCACCACTCGGGTGTAGGGCGGCTGGAACGGGCGCACTGCCCTCAGCCATGGAACGGGCGCACCGCCCTCAGCCTCGCCCAGGCAACCAACATCTGCTTGCTGATAACCAGAAGAAGCCTGCCCACACTCACCCTCCCCCCTCCCCACACAGCTAGGGAGAGCCGCACTGCCAAGGCCACACCTTAGAAGGCGTGGAAACTGCCCCCGGCTTATCACGGCCAGCCCCGCCTTCCTTCCCCGCCCATAACCCTATATAAGCATCTGTACTTCCCTTAATAAATTAGACCTGCGTGCTTACCTCGTCTCCGCGGTGGTTCTTTCCGCCGTGCGCCCTCCATGCCTGCGAGCCCCCATAGGAGCCTAGGCCTCTCCTACCCCGACCAGACAGGACGCTCCCGACCCCACCTTTCACCATGGATGTCCCAATCCCACTTGAGACTAAGAAGTTAGCTTTCTAACAAATGTTCTTGTGTCCCTTTCTGCCACCTCAGATTAGAGTTATCACTGAGAAGTAGCTATTTAAGCAGGGACTTTATTTCCAGTCTCTGTAATAGTTATATGTGGTCATTAGAATCATTCTACAATCTATAGAACATGATAGTAGTGATGTAAACTACTGTCAGGCTGCCCCATATAAACCTACTATATATTAGGGCTCCTCCCTGCTCTTATACAACCTTTGAGCTGGATCAGAGGAATTTAAGGTCCTAGGAGATGGAAGAACCACAGGATAGAAGGAGTTTGGGTCTCTGAATCACTAACTGCAGTCCTCAGAGCTGGCAAGGAAGGTATTCCTTTTCTGAGTTCCCATGATATCCTGTGCCTTTTTCTATCACTGACTAACCATATCATATTTACTGATCTGTTCATGTTTTACCTCTCCTATTAGACTATGGACTCCTTGAGGGCAGGGGTTCTGGTCCATGAATCTTAGCCTCTAGCACCAACCACAGGGTCTGGAGTAAAGAAGTGGAGGAGGAAGGGGATATAGATTCTAGAGCTAACTTTGCTATGCTTATCCTGTAAAATCTTTAAGTAATTTTCCTTCCCTGAGTTCAAATGTCCTTATGCAGAGTTGAAGATGTTAATATCTATTGTTCATGGCTATTCTAACAAATAAATATTTTAACATATGAAATGTACTTCATAAACTGCCTGAATCATAGATTACCCTCAAAAGATGGTAGTTATTATTACAGTAGATGCTTAATAAATACTTGTTGAATTAATGAGTTCAGCAATTAGTTATTGAGAACCTTTCATGTGCCAGGTATTGTTGTAGGCACTAGAAATATAGCAATGAACAAAACAGCAACAAAGTCCTTGGCCTCCTGGAGCTTAAACTCTAATAAGAGGAGATGGTTAATAAAAAATATTCAGGATGTCAGATGGAGAAACACATAGCATGGTAAGGGGCATATGAAATGAAAGAGTACAAAGGAGTTGCCATTTTATATAGGACGGTCAGGGAAAACCTTACTGGGAAGGTGACATTTGTGCAGAACAGAAAGGAAGTGAGGGAGTGAGCTATGGGAAGATCAGGGGAGAGTATTCTAGGTAGGGATAAAGAATTGTGAAGACCTTGAAGCAAGGGTATGCTCGGTGAGTTCATGGAACAGTAAGAGGTCATTGTGTCTGGAGCAGAGAGATCAAGGTAAAGGATGGAGAAAAACAAGTCAGAGAGGCAATGGGAACAACATATAGGGCCTTGAAGGCCATTGCAAAGACTGTTTTTTTTCTCTAAATGAAATGAGAAGTCACTAAAGGGTTTTGAGCAGAGAATTGACACAATCTAATCTTCATTTTAGGAGTATCACCCTGGCTTTCAGGTGTAGAATAAATTGTAATGTGTGTAACAGGAAGAAGCAGGGAGGAAAGGGCATAATCAAGGCCACCAGGTAGGAGGCTATTTCAAGGATCCAAGGGAGACATAATGGGGTTTGGAACAAGGCAGTAGAAGTGAAGATAATGAGAGTGATAAGATTCTGGATATATTTTAATTGCAGAGCCAACAAGGTATGTTGATGGATAGGCTGTTGGACAAGAAAGAAGAATTTAAGATGATTTTCAAAGGTTTTAGATGGAGTTACCATTTAAAGATATGGGGGAGGTAAGAGGAAATAGTTCTGTGAATTGGAAATCATAAGTTTGGGTTCAGACAAGCTATACTTCAGATGACCACTAGATATTCAAGTTAAGAAGTCGAGTAGGTAATTGGATACTTGACTCAGGAGTTCAAGGGAGAGGTATGATTAGAGACATACATTTAGGAGTCATCAGCTGATATATGGTATTTTAATCTGTGAGACTGGATGAAATCATCAGGAGAAAGAAGAAATCCAAAGATCAAATTCTGTGGCACTATAACCCTAATACCAAAACCAGATAAAGATACTACAAGAAAAGAAAATTACAGAACAATTTCTCTTATGAATATAGATGCAAAAGTCCTCGACAAAATACTTGCAAATCAAGTCCAAGAGCACATAAAAAGAACTATACACCATGATCAAATGGGTTTTATCCCAGGTATGCAAGGTGGTTCAACATAAGAAAATCAATTAATGAAATACACCATGTGGCAGTATGATGCTTTTGTGGGCCCTAGAAAATCCTGTTCTTCAAGCTAATCCATTCCTGTGCATGTAAGGAACATTTTGATTAAATTTCTTCAGTTAAAGGCCTTTGATTAGATTGGGTGACTCAGGGTAGGTCTTAATCCTCTTACTGGAATCCTTTATAAATGGAGGAATAAAAAGCCACTGATACAGAAAGAAGGCCACAGAGACAGAGAGGAACCCAAAAGCAGAGAGAAGGCCCCAGGAGCCAGAAGTTGAGAGAAAGCCACTTTAGCCAGAAACTGAAAGCAACAAGGCACACAAGAGAAGGGAAAGATGCTGCACTTGTGCCTGGCCATGTGCCTGATCTCCCACAGCTGCAGCTCTATGAGAAAGCATCTCTGATGATGCCTTGATCTGGACACTTTCATGGCCTCAGATCTGTGAGCTTTTAACCTAATAAATTCCAATTGTAAAAGCCAAAACATTTCTGGTATATTTCTCCCAGCAGTTTTTAGCAAACAAAAACACAACACATTAACAAAACAAAGGAAAAAACGCATGATCAACTTGATTGATGCAGAAAAGGCATTTGATAAAATCCAGCATCGTTTCTTCATAAAAACACTTCTAAGTAGAGGGAAACTTCCTTAAGATAATAAAGGGCATATATGATGAAAAACCCAAAACTAATATCATACTCAATCATGAAAGACTGGAAGTTTTCCCTCTAAGATCTAGAATAAGACAAGGATGCCCACTGTCACTACCAATAGTCAGTGTTGCACTGGAAATTCTAGCCAGAGCAGTTAGGAAAGAAAAAGAAATAAAAAGCATCCTATTGGAAAGGAAGACGTAAAACTTTCAGTATTTGTGGATTGACATGATCTTATATATAGAAAGTCCAAAAAAATCTACAATAATGCTACTAGAGCTAATAAAATTCAGCAAAGTGGTGCAGTACAAGATCAATATACAAAAATCAGTAGGGTTTCTATACATTAGTAAAGAAGAATCTAGAGAAAATCAAGAAAAAAATCCATTTACAACAGCAAATAAAAGAATCAAATATCTAGGAATAAATTTAACCAAGGATGCAAAGGAATTATACACCAAAAACTACAAAACTTTGTTAAAAGAAATCAAAGAAGATTTAAATAAATGGAAGGATAATCCATGTTCATGGATTGAAAGACTAAATATTGTTAAGATGTCAATTTTACACAAAAGGATTTACAGATTCAACACCATCCTAGTAAAAATTTCAACAGCTTACTTTGCAGAAATGGAAAACTCAATTATCAAAATCATTTGGAAGGATAAAGGGCCTGGATAGCTAAAACCGTCTTGAAAATAAAGAATGGAGTTGAAGGACTCATACTTCCTGACTTTAAAGCTTATTACAAAGCTACAGTGATCAGAACAGCATGGTACTGGCACAAGGATATAGACCTAGGGAATCAAATTGAGAGTTCTGAAATACACCCTCATATCTATGGCCAAATGATTTTCAACAAGGTTGCCAAGTTCACTCATTTGGAAAAGAAAAATAATGCTGGGATAACTGGATATCCATATGCAAAAAAGAATGAAGGAGGACCCCTATCTCACACCTTACATAAAAAGTAACTCAAAATGGATGAAAGACCTAAATCTAAGAACCAGGGCTATAAAATTCCTAGAAGAAAATCTAAGGAATAATCTTTAGGATCTTGTGTTAGCAATGGTTTCTTAGACTCTATACCCAAAGCACAAGCAGCAAAAGAAAATGTAGATAAGTGAGATATCATCAAAAGTAAAAACTTTTGTGTTTCTAAGGACCCTATCATGAAAGTGAAAAGACAACCTAAGGAATGGGTGAAGATATTTGGAAACCATATATATGATAAGGGTTTAAGATACAGAACATATAAAGAAAGGCTTCAATTCAACAACAAAAAGACAAACAAACCAGTTTAACAATGGGCAAAAGACTTCAATAGACAACTCTTCAAAGAAGATATACAATGGCCAAAAAGCACATGAAGAGATTCTTAAAATCATTAGCTATTAAGGAAATGCAAATCAATGATATACCATTTCACATCCATTAGAATGGCTACATTTATAAAAACAGAAAATTACAAGTGTTGGAGAGGATGTAGAGAAATAAGGAATGCTCATTCATTGCTGGTGGGAATGTAAAATGGTATAGCTGTGATGAAAGGCAGTTTGGCAGTTCATCAGAAAGCAAGGAATAGAATAACCACATGACCCGGCAATCCCACTACTAGGTATATACCCCCCAAAAACTGAAAGCAGGGACTCAAACACATATTTGCACACCAATATTCATAGAGTCATTATTCACAATTGCCAAAAGTTGGAAGCAACCCAAGTGTCCAAATAATGAATGGATAAACAAAATGTACCATACACATAAAATGGAATATTATTCAGCTGTAAAAAGAAATGAAGTTCTGGTTCATGCAACAATATGGATGAACCTTTAAGACATTATGTTGAGTGAAATAAGCCAGACACAAAAGGACAAATATTGTATGATCTCACTGAAATGAAATAATTCAAATAAGCAAACTCATAGAGTTAGAATCCAGACTATAGGTTACCAGGGGCTGGGTTGGAGTAGGGAATGGAGAGTTAATGCTTAATTTGTACAGAATTTCTATTTGGGTTGATTGTAAAGTTTCAGAAACGGATGGTGATGTTGGTAGCATAACACTGTGAGTGTAATTAAGCACTGAATTATATATGTGGATGAGGTAAAAAGGGGAAATTTTAGGTCATATAAACGTGACTAGAATAAAAATTAGATGCATTACAGTGGTCCATTACAGTGGACCCTATTGTAAACAATGGATTATAGTTATAGTACAGTTATTAAAATGTTCTTTCATGAATTATAATAAATATACCACACTAATGTAAGACATTAATAATAGGATGGTGTATTGGAAAAATATACCCTAATGTAAACTATGGGCTATAGTTAATAGTACAATTATAATATTCTTTCACCATCTGTAACAAATGTACCACACCAATGCAAAGTGTTAATAATAGGGGGTGGGGTATATGGGAATGCTGCATTTTTCACATGATTTTTCTGCAAACCTACAACTTCTCCAATTAAAAATAAATAAATAAATAGTGCGTCTAAGGTTAGGAACCACCACTTTAGGTATAGGTTGAGGCCAGGTGGTAGGAGATTCTGAGACTCAGGAATGTAGTTGAGTGTCATAAATTAGGGCTCTGGGATATCACCAAAGTTTTTTTTGAGTAGGAGAACAACCTAAACAGAGATATGTTTAAGTTTATAAGCCAAAATAAAACTTGTAAATTTAAGAAGGAGACAACAACAAAAATCTGTGGCACTGCAATGTCTAGAGGTCAGAGAAATGGAAGGGAATCAACAAAAGAAGACCTGGATGGAGGGAAGGGAACTAAGAGTAAATGGTTTTCTAAAGCTGAAGGAAGAATGCATTTTGAGGAGTGAGTGATCAATTGTGTTAAAAACTGCTGGTATTATGGCTTATTCATGGAGAATATTGGCAGAGACCACTCTTGTCATAGAGTCTATTCTGCTGTAGAGTCCATATATATGGGCTCAAATCCATCAGCTGCTTCCCCTGTCAAACATGGATATGAATTCCTGAACACTATCTTCTAGGGTTGCGATGGATCTTTATAAAATAATAACTGTGAAAACATTTGGTGAAAGCTTATCTGTTCAATTATATGTAACCTATAAAGCTGTATGCCAGGACCTGATCTGGAAAATGGAGACAGAGACAGCATAACATACTATTAGTCTCTGCTCTCAGGGAGCAAACAGACTGGTGTGTGTGTGTGTGTGTGTGTGTGTGTTGGTAGGGTACACATGCAGGTAGTCCTTGAAGCATGTCCACAGCACTGCAGTAGCAAAGAGGAGAAGCAGGGTAGAAGGGATTGGTAGTAAAATGGCAGGTCCAAGAGGCCACAAAAATTGGATGGGAGGAAAGAGTCTTGGGAACCCATTTCTCTAGCATAGATCATGAAAGTGACAGTCTGCCCCTGAAATGCCAGTCATTTTTATCTTTCTCACCTTCTGACTCACTTGGAGTATCAGCACTGTTAGGTGAATCGATACTTCTCCTTGACCCAAGCAATTAATTTTCATAATATTCCTCTTTGTCACAGATAGAAGGCCAAGAAGTAGGAATGCAGAAAGACTGTACAGTCTCTGAGAGTCAAGGAGATCTGTTTGTTGGCAGACACGGACTATTGGGTAACAGTGATTTCAGGGCTGAGATTGTGGGAGGGAGGAGGATTGAAGCAAGAGAAACAAAAGTAGCAATCCCAGTAGGCTCCTGGCATCATTGATGGTATTGCCATCGGCAAGAGGGAAGGAATCCACACTGGCAGGTCCAGGGAAAGGCAGCTAGCAAGAGTCAGAGGGCAAAGCAGGCACACAAGCTACAATTCTACCAAACTGAAAAGAGAGGCCAAAGCAGAGCAACAGTAGTCAGAACAGTAGAAACTTTACACAGAGGATAAGAATGCTCAAGACCCTGCCCCACACCCACTTCACCTAAGAGCAGGAGCCACTTGATGGCCACTGACAAGCTTTTCTATATCCAGATCAACCAGGGAGAAATCCCATCCCTCCTGAGACCAATGATCCTCAACCCTGCCTACACATGAGAATAATCTGAAACAGTAAAGAAAAACACTGCCTGGGCACAGATTCTGATTCAATGGCAGGGGAGGAAAGCAAATGGTAATTTTTAGAAGCTAAGTATTCCAATGCACAATCAGCATCAAGAACAACATCATTACACCATCCTAAAAAGCAACTTGAAAGATCAAAAGCACTTAAAAGATCCCTGGCCTTGTTATTTCATTCATTCATTCATTCATTCATTCGACAAGTATTTATGGAGTGTTAGTAAGTACTATAGATGTGGGTTAACATCGCAACTCATACACGTAGCAACTATGTGATTTGGGTCACATTATTTCTCTTAACTTCGATTTCTTTTAAATGGGAGTAATACTACTACTTTTTCACAAGGTGTTTAGAAGATTACCACAAATTACACACCAAAAATGCTTTGTAAATAATAGGCATTCAATAATTGCATGTTTCCCTCTGCTTTTTTTGAATATACTTTTTTATTTTTTAAAAAAGATACTTAGATTACATAAATATTACATTAAAAAATAGGGGATTCCCATATGCCCTGTTTCCTACCTCTTCCACATTTTCCCACATTAACAACATCCTTCATTAGTGTGGTACATTTGTTACAACTGGTGAACACATTTTGGAGCATTGCCACTAAGTATGGATTATAGTTTACATTGTAGTTTACAATCCCTCCCACACAATTTTGTAAGTTATGGCAAGATATAGAATGGCCTATATCTGTCATTGCAATGCCATTCAGGACAATTCCCAAGTCTTGAAAATGCCCCCATATTACACCTGTTTCTCCTTCTCCCTCCCCTCAGAATCTCAATCCCTATTCTTTTATTTAGATGAATTGGAAAAGGGGAGAGCTAAGGGTGAAAGGAGGAAGTAGAATGTAAAGTGTTTGCTCAGTGACTCAGGGGAAACAATTCCAAGTCAGCCGATTGCTGGTCATTGTATGTTTGTGCCTATAACTGGAGTAACTAAGACCCTGCACTGTACTGTGGCTAAGACCCCACCAATCGCCCCAGTTCTTTTGGGTCTGGCGTCCTGCCTTGCTCCTAGAAGTACTGTAGGACCTAGAGTCCATTGCCTTGGGCCCTGCTGCCTACCTGTACACAGACTTGCTTGACTGTGCACAGGCCTGCATTTGGCAAGACTAGAGGACACAGACTGGAGTGGAGCAGACAGGTGCAGGGTGGTTTAATCATTTATTAACTACAAGATCATCATCAAACCACTTACCATCTCTGAGCCTCTATTTCATTTTTAAATTGAGGACAAAATTATTGATTTAGCTCACAGACTTTTGAGTATCCTAGGTTTGAGTCCTGATTCTGCCACTGTTTCCTCTTATAAAATGGAGATAATAATAGTACCTAACTTATTAAGTTGTTTTGAGGATAAAATAATCTATTTAAGGTGCTTAGAACACTATTTGGCATTTAGTAGGCTCTCAATTAATATTAGCCATCATCATTATTATCATTATCATTTAATTCTTTGAATGCCCATATGATCAGCTGAGCAGCCCTGCAGCCAACACAAGCACCAAAACACATAGAGCTAATTAATCCATTAAGGTAGCAGATTCGATGACAACTGGGAATGTATACAAATCATGTCATTTTTTCCAGACCTGTCATCTCACTCAGGATAATGGCTCTCAGCCAGGCCCAGTATTCTGTCTGATGTTCCTGGGGTGCTCCCACAGGGGTTTCAGGTGGCTTGAAAGATGGAATCTTTACTAGAGCTTTTCAGAGAAGGGGAAATAAACAACTTCATAGTGTCCTTTCTGACTCAGCCTGTTCCTCTGTGGCTCAACACGTGGCGAATTTCTGCACTGAATGTCTAACTACTGCACACCAAACAGCAGATTAGTGTGCAAAGGAGCTTATCCGTTGACTTAGTAATGATCACTATGGATAAACATTCTTCTACATACAACATTTTATAGTATAAAATTTTTCATATATAGCATTCATTGGATTCATTTATTCATTTATGAAAACTCACTGAGTATTTACTGTGTCAGGCTCTGTGTGAGGTAATAGTTAATCAACAAAATATTACATTTAAGTGCCAAGGGTATAGAAGTGAACAAGACTCCAAATGTGAATCACAAAAGGCAGTTCATGATCATATTGGGGAGAACTGGAGCAGATGAAAGGACAAGAAAGACACAGGTCTTGTGATGGAGCCAGGGTTTAGCACGACATGTGTGGGTAGGGTATGAGTGAGAAAGTAACACTCCCAGATAGAATCTAGGGAGACTTTATATGTGGGACTGCCAATTTTAGGGCCAACTCTTAAGTTCCAACTGTCCTGCTGTCATACCTGAGTTCTCCCAGATGATGGAAGTTCACCTATGTACCTATCTCTGAGCAGTGCTTGTTCCTCGGTTTCTCTAAATCTGTGTGTCATACTCTGATTGCCCCTGTAAAGTTCAGAATTTTCAAAATGTGGCTGCCAGTCCACAATATGAGTTACACCTTTTGACAAATAGGTATAATAATTTCTACTCTTTGAATCCCACAGGATTACTGCGAGTATCAAATGAGGTCATAACAGGGGCACTTTATTGAATGCCTAATATGTACTAAACATCAGGCATTTTATGCAAATTTTTGCTCATCTTCACATATTTTCTTTTCTACAAATAGACATGAAGGTCTCCATTTTACAGAGAATTTCAGTGAATTATCCAAGGGCATATAACTAGTAAGCAGTAAAGTTTGCCCACTGCACAAGCTCAGGTTCTTTCCTCAAGCTAATATTGCCTCTCCAAAGTGAAAATAAATCAATACATACATAAAGTACATATATAAAGTTACAGAGTATCTGCCATGTGTGGCACCAAGGTACTCATTTTGTTCTGTATGATACTCAAAACAACCATAAGAAATATTCTTTAAAAAAAAAAAATTAAACAGAAAAGGCATCTGATGCTCAGAGAAGAGAAAAAATCAAACAGCTTATTGATGGAAGAGCCAGGGATTGAACCAAGGTCGATTTAACTCAAAGATCAGTGCTTTTCCACTATACCATACTACCTCCCAAGACCCCAATTCTAGCTCTGATTTTGCCGCTATCCAGCTATTGCTTTCCTTCTTTGCAACTCTTTTCTCCATCTACAAAATTGTGATATCTAAGTGCTCATTCAGCTTTGATATTCTCAAGTTCTAAAATATCAACAGGTGGAGATGAAAGGTGGACAGAAAAGCACTCCACATGAGAAGAGCAAGGGCACAAGATTGTACAGCTTAGTGAACATATAGGTTAAGTCGGGCATGTTTTAGGGCTGGAGTTAGACCAACTCTGTTCTTTGGGTAGGGGATCAGAAAAGACTTCATGGAGGAAGCAGCACTTAAGTGAGACATAGAGGGATGAGGACGGGCTTGAAATGTTAAAAAGATGGACAGCACTATTTCAAGAAGAGGGGAAGCATATACAAAAGACTTGGACCTGCAACTTAGAAAGTATGTTTGGGTAATAGTGACTTGTTTGCTGTGGCTTTGTCCCAAGAAGGAGCAGAGGAATCAATGAGGAAGAGGCTGTGATGATTTATTTCATCACAAAGATAGCTATGGTTTCAGTCAGATTTCTTGTGCCATCTGCTCAGACATGGCACATTTTGCTCCTGGTTTTCTTTAAGGTACCTCATGGTTCCTGAAAATCTGAGGTTATATAACTAAGTTGGAGTAGTGCATTTTGAAAAGTGCGTAATTAAAACCATTGGCCAGATAATTAAATTTCAATCGCACACATACATGCACACACTCCTGGCTTTTGTTTTATGTTGCAGCTCAAAAGAAAGATATTGTATGCATATTCTGAGGATAATTTTGTCAATTCTTCTCTTGAACATAAGAAAGACAGGTATGTGAAGTATAAAATGGTAACAGTGAGTACTGTCTCTTGTTTGATTGTTATTAAGAAAATTATTTTTCTTGCCAAAGTTCAGGGACAGACTTCATAATTATGCAGGTACAAGTTAGAAGGTACTACAAAAATGTCCAGAAGCCTTGTATGTCTTCTGAAAGTCATAGGGTACATAGTCTCTGGCTAAATCACAACTCACAGGCAATGGGCAGGATTCCCAACATCAGTAGTTTGAGGTCTGTAAATGCACGAATACCTGGGAACCAATGAGAGGCTTCATAGCTGGGTCAAAGTTCATGTTTTTCACCTCTCCTCTTGCCCTTTGCTTATTCTACATAGTTCACAGTGTCTCATAAGTTCTCAAAATCCTCCTCCCCTTTTAGGTCTTCTTCAAGTGAAAAGAACATCTTTCCCCTTCTCCACACACATTCCTTCATGGAGTTATCTACAATTATTACCTCTATTTTCCCAAATAGAGGAACTAACCCAAACTGGGTTCTTCTTCTACCTTCCCTGAAATTGCTCTTGTCAAAACAAGCTATGATCCCATAAGAGCTAAATTTTCTCAGCCCTCTTTTTATTTAACACTATTTGAGTGTTTTTCACTTTTGACCATTCCCTCCCTAAAACTCCCTCCACCTTTGGGTTCACTGAAGCTTCTCTCTCCAGGTTTCTTTCTTCATCTTCTGACTGTTCTATCTTAATTGTCACCACTGGTTCTTTATCTGTCCATCCCTCAACCTCAAATTCCCCTATCCATCTTTCTCATTCATCCATCAAGCACACACACAATGAAGACCTACAAAAATGAATCAAACCAAATCCTTGTTTTCAAGGAGCTCACAGACAAGTAGGGAGACAGTGATGTATATAGACAGTCCTACATAGCTTTAGGCACTGTTTTGTCTTCATTCTCCTGGGTGAAGGTGATACAGTCTGGGTACAAAGACAATACTGCAATATTACCAGGGGCCTTGTGCTTCTTCCTTTGGCAACCCTTGGAGTAAACAAAACTTACATCTGTCTTTTTATACCACTTTTGGGAGCCTACAAATCCCAGCCTGTCATGCCAGACTTGGGTATCCAAAAGAATAATGACTCAATGATACTAAAATGATCTCTTGGCCTATTCCATTGTAATAGTTGTGATCTCTTGGTTCATTCCATTGGATCATATTTGGGAAGCAGCACATTGTAGAGGAAAGAACCCAGCTTTTAGGGGAAAACAGATCTGAGTTGGAATTCTGGTTCATTCTTAACTAGCTGGATTACCTCAGGTAAGTTACTCAAATGCTCTCACCCTCACTTTCCTCATCCGTAAAAACAACATATTTTTCTCTTATAGAATTGTTATATAAGGGTTTGATACAATAAGTACCCCTGCATAGTTTCTGGTGCTTAGTATTTGGAAGGGACATCAGCCCCAGCTTTATTCTATTCCAAGTGTGGGACTAAGTCAAAAAGAAGAAAGAAGGTGGGCAATCAAGTGTATGTTTCTGCTCAGGTAACAAGGCGTGATACATTGGAAAATGGGCCAAGATAGCATTGTTTTAAATAAAAGTCCTAAATTCCCTTTCAATTTCCTTGTTCAAATCACTTAAGGGGAGCTTTCTGTAGTTCTGTTAATGAAGTCATCCTCAGAATCACTTTCAGACAGACTATTGCTCAATAATAAACTAACTGCTTGATAATATACACACTCGAGCCCCCAAGTCGGGTGATTTTTAAGATCAGAATCCATACAAACAGTCATTGAGAGTCTTAAGGGGGTCATTTGCAGAGATTGGATTTTTCCAAAAGAAAAGAATACACTAGTTTTATTCTCTTTATTTTGCCAGCTCATCAAGAAGAAAATGATGAAAAAACTCTAATGCCTATGGTACAATTCATCATGGGGAATTTTATGGCAGAAAAATGTTTTCAATTTATAATGGCAGTAACAAGTGTCATTGGGCAAAGGCTGCAAGTGACTTTTTTTTCATCAGGAGTCAGCTAGGAATTGAAAAGGAATGTAATCATTACTCATCCCTGGATGCTGAATGTTTAAAGGCATCTTACATAACAGCTTGCATTTTATTACCCTGCTATACACCAGGATGAATTTTTTTTTTTACCAAATCTATAACCTACATGCCCTATTTATTATAACTGAGCCCAGTAACGTCCACATAGTAGGTAAAGAGGAGGACACTTTTCTTATTAGGTTTTATATTGACAAATCCAACAAAAGGAGGCCCAGTCTTGAGAAGGGAGCCACATTGTAGTGTTTGACTTTAGCACATTTTAAAAAGTATACATGTACACACACACTTTCTGAGTGTAGCACTGGGGAGAACAGACACACACACACACTTGAGTTATTTCATGTATGGTGATTTCATGTATGGTGATTACTGCAGAGTTTTCTGATAAATGGAATGTAATGGTAGAAAATTCACTGAGCACTGTTTCCAAAATCCGCTGAGTTCCCTTTTACTTCACAGTCCTTAATTCCCTTTAAGGATGTCATATAGACAAGGCATTCTTCCCTGATTTCCTGTTTCACTCTCTTGCTTTTAGATGGGAAGTCACCAAGACCTATGAGGACTTACCATTATCGTCATCAATACCATAATTCTTCTGCCTCCCATATCAACTTTATCATCACCTTTATTCACCATTCATTTATTCATTCATTCATTTATTCGACAGTTACTCAAATGTACAAATCAACAATTATCGTATAACAATGTGTCAGGCATTAAAATATAACACTGATTATGACACGATTCCCTATTTTCAAGGCAAGGAGCTCTTAATTAGTGTAGATAACTAAGCAAAAAATCATACCACTGCATAATAAGTGCTCTATGACAGGTATACTAGGTACTGAGATACATAGGTAACAGGAGAACACACAAACTCAGCATAGCAAAGATAAGAGAATCTGTCCTGGAGGAGATGTTCTTTTTTTAAGGTTGAGTTGTGATGGGCAAGTGGACATTTTCCAGTAGAATATGGGCAGAAATACAGGGTAGGCAGAAGAAACAGGATGCACAATGGCAGAACATGTGAAATAGTATGGTGTGTGCAGAGAAAAGAGAGAACTTGAGTTTAGCTGAAGAGAAAAACCTAGGACATTGATTAAATTACTCCATGAAAAGTGTTGTTTTATGTGCTCTGGGATCATAGATATGAAACACACTGCAGCTGATCTCAAAGAGCTACTAATTCACACTTAGGGAAATTTTCTTCACTGGCATGTATCCTTGCTTGGTAAGCTAATTAACGCAGATTTGGTTTTTTGCTTTTTGTTTTATTTTTGTTTTTAGTGGTCTTTTGACAGGCCTAATTGAAGAGAAAGATTAAAACATATGGAACTCTGGGGTCAGAAATCTCCTGGGAAGAGGGAACAGGAAAGACCCTGAAAAAGAAATGCTCTTAGGGTTCCAAGGAATAGAAAGAAGGTCAAGGTGCTGGAGCACAGTAAAGGAGGTGAATAATGGTAGGACGTCAGCTAGGAGAGCAACTCAGGGGCCAGATCATCTAAGTTCTTCTGAGTCATACAGTAAAGCCCTTGGATTTTATACAAGGTGTGTGAGAAGTCACTGAAGGGTTGATAAGAGGGAAATGAAATTATCTGACTTTCATTTTAAAAGGAACAATCTGGCTGCAGTGTGGAGCACAGAATGTAAGAGGTGCATAAACGAAACATTTGTTAGGAGAGGAAAATCTTTTGTTTTTATTTTTTTATTTTTTTTAGGCCAGTAAAAAGAATTTATTTGGGTAATGGGGGAAAGAATGGAGCTTGCTGAGAAATGAGAAAGAAAGATGATAGACCAAGATTTGGTGCAGGCTCCTCTAGGCAAAGAGAACCAGGAGAGGAGTATCTTAACAAATGAGATGATAAGGTCTTGAACTAGAGATGGAGGAGGTGAGAAACGGTTGGAATCAGGACACATTTTGAATAACATTACTTAATTCTCCCTCCTCCATTTTACTTAACTCCACAACTGCCTACACTGTTCATTCTACAGATGGGAAAACTGAGGTCTAGAGAGGAGCAGGACTTGTCCAAGGCCAACTAAGAGGTCCATGGCAGAGATGGGCCTGGGACCCGGGTATCCTGCCTCTTTTCCTTGGCTTCCCTAAATTTTCTACCACCCCTCCAAGTCAATTCTATTTTTTCCATAAGCCTGCAACACCATCTTCCTGGTGACATTTTAAGCAAACTAGACGTCATTTCACAGAAAATCTGCCCAGCATCAAGAAAAACCAGGACCTTGATGTGCTCCAATTGGAGTAGAGAAGATGTGTGGAAAATACCAAGCAAATGTTTGGACTTAGAATCCAAAATAACATGTTCTTAACTTTGCAATTTAAAAAGCTAAATTCAAACATGTGTCTCGTTGGTTTTCCAGAAAGTACAAATTTTGTAGCACAAAATAAAATAAACACCAGCCCTGATTTGTGGTTGCTTTCTCTCCCTTCCTCCCAAGTTTCTCCAATTATTTTCAAGCTCCCTCTTTCTCCAAATAAGGAACTTCCCATATATTTGGTCTGCTTGAGGCACTGGTTCACACTGGCTAATGACATTATACTTAGTGTACACCCCTTATTTCTTAGTTGCATCATATATGTTTAGCCCTCTGGGCCTTTGCTCATGCTGTGTCTCTGTCTGGTACACTTTCCCGGTGTCTGAAATACACTCTCTGCAGCCTCCTTCTTCAAAAGCTATCCCTGATCCTTCTTGTCATTTAATTGATTACTTTATCCCTCTCAGTGCTTATGGCAAAGATAGCTATGGAGGTGTCAGTCTCTTCATCTTTATGGTAGAAATAAAAATATTTTTACAATAGTGTAGTGGAAATAAAAATATGGTGGAAATAAAAATATTTATGAAAATGTGTCACAGGGATATGTAAAAATTAATGAACAAATATCTGTGATATAGCTCTAAAAACAGTAAAGTGCTCTGTTATTAGTTTCTCTCTCTGTCTTTTCGCCCACCCTCCCTCCCTCCTTCCCTCCCTCCCTACTCCCTCCAATCCTCCTTCTCCCTGCTTCCCTCACTCCCTTTCCTTTTCTCTCTTCAGTAAAAATGACCTTCCTCTGTTGGGGTGAAGAGGTGTCCCAAACAGATAAACACAACAGACATTAGTAGTCAGTTGCCTGATGACTAAAGAAGGATAACTAGACAAGCAGCAACCCTTCTGAATCAAGGGCCACTTCAGGGTCTATTCCTGGCTGGGCAGACCTTGGTCATACCTAAGTCTTACTCACTTTCCCACTCTACCAAACAACAACAAAAATAACACAAACGCTTGCAAATAAAACTGGAAGACCTTCCCCTCATAAAAGGATCTAGGTCTACCTCAACCCTAATGGCTCTTCTTTAGGTTCATATTTTTACATTAGATTTTGTTTGAGAAAAGTGCTCTTTTACTCAAAAAAGCTTAAGAATAACTGTTTTGGCCCCAAGTCTTCATTTCAGAGATGTGGAAGCTAAAGCCCAGAGAAGAGAAGAGACTAGCCCAAGGACATTGTGGATTAGCCTTCCAAAGCATGGTGAAATAATTTCCAGACCTAGGATAAGCCATTTCCTGGATATTATCACCACCCTGTCTACCCCCTGGGAGATTTTGCTAACATCAGATGCTCTAATGAACTGAAATTCTCTTTGGAAACATCTTACTTACTTTCCAGAACAAGTTGCTGTCATCATGACCATTTTGGTTTATTCTCCTCGTTCTGCATACCAGAAGTCTTGACAACCAAACTCCAAATCCAGACTGCATGATGAAGGACCTAGAGCACTAGACTCC
The DNA here is from genome assembly GCA_026826555.1 of Tolypeutes matacus. Lineage (NCBI taxonomy): Eukaryota > Metazoa > Chordata > Mammalia > Cingulata > Chlamyphoridae > Tolypeutes > Tolypeutes matacus. Next base: position 43,839,767 of record JAKSZT010053883.1, read on the forward strand.
TGGCTCTAACCAATTTTTAAACTCATTTTGGGTCAGTGTACATAGATTGTTGCTAGGTCTTTGGGATGAAAGAATTATCTTTCTCCTAACTCAAAGAAAACAAACAAACAAACAAGCAAAAAAACAGCCCTCTGAACATCAGTAACAGGCCTTGGGATGGAGGTGAGTGCAGGCTGATCACTGATTTTATTTTATTTTTCATTATTTTTTGAGGCATTGCGGATACGTAGGAAGCTGGTGCCCAACCACTGAGCCACATCAGTTTCCCTGGGTTTTTTTCATTTGTTTTGTTAGTTTTTGTTGTTGTTGTTGTTGTTGTTTTCAGGAGGCACCAGGAACCAAACCCAGACCTCCCATGTAGGAGGCAGGTGCTCAACCACTTGAGCCACATCTGCTCACACTGACAACTGCTTTTGATTAGCTACTTTGGATAGCTGGTGGCCTGGCTCTGAGGGTAGCCATTGTTCCAACTGGTCCTAGACAAAGGCAGTGGAGGAGACTTAAAGACAGTATGCTTCTTAAGAGCTGCAGAGGGTAATTGATGGGCTGCATTGGCTGGGCAGGATCCAAGTCAAGAAAAGGCAGCTTTAGAGAGCCAAGGAAGAAGCTTCTGACATCTTTTGGGGGCCTCTCCCACATCTCCCCACTACCAGGGCAGTTTGGAGCTAGTCCACCCTCCCTTTCTGGGTTCCTGGCCTTGCTCCAGCAGGAAAAGACTGACTTGAAAAACTCCTCTCTAGCAGGCCCCCTACCCCCAATTTCCCATCAGGCAAAAGGAGCTTGAGACAAGAAAGCAGTGTAAGAAATAATTGAGGCTGATGGCCTGGGCAAAGGCTTACCTATTTAAGTCCTGCAGAGGAAGACCTGTTAATGGGAGAAGATCTGTTTCCTGGGGAGTAGAGGGAGCATTCAAACTGTTGTAAACAGGGGAACTCCTAAGGCATAAGCCTAGGACAAGATACAGGCCTAGAAAAGACAGGAAAAACCCTGCACTTTGCATTCAGTTTAGGTTGACTTTCCTAATAGGAGGGCTGAACACTGTTGGAGAGCACCAGCCAATGCAAAGATAATTTGCAAAGACAGAGAAAGGGGTTTTTTGCTTAGATTTACTTGGTTTTGCAAGCTCCTGACACTCAAGAGAATCTCTACCATATCACCAGCTGGTTAAAATTCAAGAAACAGTCATCTGAGGGAATAAATGCCAGAGATAATGTTGTAAAATATTAAAATGTACAGTGTGCAACAAAAGATTACATGACAAACAAAGAAACAAGACATGATAGCCCAACCAAAAGAGGATAAAAATTCAGAAAGCATCAATGAAGAAGACCAGACTGTGAACATACTGGACAAATACATTTAAAAAGTGATCTTCAATATGCTCAAGGAGATGAAGGAAAAACAAAGAAAGAACTACAGGATATCAGGAAAATAATGAGTGAACAATATGAGAATCTCAATAAAGTTATAGAAATTTTTAAAAGGAAGAAAATAGAACTACCGGAGTTGAAGACCACAGCAACTGAAATGAAAAATTCCCAGGAGGGTTTAACAATAGATTGGAGCTGACAGAAGAAAGAATCAATGAATTTGAAGACAGGAAAATTGAAATGAGTCAGGCTGAGGAGCAGAAGGAAAAAAGAATTATAAAACATGAAAATAGCCTAGGAGAACTTTGGGACACCACTAAGGATACCAATTAAACATCATGTGACTCTCAGATAAGAAGAAAGAGAGAAAGGGGCAGAAGGAATATTCAAAGAAATAGTGGCAGAAAACTTCCCAAACATAGCAAAAGATGTGAATGTGCACACACAAAAAGCCCAGAGAACAATAAACAGGACAAACTTGAAGAAAAATATGACCCATCACATATGGGCCAAACTCTCAAATGCAAAAGACAAGGAGAGAGTTCTGAAAGCTGCAAGAGAAAAGCAAAGTGTTATTTACAAGAGAGTCCCAATTGATTAAATGCTGATTTCTCATTAGAAACCATGGAGGCAATAAGGAAGTAGGTTGAAATACTTAAAGTGCTGAAAGAAACCAGCTGCCAAACAAGAATTTTATATCCGGCAAGACTTAACCTTCAAAAGTGAGGGAGAGATTGACATTGCCAAAAGCTGAGGGAGTTCATCACCATTAGACCTGCTCTACAAGCAAGCTAAAGGAGTTCTTCACACTAGACAGTGGTTCAGAGCAACATAAAGAAATAAAGACCTCCATTAAAGGTACCCATTTGGATGATTATAAATGCCAGTACTGCTGAATTGTATATATTTTTTAAACATGTAACTCCACTTCTTACTCCCTACAGTTGCTGAAATGCAAATGTATAAAAATGCTAAATCTATGGTTTTGGACATACAATGTACAGAGATTTAATTTGTAAAAAGTACAAAAAAAAAGGTGAGGGGATGGAGGGATATATGAACATGTATGTGTATACTATTGAAGTTATGTTGCTATCAAATCAAATAATATTATTGAAGATTAAGGATGTTAAATTTTAACCCCATTATAACCACAAGGAAAATATATGAAAAACATATTCTGATAGAAATGAGAAGGAACTCAATATGGTACAACACACACACATAATAAATATAAAAGTAGGAATTAGAAGAATTACAGGACAAAAACGTTGTAAGACCCTGAAGGGCTATATATGAAATGGCAGAAGAAAGTCCTGCATTATCAGTAGTGACTTTAAAAGTAAATGGATTTAAACTCTCCAGTGAAAAGCCCAAGAAAATATACCATGCAAGTACTAACCAAAAGAGAGCTCAGGGAGGCAAGATGGTGTCAGTTTAGGAGGGTACTCACTTACTAGCTCTCTGAGGACAGCCGATTGTGGGCAGGGTCCTGCCCAAGAGGCTGTGCTGTGGGGAGCGAGAAGCTTGGGTCATCTAGCAGCAGGCAGATCGACAGCGTGGAGTGATCAGTAGAGATTTGTGAGTTTTAAGCCTGCCTGTGGTGGTTAACCCAGACGGCTGAGCCCCATCCACAGGGAAAACAGCTGGTTTTGAGCTGCGAATCCTGTACCCGCTGTGAGGGAGCATTCTCTGAGGGAGGGAGGGCTCTGACAGAAGGTGGAGAGGGTTTAACTTCTGTGGATTTGGCTGCCTGGACTCCCTCATAGCTTTGGGGAACAGATAAGCCAGCTTGAAAAGCACCAGGCTGAGTGGAGAGGTGAATCTGCTGAGGAAACCTGATTTACCCAGCAGCCCGCTGACACTGAGGCTTGGCCCCAGAGGGGACGGGGTCAACCAATTATATTGCTCTGCACTGACAAGCATCAGAGCTTCAGCTCCCCTGGGGAGGCCAAGAAGTGGGAAGGGTTTGATTAGTTTCCACGAGCCTATTTAGGGTCCCCTCGGTGAAGGGGGTGATCTAGCAGAGGACTTCTTTTGGACCCTTATATCGCCAAAAAAAAAAAAAAAAAAAAAAAGAAGACAGTCACTTTAAAAAATGAATTCCTCTTTATAATTTAGTTTAATACCGAAAATCTGCCTCAAAACCTGCAGATAGAACCCTGAAGGGAAATTGATAAACGCAAGCAGGCTGAGAGGACCCACAAGGACCCTAGAACACTTCCTCCTTAGCTTTGTTTGACAGCTTGCTGGTCTGGTTGTTTGGTTTTTCTCTGTTTATTTGTTGTCTCTTGCTTTGCTTTCCTCTTTCCTTCCCCCTTTCTGTTTTCCTTCATTTTTTTTAAATTAGGTGCTGCTAGCTTATCTCTTCTTTGCTGTGCTTCTTCAGTGATTTCCCATTCTCAGTCTATATTGATATTGTATCCAAAGCTATCTCTTATCCTTCCTTCATCTCTCTGCCTTCTACTTTCTGTTGTGGTTCTTATACACCACGCTTTTTCATTAGCCCACTACTTAAGGGTGTCAATTTCTATTCTATCTATTTTGTTTTCTTCTTTTTTATTAATATTTGCTTCTTCCTTTTAGCCCTTTCTTTACTCTTTCTCTCCCTCCTCATCATTCTAGCCTTCTAAATCATTATATATATATTCCCCTATTTGATTTCCTAGTCCATTGTAGGTACTCTACTTTTTTTCCTATTACTCTACACTGCCTACACAAGTTAAATATTCATTTCACTAAGTCCTATTTGGCCCCTCTTCTAACTTTTATCAATATTACTATTATCCTTCTTCCTTTCTCACATCTTTCAATTCCTCTAGCACTAATCTTTTGCCTTCAAGGTAACATAGAAAGAAGCAAGGAAACAAAATAAGAAGAAAAAGTGTCAAAGAGAAAACTTAACACACACACACAGAACCACCAGCTAAATAAAACTCTAGAGGAGAAAGAGAAGCTAATTAACTGAATAAACCCAGCAAGATAAAATGATGACTAGAGGGCAACAAAAAATTACAAACCACACTGAGAAACAGGAAGACATGGACCACTCCAATGAACAAACTAAAAACCAGGAATATATGCAGAACATTGAACAACTAGTCAAAGATTCCCAAACAAATATGAACCAACTTAATGAAGTGAAGGGAGAGATTAAGGATATAAAGAAGACACTGGGAGAACATACTGAAGAAATTGTAAACATACGCAAAAAGATAATGGATATGATGGTGATCAATGGCACAATCCAATAAATCAAAAAGATGCTGGATTCACATAACAGCAGATTTGAACAGGCAGAAGAAAGAATTAGTGATGTGGAAGACAATACAGCTGAAATCAAAGAGATAGTAGAACAGATAGACAAAAAGATAGAAAAAATCCAGCATGGACTCAGGGAATTAACTGATAATATAAAATGCACAAACATACGCATTATGGGCATCCCAGAAGGAGATGAGAAGGGAAAGGGATCAGAAGGAGTGTTGAAGGAAATAATGGCTGAAAACTTCCCAACCCTATTGAGAGAGATGGATGTGCAGATCCAGGAAGCAAAGCATACCCCAAACAGTATAAATCCCAACAGGCCAACTCCAAGAGACATACTTGTCAAAATGTCCGATGCTCAAGACAAAGAGAAAATACTCAAGGCAGCAAGAGAAAAGAGAACCATCACATACAAGGGAAGCACAATAAGATTAAGTGCTGATTTCTCACCTGAAACCACAGAGGAAAGAGGACAGTAGTATGACATAGTCAAAGTACTAAAAGAAAAAAAACTTCCAGCCATGAATTCTCTATCCAGCAAAACTGGCATTCAAAAATGATGGAGAGTCCAAAATATTCACAGATAAACAGAAATTAAGAGAGTATGTCAATAAGAAACTGGCACTTCAAGAAATACTAAAGGAAGTTCTACAAGTTGAAAGGAAAAATCAAGGGAGGGAGGGTTGAAGGAGAGTTTAAAAACAACTAAAAAGACAAAAACAGAAACAAAACAACATATGACATACATTAATCCAAAGTAAATATGGCTGAAGTAAGAAATTCATTGCGAGTAATAACACTAAATGTTAACGGATTAAATTCACCACTCAAGAGACACAGATTGGCAGAATGGATAAAGAAATATGATCCATCTATATGCTGTCTACAAGAAACCCACCTTCGACCCAGGGATTCAAGGAGGCTGAAAGTAAATGGCTGGAAAACAATTTTACAAGCTAACAATAGCCAAAAAAAAAGAGCAGGAGTAGCTTTTCTAATATCAGACAAAATAGACTTTAAATGCAAAACTATTTTAAGAGACAAAGATGGACACTATATATTAGTAAAAGGGGTAATCTCTCAAGAAGAGAGAACAATCATAAACATTTACACAGCTAATCAAGGTGCCTCAAAATATGTGAGGCAAACTCTGGAAAAGCTAAGTGGAGAAATAAATGCCTCTACAATTATAGCAGGGGAATTTAATACACCATTATCATCATTAGACAGAACATCTAGACAGAGAATAAATAAAGATACAAAGACTCTCAATACAATTGGGAAGCGGCTGTGGCTCAATAAGTAGGGCTCCCGTTTACCATATGAGAGGCCCCGGGTTCGGTTCCCGGGCCTCCTGGTGAAGGCAAGCCTGCCCGCACGGCGTGGTTAGCTGACCCAGTGAGCACAAGCAGCAAGGGGGGGATAAATGAATAAATAAATAAAATCTTTTAAAACAAAAACAAAAACAAAAACAATACAATAGAGGACCTGGACTTAATAGACATATACAGAACAATACACCCAAATACAGCAGGATTTACATTCTTCCCGAGTGCACATGGATCATACTCCAAGATAGACCACATGCTATGCCACAGAACAACTCTTAATGAATTCAGAAAGATTGAGACTATACAAAGTAATTTCTCTAATCACAATGGAATGAAATTGGAAATCACTAAGGGCCAGAGAAACAGGTTAGGCACAAGGATATGGAAGTTAAAGAACACACTTTTAGACAAGCAGTGGGTCAAGGAGGAAATCTCAAAAGAAATCAGTAACTACCTTGAAACTAATGAAAGTGACAACACAACATATCAAAACCAATGGGATGCAGCCAAAGCTGTCCTGAGAGGGAAGTTCATAGCCATAAATACATATATTAAAAAAGAAGAAAGAGCTAAAATTGAAGACCTAACTGCACACTTGGAGGAAATGGAAAAACAACAACAAACTAAACCTAAAGGAAGTAGAAAGAAGGAAATAACAAAGATTAGAGCAGAACTAAATGAAATAGAGAATGAGAAAGCACTAGAAAAAATAAACAAAACCAAAAGCTGGTTCTTTGAGACTATCAACAAAATTGACAAACCCTTAGGCAGACTAACAAAGAAAAAGAGAGAATAGATGCAAATACAGAAAATAAGGAATGAACAAGGGGATATCACTACTGACCCCACAGAAATATAGAGTATCATAAGAGGATACTTTGAAAAATTATATGCCAACAAGAATGATAATTTAGAGGAAATGGACAAGTTTCTAGGAATGCACAAACAGCCTATATTGATGAAAGTAGAAACTGATGAATTCAACAGTCCAATTACAGGTAAAGAGATAGACCCAGTCATCAAAAACCTCCCAACTAAAAAGAGCCCAGGACCAGATGGCTTCACAGCTGAATTCTACCAAACATTCCGGAAAGAGCTAACACCAATTCTGCTTAAACTCTTCCAAAGAATAGAAGTAGAAGGAATATTGCCTAACTCATTCTACGATGCCAAAATTACCCTAATACCAAAACCAAACAGATACCACTAGAAAGGAAAATTACAGACCAATCTCTCTAATAAACCTAGATGCTAAAATCCTCAACAAAATACTTGCTAATCACATTCAACAACATAGCAAAAGGATTATACACCATGATCAAGTGGGTTTCATCCTGGGTATGCAAGGATGGTTCAATATAAGAAAATCAATCAATGTAATACACCACATAAACAAACTGAAAGAAAAAAATCACACGATCATCTCTATAGATGCAGAAAAAGCATTCGACAAAATACAGCACTCTTTCTGATAAAAACACTACAAAAGATAGGAATAGAAGGAAACTTTCTGAATATGATAAATGGTATATATGAAAAACCCAAAGCTAACATCATCTTCAATGGTGAAATCATAAAAGACTTCCCTCTGAGATCGGGAACAAGACAAGGATGCCCACTATCCGACCACTCCTATTTAACACTGTCTTAGAAGTACTTGCTCGAGCACTGAGGCAAAAAAAGGATATAAAAGGCATCCAGATTGGAAAAGAAGAAGTACAAATTTCATTATTTGCAGATGATATGATCCTATACATAGAAAGCCCAGAGAAATCTACAACAAAGGTTCTAGAACTTATAAAGGAGTTCAGTAATGTTGCAGGCTATAAGATCAATGCTCAAAAATCAGTAGCATTTCTGTACACCAATAATGAGCAATTGGAGGAGGAAATCAAGAAAAAAATGCCATTTACAATAGTAACTAAAAAAATCAAATACCTAGGAATAAATTTAACTAAAGATGTAAAGGACTTGTATACAGAAAACTACACAACATTGTTAAAGGAAATCAAAGAAGACTTAAATAAATGGAAAAATATTCCCTGTTCATGGATAGAAGACTAAACATCATCAAGATGTCTATCCTACCCAAACTAATCTACAGATTTAATGCAATGCCAATAAAAGTCAACACTGTATTTTTTAAGGAACTGGAAAAACTAACCACAAAATATATTTGGAGAGGCAAGAGGCCCCGAATTGCCAAAGACATATTGAAAAAGAAAAATGAAGTTGGAGGTATCACACTACCTGACTTTAAAACATACTACAAAGCTACAGTGATCAAAACTGCATGGTATTGGCACAAGGATAGACCTACTGACCAATGGAACCGAATTGAGAGTTCTGATATAGATCCTCGCATATACAGTCATCTGATATTCGACAAGGCTACCAGGCCCACTCAGTTGGGAGAGAATGGCCTCTTCAACAAGTGGTGCTTAGAGAACTGGATATCCATATCCAAAAGAATGAGAGAAGAATACCATCTCACACCTTATACAAAAATCAACTCAAGATGGATCAAAGATCTAAATATAAGAGCCAAAACTATAAAGACCTTGGAAGATAATGTAGGAAAGCATCTACAGGACCTGGTAATAGGAAATGGTTTCATGAACTTCACAGCCAAAGCACAAGCAGCAAGAGAAAAAATAGATAAATGGGATCTCTTCAAAATTAAAAATTTCTGCACCTCAAAGGACGTTGTTAAGAAAATAAAAAGGCAGCCTACCCAATGGGAGAAAATATTTGGCAACCATATATCTGATAAGAGCCTAATATCCTGCATATATAAAGAAATCCTACACCTTGAAAATAAAAAGCCAAACAACCCATTTAAAAAATGGGCAAGTGACCTGAAAAGACACTTCTCCAAGGAAGAAATACAAATGGCTAAAAAGCACTTGAAAAAATGCTCAACATCGCTTGCTATCAGGGAAATGCAAATCAAAACTACAATGAGATACCATTTTACACCCATCATAATGGCAGCTATTAAAAAAACAGCACACTCTAAGTGTTGGAGAAGATGTGGAGGAATAGGAACCCTCACCCACTGCTGGTGGGATTGTGGAATGGTCCAGCCACTGTGGAGGACAGTTTGGCAGTTCCTCAGAAAACTAACAATAGTTCTTCCGTATGATGCAGTGATTCCACTGCTGGGTATATACCCAGAAGAACTGAAAGCAAAGACACGAACAAATATATGCACACCAATGTTCATAGTGGCATTGTTCACCATTGCCAAAAGTTGGAATCAGCTCCGGTGCCCATCAACAGATGAATGGATAAGCAAAATGTGGTACGTACATACAATGGAATATTACTCAGCTGTAAGAAGGAATAAAGTGCTAACACACGGAATAACGTGGATGAATCTTGAAGACCTTACGTTGAGTGAAGCAAGCCAGGCATTGAAGGATGAACAGTATATGACCTCACCAATTTGAATTGAGGAAAGTGAGCAGTCTCTGAGAACCATTGTCTGAAAGATAGGTTAATAAGGGAAAGAGAAGAGTAGGCTGTGAAGCCATAACCCATATGGACATAATCTATGGTAAAGTGATAGAGTATAGTTGCATATTGAAGGATAGGAAGGTGGGTAGTGATATTACTGGGTTTGGTGGTGAAGGGTTGACAGGTGGGTAGATTAGGAAGGACAAGTTGGAATACCCAGGGCATGTAACTATGAATCTTGTCATTCCATGAGTCAAGACAGGGGAGTGTCATATGCCCCAGGGGGGTGGGGAGGAAGGAACAGTTAAGATTAAATGGGGTATTTAGTGGTCATGGGAAAGGTTTTTCATTACCTTAGAGTAATGGACACAGGACATGGTAAATATCATCAAAAATTATTAAACTGTACCATCTAAATTGTAAACTATACTGTAAACCATTGACAATGTTTAGTTGCTGTATTTTACTATCTGTATAACAGTTATAATAATGCTAACATCCATAAAAAAAAAAGGTTTTAATATGGGGTGGGGAAGGGGGAGGGAGGTTGGGTATGTGGGAGTCTCTAGCATTCCGTGTGTGACTTTGCTGTGACCTAAAACTTCTTTGAAAATTAAGTGAAAATTTGGAAGATGCTGGGGAATGAGAGGGGGAAGGTGTCACGGTACACTGGACATCCAATAATACAGTGATAAAAGGAAAAAAGAATAATTTTTTTCAAAAAGGAATTTCTTTTTGTTTTTTTCCCCATTGTTTTGAATGTCCCAATCTGCTAATTATATTTTATTTATAGTTTAGTTTTTTTTTTTCTTCCGAGTTTCCTTGTATTTATCTCTTGCATTTAAGCTTGTCATTATTATTTCTTTTTCCTATTAAATGTATCTGGTTATTATATGGGCTTCATGTTAAAGGAAGGTTTAGATCACAGAAGGGTTACAATGGGGTCTGCAGAGGATCATTGGTGGGGGGTGTCTGGGATGGGGGATTCATGGGAGGAAGTTCATCTGAATATACATGAAAGATATATAAAATTGTTCAAATGATCAAGGGATGGGGCATGGTCACGGTGGGTAGACAATCACTCAATAAACGAGGGAATCTGAATTCCCAGCCTGGAGAGCTCTGCCACACTCTCCAAGGGAGCAGCAACAGGCCCCTGAGTGCAGGGGCAGTGTCTGGCAAAAGAGGATGGCCCACTGATGGGTTCTTGTTATTGATGACTAGCCTTATGAGTCTTTGCTCTTGTAATTGAATCTTAGCCTACTGTTATGGGATGCCTAAGGGTTGCTACCTGAGAGCCTCCTTGTTGCTCAAATGTGGCCTTTCTCTAAGCCAAACTCAGCATATGAATGCATTACCTTCCCCCCACTGTGGGACATGACTCTTGGGGATGAGCCTTCCTGGCAATGAGGGATTAATACCAAGTGCCAACTGGCAACACAATTGGAAAAAGACCTTGAATAAAAGGGGGAAAGGTAAAGAGTAATGAATTCATGTGGCTAAGAGACTTCAAAGAGAGTCGGGAGGTAATCCCAGAGGTAATGCTTATGCACACCTCAGTAGGATCTTATAGAACACCAAAGTGGATATCACCTCACAGAGAGGGGCTCCTGAGGGCTCTGGAGAAACCCAGGTCCTATATAAGGGGGGGGGGGTAGCCCCAGAGATTGATGCCTTATTAGTGGGCTCTACTTTGGAATCTGTGCTTCTGAGAGTGACAGAGTTGGACTCAAATAAGTCCTCCCTGCACATGGTCCATCAGTTCCTTCTATTCAAACCTATATGTGATGCTGGAGTTTGTAGGTGTACTTCCAGAGACTGGAGCTTCTGGCCTATCTATGCGCTAGCTGTGCCTGGAATCTCGGTGGAGCTGCAACTCCTACCCCACAGCTCAATGGACTCATGCAAGTCACCTGGCTAGGAGACAACGATGGGCAATGGCCATCCCAGGGAATGGAGAGGGCCTGCAGCTGCAAGCAGGATAATCCCATCCACCGTATCCATGGGATATAAGCCCTCTCTCACTTGGAGGTAGAGTGGACATCACCATCCCAGTCCCCTCAGGATTGGGGGAAGAGCTATGGACTAGAGTGGACTTAATGATATTCTCTTGTATTCTGTTGTAGACATATTGTGATTCAAGCAATGGAAGAAATTATAACAGTGAGGTGGAGCTGGTGACCACTGGACGCTTTCAAGGCGGGGAGGGGAAGGGCAGTTGAAATACAGGGGCTTTTTCGGGACTTGGGGGTTGTCCTGAGTGGCGTTGCGGCAATGGATGTAGGCCATTTTACATCAGCATATACCATGCAGAACTGTGTGGGAGAGCGTGTGGTCTACGATATGAACTGTGGTCTATACTTGGTGGCAAGGCCCCAGGATGTGTATATCCACTACGGGTGATGTGCCACACTGATGAAGGATGTTTGTGTGGGATGTTGTGGGAGGTGTGGGAGATGGGGAACATGGGAATCCCTGTAGTTTCTGTGTGATATTTAGGTAATCTAAGCACCTTTTAAAATATATATATATATATATAAATAACATTTATATAAGCAAATGCACATATATGCATATATATTTATATATCATTTTACAAATATTGGTATGTATTGTGAAAATTTTGATTTTTACCCACAATAAAAAAAAAAAAAAAGAAAAAGAAAAAAAGAGAGCGCTCAGGTAGGTATACCATTATCAAATTAAATGGACTTTAAGTCAGAAAAATATTACAAGGGGGCAAAGACTGTCATTATATAACAATAAAGGGGTCAATTCAACAAGAAGATAAAACAATTACAAATATATATACACCTAACAGCAAAGCCCCAAAATATATGAAATAAATGCTAACAGTTATGAAAGAAGAAACAGACATTTCCAAATTAACAGTAGAAGACTTTAATACACTACTTTCAATAATGGATATAACATCTAGACAGAAGATCAATAAGGAAATAGAAGACCTGAACGATACTTCAAAACAACTAGACCTAATAGACATACATAGAACATTTCACTCAACAATAACAGAATGCACGTTCTTCTTGAGTGCCCTTGGATCATTCTCTAAGATAGACTATATCTTAGGTCACAAGACAAGTCTCAATAAATTAAAAAATATTGAAATAATACAAGGTATCTTTTCTGACTACAATGGAATAAAGCTAGATATCAATTACAGAGGGGTAAATGGAAAATTCCCAAATATGTGGAATTTGAACAACCAATGGGATAAAGAAAAAATCACAAAAGAAATTAGAAAATATCTTGAGGCAAATGAAAATGAAAATACAACATAACAAAACATATGGGATGCAGCAAAGGCAGTTGCTGGGAAGGAAATTTAGAGCTCTAAATGCTTACATTAAAAAAGAAGAAAGACTTCAAATCAGAGACCTAACCTCAAAACTAGAAGAACTAGAAAATGAAGACCAAACTAAACTCAAAGTGAACATAAGGCAGGAAATAAAATATTAGAACATAGATAAATGAAATAGAGAATTAAAAACAGTAGATAAAATCAACAGAAACAAAAGTTGGTTCTTTTAATAGATCAATCAAATTGACAAGTGTTTATCTAGACTGACAAAGAAAAAAGACGATACAAATAATGAAAATCAGAAATGTAAAAAGGGGCATTACTGAAATAAAAAGTACTATAAAAGGATATTATGAACATCTGTACATCAAAAAATTAGATAATCTAGATGAAATGGACAAATTCTTAGAAGCATTAGAATGGCAAAGACCATTCAATTGGAAAAGAATAATCTCTTCAACAAATGCTGGGAAAACTGGCTCTCCATTGCAAAAGAATGAAGGTGGACCCCTACCTCACATCATATTCAAAAATCAACTCAAAATGGATCAAATACCTAAATATAAGAGGTATACTATCAAACTCCTAGAAGAAAACAAAGGAAGCATGTTCAGGACCTTATGTTAAGCAATGGTTTCCTAGGCTTTACACACAAAGCACAAGCAACAAAAGAAAAAATAAATGGAATCTCATCAAAATTAAACATTGTGCATTGAAAGATGTTATCCTGAAAGTAAAACAACAATTGACACAATGGGAGAAAGTATTTGGAAACCACATATCTGATAAGGTTTTGCTATCCAGAATATATAAAGAAATCCTTTGAGTCAACAACAAAAAGAAAAACTAATTTTTAAAAATGGGCAAAATACTTGAATAAATATTTCTCCAAAGATGATATACAAATGACCAAAAAGCACATGAAAAGATGTTCAACACCATAGCCATTAGAGAAATGTGAATCAAAACACCATTGTGATGACATTGGAATGACAGATATAGGTCATTTTATATCATCCCATAACATACAGAACTGTGTGGGAGAGTGTAGACTACAATGTGAACTATGGTCCATGCTCAGTGGCAATGCCCCAAGATGTGTTTATCAATTGCAATGAATGTGCCACACTAATGAAGGACGCTTTTACGTGGTGTGGGAGGTGTGGGGAGTGGGGCATATGGGAATCCCTATATTTTTTGTGTAACATTTATGTAACCTAAGTATCTTTTTTAAAAATTTAAAAAAAGAAACTATTATATAGTGCATAAAGAATAAAATCTATTTTTCCTTTGGAAAAAAAAACAAGATTGAGATACTATTTCACACCCACTGGAATGTTTAATATTAAAAAAAAACAACCAGAAAACAGAATCTGAGCCTACATGATAGATTCAGAAACTCAACCTTAAAGAAATAATCAATAGTTCTGGGAAGATGGCATCAGAGTAGGCAGGCAGGGTTCAACTCTCACAGAAAAAGTGGAGAAAGGGCCAAAATCTGTCCAAGGGACCTGCTTTGGTGGTCAGCAGACCAGGAATGTGCTGCGCAACTCACAGAAGGGCAAGGGACAGGGAGACAAAGAACCCAAAATAACAAATATGTGTTACTAAATCCCACAGCAGCTGGGAAGGGATCCCAACCCCCACCCTCAAGACATTAAACCTGGATAAAACCCCTGGCCCACTGCAGCCACTGAGAGGGGAGCAGATCTCTCTTCCTGTCAGCTGTTTTATGGGAAGAAGGAGGGTGAGTCAGAGGAATTGTCTTCAATGAATTCTGCCAGCAGAGCCTGCTTTGAATCTTGTCTCTGGCCAGACCAGAAACACAGGAAAGCAGAGGTAGAAAGAAACACCTCTGTGGACAGGGTTGTCGACGAGTGCCATCTGCTGGCCTTCCAGGAAATTGCAAGGGAAAAACTGCTTTTAAGTCTCTATTTAGCCCTCCCTTTGGGAGAAAAATCTACTCCCCATTAGTAAGACCCTGGTCTGATATTTATAACTTAAGATGGGCAGTTTTAAAGACAGAATAAGTTTAACAGAAAATCAAAAGAAGAGCTGTGGGGAAAAAAAAACTAGGCAAGAGAGAGAAATTGACCATCAGTTTAAATTCACCAACATAATCCGGTGCCTAGGCATCAGCAAAAAATACAAGCCATACTAGGAAATAGGAAGAGATGGCCCAGCCTAAGGAACAAACCAAATACTCTGATGAGATAAAGGATTTAAGACAATTAATCAATTATAATCACACAAATCTCCAATATCAATTCAAAGAATTGAAGGACAACATGACTAAAGAGATAAAGGATATTAAGAAGTTACTGGGTGAGCATAAAGAACAATTTGAAAGCCTGCAAAGAGAAGTACCAGAGCGTATAGGAAGGAAAGACATGATGGATGAGATTAAAAATATATTAGAGGCACATAACAACAGATTTGAATTACTTGAAGACAGAATTAATGATTTCAAGAACAGAACATCCAAACTGAAAAAGACAGGAGAACAGAAAGAGAAAATAATGGGAATAAAATGGAACAGGATGTCAGGGAATTGAATGACAATGCAAAATGCACAAGCATATGCATTTTCAGTGTCCCAAAGGAAAAGAGAACGGAAAGGGGGCAGAAAGACTATTTGAGGAAATAATGACTGAAAACTTCCCAACCTTTATGAAAGACATAAATATCAACATCCAAGAAGGCCAACACACCCCAAACAGAATAAATTCAAATAGACCTACTCCAAGACACCTACTATTCAGAATGACAAATATCAGAGATAATGAGAGGGTTCTGAAAGCAACAAGAGAAAAGCAAAGCATCACATACAAGGGAAACTCAATAAGATTAAGAGTTGATCTCTCATCAGAAATCATGGAAGCGAGAAGAAAGTGGTATGATATATTTAAGTTACTGAAAGAGAAAAACTGCCAGCCAAGAATTCTGTATTAGGCAAAATTGTCCTTCAAATTGAGGGTGAGTTTAAAGTCTTCACAGATAAACAAAAACTGAGAGAGTATGTTATCAGAAGATCAGAATTACAAGATATACTAAAGAGATACTGCAGTCTGAAAGGAAAAAAACAAGGACTACAGACTTGAAGAAGAGTGTAGAAATTAAGATTATTAGGAAGGGTAAATTAAAGGGTAAAAAGAAAGACAATAGTAAGATATGACAATGGAAAGCCCAAGGACAAAATAGACAGAATAAGTAATTTTACAGTAATAATATTCAATTTTAATGGCCTGAACTCCCCATTCAAAAGACATGGACTGATAGAATGGATTTTTTAAAAAATGAACCATCTATATACTGTGTACGAGAGACTCACCTCAGACATAAGGACACAACCAGGTTGAAAGTGAATGGATGAAAAAAGATATTCCACACAAATAGTAACCAAAAATGAGTGATAACAATATTGGACAAAAAGATTTTAAATGCAAAACTGTTATAAGGGATGAAGAATGTCATTATATATTAATAAAAGGGGCAATTCACCAAGAAGAAATAACCATATTAAATATTTGTGCACCTAACCTGGGTGCCCCAAGATACATGAGGCACACACTGGCAAAACTGAAGGGAGAAATAATGTCTGTACAATAATAGTTGGAGACTTCAATACACCACTGTCAGTATTGGATAGAACATTTGGACAGAAGATAAATAAACTGAGAGCTTGAACAATATGATAAATGAACTAGACCTAACAGATATTTATAAAGCATTACACCCAAAAACTGCAGGATATACATTCTTTTCCAGCACTCATGGTTCATTCTCCAGGATAGAACACATGTTGGGTTACAAGACAGGTGTCAATAAATTTTAAAAGATTGAAATTATACGACACACTTTCTCTGATCAAGGAATGAAACTGGAAGTCAATAATGGATGGAAAAAGGAAAAATGCATAAATATATGTAGATTAAACAACACAGTTAAATAATCAGCGGGTCAAAGAAGAAATTGGAAGAGAATTCAGTAAATATCTTGAGATAAATGATAATGAAAACACAACATCTCAAAACCTATGGAACACCACAAAGGCAGTGCTGAGAGGGAAATTTCTAGCCCTCAGTGTTTACATTTAAAAAGAAGAAAGAGCTAAAATTGAAGGTCAAACTGTACACCTGGAGAAACTAGAAAATGAACAGAAAACTACTCCCAAACCAAACTAAAGGAAGGAAATAGCAAAGAGCAGGGTAGAAATAAATGAAATTGGGAACATTAAAACAATAAAATCAACAAAATGAAAAGTTGGTTGTTTGAGAAGATCAACAAAATTGACAAACTCTTAGCTAGATATACAAAGAAAAAAAGAGAGAAGACACAGATAAATAAAATCAGAAATGAGAGGATGGGCATTACCACTGGTCCCATAGAAATAAGAGAGATCATAAGAGGACACTATGAACAACTGTATGCCAAAAAATTAGACAATGTAGACGAGATGGAAAAATTCATAGAAACACATGAACAGACTACACTGACCCAAGAAGAAATAGAAGACCGCAACAAACCAATCACAAGTAAAGAGATTGAAATAGTCCTCAAACACTCCTCAAAGGAGGACAGACCAGTGTGTCAAGCCCTCAGTGTTGTTGCAAATAACAATGAATCTGGTCGTGCAGAGTGAAGCCTGGTGTTTGCCATGGGTCCCAATGGGAGGGGAAGGGAGGAATAGAATAGATGTGGTTTCTCTACACATGGCTCTTCAGTCTCTTCTATTTGAACCTATAGTTGGTGCTGGAGTTGGTAGGGGTACATCCAAGAGATTTGAATCTTTGGGCTGTCCATGCATCAGCTGGGCCCTGAGCCTCAACGGAGTTGCAATACCTACTCTCCAGTTCATTGGACTCACCCAGGACCACGGAAAAGGAGGTGATGATGGGCAACCACAATACCAAGAAACCAAGAGCACCTACAAGTGCAAGCAAGAGAGTCCCATCCATCAGCTGTATGGGGCTGAAGCCGCCTCTCAATTAGAGGTGGAGTGGGTATCACCATCCCAGAATCCTCAGGATTGGAGAATGAACTATGGACTATGGACTAGAATGGATTAACTGGTATTTTACTATAGACTTATGGTGATTCTAGCAATTGAAGCACTTATATCATTGATGTGGAGGCAGTGACCACTGGAGGTTCTGAGGTCAGGGAGAGGGAAAACAAGTGCAATACGGGGGCATTTTGGGGACTTAGGAATTATCATGAATGACATTGCAATGAAAGATACAGGTCATTATATATCTTGCCATAACCTACAGAATTGAGTGGGAGAGAGAATAAACTACAATGTAAACTATAATCCATGCTTAGTGGCAATGCTCCAAAATGTTTTCATCAAGTGTAATGAGTGTATCACACTAATGAAGGATGTTGTTAATGTGAGTAAATGTGGGCGGTATGGGGAGCAAGGCATATGGGAATCCCCTATATTTTTTATGTAATATTTATGTAATCTAAATACCTTAAAAAAAAACACCTCCCAAAGATGAAAATCCCAGGACCAGATGGCTTCACAGGTGAATTCGATCAGTTATTCAAACACTATCTAATACCACTATCTAATACCAATCTAGCTCACACTTTTCCAAAATTGAACTAAAGATACACACAAAAAAAGAAAATTACAGATCAATATCTCTAATGAATAAAGATGCAAAAATCTGCAACAAAATGCTTGCAAACCAATCCAAAAGCACATTAAAAGAATTATACACCACGATCAAGTGGGTTTTATCCCAGGTATGCAAGGGTAGCTTAACACAAGAAAATTAATTAGTGTAATAAACCACAATAATAAATTGAAGAAGAAAAATCACATGATCCTCTTGATTGATGGATAAAAGGCATTTGACAAAATACAGCATCCTTTCTTGATAAAAACACTCCAAAAAATAGAAATAGAAGGACGCTTTCTCAATATGGTAAAGCACATACATACGTACACATACAGCTAGCATTATACTCAATGGTGAAAGACTGAAAGGTTTCCCACTGAGATCAGGAAAAAGACAAGGATGCCCAATGTTACCACTGTTACTCAGTATTGTGCTAGAAGTTCTAATAGAGCAATTAGGCTAGATAAAGAAATAAAAGGCACCCAAATAGGAAAGCAAGAAGTAAAACTTTCACTATTTGCTCATGATATGATCCTATATCTAGAAAATCCTAAAAACTCCATGACGAAGCTACTACTAGAACTAATAGACAAGTTCAGCAAAGTGGTGAGATAAAGGATTAAAATGCAAAACTCAGTAGCGTTTCTATACACTACTGATATGCAATTTGAGGAGGAAATCAGATAAAAATATCCCATTTATAGTAGTGACTAAAAGAATCAAATATTTAGGAAGAAAATTAACCAAGGACATAGAGGACCTGTGTTCAGAAAACAACAAAACATTGTTAAAACTGAAGAAGACTAGGGGGGTCGGATGTGGCTCAACTGGTTGGGCGTCCGTCTCCCATATGGAGGGACCCGGGTTCGATCCCCGGGACCTCCCGGTAAAATAAAAACAAAAAAACAAAAACAAAAAAAAAACTGAAGAAGACTTACACAAATGGAAGGGCATTCTGTGTTCATGGACTGGAACACTAAATATCATTAAGATGTCAATTCTAGTTGAATATAGACTTGCCATGTGACCCAGCAATACCACTACTGGGTATATACCCAGAAGAACTGAGAGTAGTAACACAAACAGACATCTGCACACCGATGTTCATAGCAACATTTTCACGATTGCCAAAATTTGGAAACAACCCAGGTGTCCATCAACAGATGAATGGATAAACAAACTGTGGTCTATTCACACGATAGAGTATTATGCAGCTATAAGAAGAAATGAAGTCATAAGGCGCATGACAACATGGGGAGGACATTATGTTGAGCGAAGCAAGGCAGACATAAAAGAACAAATACTGTATGATTGCGTTACTATGAACCAAATATATTGTGTAACTATTGTTTGATTTTAAAAAATTTTATGTATAGAGTACATTTAATTGAGAAATGTATGTATTTATTCATCTGTGTTTAGTTTTTAGTTTTTAATTGTTTATTCAATTTAAAATGTACAAAATGAAGTTAAAAAAAAAAAAGTCAATTCTACTCCAACTGATTTATAGATTCAGTACAATTCCAGTAAAAACCTCACAACCTCTTTGCAGAAAATGGAAAAACCAATTATCAAATTTATTTGGAAGGGCCTCCAAATAGCCAAAAATGTCTTTAAAAAGAAGAACAAAGTTGGAGGACTCTCACTTCCTGACTTTAAAGCATATTACTTAGCTACAGTGGTAAAAACAGCATGGTACTGGCATAAGGACAGACAGATTGACCAATGGAACCAAACTGAGAACTCAGAAATTGACCCTCACATCTACAGTCAAGCGATTTTTGACAAAGCTGTTAAGCCCACCCAGCTGGGCCAAAACAGTCTATTCAACAAATGGTGCTATGAAAATTAGATAGCCATGTCCAAAAGAAAGAAGGGGGACCCCTATCTCACATTGTATAAAAAATTTTACTCAAAATGGATCAAAGACCTAAATATAAAAGCAACAACCATAAAACTCCTAGAAGAATATTTAGGAAAACATCTTTAAGATCTTGTGGTATGTAGTAGTTTCTAAAATCTTACACCCAAAGCACAAGCAACAACAACAAAAATTGATAAATGGGACCTTCTCTAAATTAAACACATTTGCACCTCAAAGGACTTTGTCAAAAAGGTGAAAAGGCAACTGCCTCAATGGGAGAAAATATTTGGAAATCAACATATCCAATAAGGGTTTAATATCTATGATATATAAGGATATACATACACACACACACACACACACACACAATAAAAAGACAAACCACCCAATTAAAAAATGGGCAAAGGAGTTGAATTGACAATTGCCCAAAGAAGAAACACAAATAGTGAAAAATTACATGAAAAAATGTTCAGCATCACTAGCAGTTAGGGAAATGCAAATCAAAACTACAATGAGATATCATTTCACACCTATTAGAATGGCCACTATTAAAAAGTTGGAAAACTGCAGTTGTTGAAGAGGATGTGGAATGCTTATTCACTGTAGGTTGGAATGTAGAATGGTACAGCCACTGTGGAGGACTGTGTGGCAGATCCTAAGGGAGTTGAATATAGACATGCAATGTGACCTGGCAATACCACTTCTAAGTATATACCCAGAAGAACTGAGAGCAGTGACATCTGCACATTAATGTTCATAGTGGCATTATTCACAATTGCCAAAAGATGGAAACATCCCAGGTGTCCATCAATCGATGAATGGATAAAGAAATTGTGGTGTATACACACAATGGAATATTATGCAGTGGTAAGAAGAAATGAAGTCCTGAAGCATGTGACAACATGTATGAACCTGGAGGCCATTATGTTGAGTGAAGCAAGCCAGACACAAAAGGACAAATTCTATATGATTACACTATTATGAACTAAACATAGTGTGTAAACTCATGGCGTTAATAATTAGAATATAGGTCACCAGAAAATAGAATCAGGTTAGAGAATGGGAAGCTGAAGATTAATCTGTGCTGAATTGGTAAAAATGGTGTTTGTAAATCTTTGAAAATGAATAGAAATGGTGAAAGAACATCATAGTGTTTGTAACTAGCAGAACTCTTATGTGGGTATGACAGTGTTTGAAAGAAAAGTCTACGGACATGTATATTACTAGAAAGAAAGCTAAAAAATGTAACATGGGACTGGATAACGTAGTGAAACCTCATTATGAAATATGAATATAAGTAATATTGCATATATAAGACTGTTTTTACAAAATATAAATAGCCTAGAGAGATGGAAACAGAATATCAGCTATGTACAGCAAGGGAAGCATAGAGATTTTGAGAGGTGGTGAGGGTTTTTTGTTTTTTTGTTTTGCTGGTTTATTATTATTATTATTGGAATAAGGAAAATGCTCTACTAACGACTGAAGTGATGAATGCACAACTATGTGATTTTACCAAATACCATTGATTGTACACTTTGGATGGATTTATGCTTTATTAATATGTATCAATAATATTGATTTAAAAAAAAACAACAGAAAACATCAAGTGTTGGAAATGATGTGTAGAAACAGGAAACACTAATTTCTTGTGGGAATGTAAAATGGTGCAGCTGCTGTGGAAGAGTTTGGCAGTTCCTCAGGAAGTTAAGTATAGAATTACCATATGACCTGTCAATCCCACTTCTATGTATATGTACCCAAAAGAATTGAAAGAGGGACTCAGCCAATATTTGCACACTGATGCTCGTATTGACATTATTAATAATTGCCAAAGGATGGAAGCAACCTCAAGTGTCCATCAACTGATGAATGGATATACAAAATGTGGTATGTACACGGTAATGAAATATTATTCAGCCCTAAAAGGGAATTAAGTTCTTTTTCTTTTAAATATTTTTTTTATTTTTTCTAAGATACTTAGATTACATAAAATGTTATATAAAAAAATATAAGGGATTCCCATGTGCCCCCCTCCTCACACCTCCCACTTTTCCCCACATTAACAACTTCTTTCATTAGTGTGGTACATTTATTGCAATTGATGAACATATTTTGGAGCATTGCCACTAAGCTAATGAATTATAGTTTACATTGTAGTTTACCCTCTCTCCTACTCAATTCTGTAGGTTATGGCAGGATATATAATGGCCTGTATCTGATACATGTGAAAACATGGATGAACCTTGTTGTGTGAAATAAGCCAGACACAAAAGGACAAATATTATATAATCTCATTGAGATGAAATAATTTAAGCAAATTCATAGAGTCGTAATCTAGAATATAAGTAACCAGGGGATAGGGCAGAAGTAGAAAGTAGTGAGGTAAGGTTCAAAATGTACAGAATTTCTATTTCAGATGCTGGATGGTGATGGTGGTGGTAGGACAACATTGTGAGCATAATCAACAGCATTGTATTATATATTTTAATGTAGCTAAAGGAGGAAATTTTATATTGTATATATGTTACTAGAATAAATTTTTTTGAAAAATCCATGGAACTGCACAACACAATGAACCCTAAGTTAAACCATGGACCACAAGTTAATAGCACAATTGTAAACATGTAGTTTCATCAACTGTAACCAATATAACACACCTATATGGGAACCTTGTACTTTATGCATTATTTTTCTGTAAATTCACAATATTTCTTTTTTTAAAAGTGAAACAGTTGGGATTTTATTCATATCTTGTACATTTATTTATTTATTTTAATTTATTTATTTTTTATTGTGGGTAAAAATCAAAATTTTCACAATACATACCAATATTTGTAAAATGATATATAAATATATATGCATATATGTGCATTTGCTTACAAAAATGTTATTTTTGTATATATATATATATATTTTTTAAGAGGTGCTTAGATTACCTAAAATATTACACAGAAATATCTTGTACATTTAATTACTGTAGAATACTGCCTCTAAATAAGCAGCCGACTTAATTCTTGTTATTATTATGGTCAGCACCAGGAAGGAGAGAAGTGTGTGTGGTGCCTTGGGGGGGAGGGGGGGTTGTTTCAAAATCCTTTACGCCATGGCAGTCCTGCCAAGCTGATCCAGAAAACGGACATATCCAATGGTTCCTTTCAACATGGCTCCTGATGACAGAATGCTAGATCCTCACAGTTTGCTCTTCGGCATTAATTAAAACAAAGGAGTTAATCAAGATAAACTTCCACACCTGCCCACCATCAGCCTGGAAGTTTATCATGTCTAAATATGTTTCTCATGCATTTACTGCAAATTAGTTTCTGAAAGTGAATTTCAAGGTCTAGTGACTCTGAGGTTCCCTAACTCCGTTTTCATTAAGTTTTCACAAATGATCTACTGTTGCATTATTCTTTTATAGTGCAGATTTAAGGCCCCACTATGAAAAGCAATTATGTTGTCAGAAAAGTGTATTTTGACTTATTAAAAAATCTTAAAGATTTCAAAAAACTATTTATTTAGGTTCTCATTGGGAGGGTATTTTGGCAGTGCTCAGAAAGCAAGCACTTTTCAGTTGCATACTATTCAGAACAGACTAACAAGCCTTTCTGTGAAGTATATATATAGAGCAGTAGAAGAACACAGTGCAGGGCATCTAGAGGCCATGAGGGAAAATTACAAGTTTTGGAAAGGATGTGATGAAATAGGAACACTCATTCATTGCTGGTAGCAATGTAAAATGGTGCAGCCACTGTTAAAGACAGTTTGGTAAAGAATTACCATTTGACCAGGCAATCCTGCTACTAGGTATATACCCAAAAGAATTGAAAGCAGGGACTTGAACAGATATTTGCACATCAATACGCATAACGATATTATTCATAATTGCCAAAAGATGGAAGCAACCCAAGTGTCCATCAACTGATGACTGGATACACATACTGTGGTATACAATACAATGGATATTATTCAGCCATAATGGAATTAAATTCTGACATGATATATGGATGAAATTTAAAGACATCAGGTTGAGTGAAAATAAGTCAGACAAAAAAGGACAAGTCATGCATGATCTCACTGATATGAAATAATTAGAATAAGCAAGCTCATAGACTCAGAATTTGGAGAATATAGATTACTAGGGAATAGGTGGGGATAGAGAATAGGAGTTAAGGCTGAAAATGTACAGAGTTCCTATTTGAAATGAAGGAAAGTTTTGGTAATGGATGGTGGTGATCGTAGCACAACATTGTGGATAAGCAACAGCAGTGAATTATGTTTGAATGTGGTTAAAAGGGGAAATGTTGGTTGCATACTACAATAAAAATATTTTTAAAAATCCACGGAAGTGCACAAAGCAACAGTGAACCCTAAGTGAAACCACAGACTATAATTAATAGTACAATTATAAAAACGTACTTTCATCAATTGTAACAAATATACTACACCAGTGCAAGATGTTAATAATTGGGTGGTATATAGGAATCCTGTATTTTATGCATGATTTTCCTTGAAACTCACAACTTCTCTAATTAAAAAAAAAAAAAAAAAAGACTGTGAATGCTACTCATTCCCTTGGGTCTCTCTTTCTCTGTCCTCATATAAAAAATAATGGGGTGGGAATAAATGATCTTTAGAGTAACAAGAGCACAGAGATTCTATGATTATATGCTGCCTATACTGAGAACATAATATCTCAGGCACAGTGCTAAAAGGGTATCTCTAATCCTTACAGGTTGACTCTATTTTCCCAATTTTATATTTGACGAAGTTGAAGATTAACAAGGTTTTATGACTTACTCAAGGTCACTCCACTGGTGCCAGTTTTGGGATGTGACCCCTTATCATATTTTCTATGATATATATATATAGTGGAATACCATTCAGAAACACACATACATATACACAGAGAATGAACTACTAATACATTCAACAATATGGATGGTTGGCTGAAATAGGTCAGATACAAAAGAATTCATTCTGTTTGATTCCATTTATATGAAGTTCAAGAACAGACAAAACTAATTTATGGTGATAGAATTAAGACTGATTGCCTAAATCAAGACTAATTTTATTTTTGTCATTTAAAGGACCATTTACTCTCAAAGAAAATACAGATTTATATAAACTTCCAGAAGAAAATCACAATTAATATGCCACTAGGATTTGGAGACAATTACTTAAGATCCTTATCTTTCAAAAGTATTTATCAATCAAAAATATTAAAAAGTTTTTATCAAATATTGCAACCCCTGAACATTGTTGGTGGGGATGTAAAATTCTGAAGACACTGTGGAAAACAGTTTGGCAGTTCCTCAAAAAGTTAAAAATAGAATTATCATATGAACCAGCAATTTCACTTCCTGGCTAACACCCAAAAGAACTGCAAGCAGGAACTCAACAACCCAAGTGTCCATCAACAGATGAATAGATAAACAAAGTGTAGTATGTACATACATTGGAATGGGCTGGAGAATGAATGGAAGGGGTCACAAGTGAACTTTCTGGGATGATGAAAATGTTCTACATCTACACTGGGGTGGTTACACAGGTTTACACTTTATCAAAACTTATGGAATCAAATGTTTAAGTTCTGTTTATTTTACTGTATGCAAGCCTCAAGAAAATGTATATATGGCCAATGGGCAGCTTGTTTGGCTTGTGAACCCCATGCACAGATGCCTGTATGCAGACTCTATTCCTCCTTATATGGGTAAGGCTGGTGCAGTGTGCCTGTGCCCTGGGAGCCAAGGGGACAGGCATTGATCTCCTCTCTGCCTGGTGTTTCTCCACTTATGTAGACCTCTGGTTTGAGGAAGACATGTGCACTTAAGAAAATGAATGTTTATGGCATGTGTTTATGCTTTCTCCTTGCATGACCTCGGGTTGAATTCTTTCCTTCTTGGACACCAGTTTCCTTATTTTAAAATAAAGAGTTTGGATGTGGTAGCATGTACGTTCCTTTCTAGCTCTAACCTCCTCTCACTTTGTACCAAGGTGATTTTTTATGTCAGTCCCCTATGCCTGGTTGCTTTAATTATGGAAAGCTGAACTGAAATCTAGGGAACCTGAAGAGGTATGGTACTAATGGGATATGGATTCGGTCCATCCATATTCTCTAATATATTCATAATTAGTAAAATAGTGACAGTAAATAGTGAATTAGAGTGAAATTGTTAGTAGGATGGGGACTCAGATTATGATCTCAGTTTAGGTTTCAGTCCATGGCCAGGATCAGGGCCCGGTTTTGTCTTATTTTTAGCTATTTTTGTATGCCTGCTCTGTTCCATTTCTTTGGGGGTATATACCTGTAATTTGGATTGCTGGTCATATGGTAATTCTATACTTAGCTTTCTGAGGAACTGCCAAATTGTCTCCACAGAAGCTGCACTGTTTGATATTGCTACCTGCAATGAATGAGCGTTCCTACTTTCCACATCCTTTTCAATCCTTGTAGTTTTCCCTTGCTTCTTTTGTAATAGTAGCCACTATGTTGGGTGGGAAATGTATCTCATTGTGGTTTTGATTAGTATTTTCCCTAATGGCCAATGATGTTGGACATCTCTTCTTGGGGTTTTTGGCCATTTGTATATCTTCTTTGGAGAAATGAAAATTTAAGTCTTTTGCCTGTTATATAATTATATTGTTTGTCTTTTTGTTGTTGAGTCAAAGGATTTCTTTATATATTCTGGATATTAAACACTTATAGGATATGTGTTTTCCAAATATTTTATCTGATTGTGTCAGCTGTCATTTTATTTTCATGATAAAGTTCTTTGAGGCACAAATATTTTTATTTTTATTTATTTATTTTTTTTTAATAATAATTTTATTTTTTAAAAGATACTTAGATTACATAAATGTTACACAAAAAATATAGGGGTTCCCATATGCCCCATGCCCTACACCTCCCACACTCTCCTACATAAACGTCCTTCATTAGTGTGGCACATTCATTGCAATTGATAAACACATCCTGGGGCTTTGCCATTAAGCATGTACCATAGTTCACATTTTAGTCTACACTCTCTCCCACACAGTTCTGCACGTTATGTGATGATAAAAAATGGCCTATATCTATCGTTGCAGTGTCATTCAGGATGATTCCCAAGTCCTGAAAAAGCCCCCGATATTACAACTGTTTTTCCCTCTCCCTGCCCCCAGAGCCTCCAGTGGCCACTGGCTCCACATCAATGTTGTAATTTCTTCCATTGCTAGAATCACAATATGTTTATTTTTGATGGGGTGCCATTTATCTATTTTTTCTTTTGTTGTTTGTGCTTTGGGTGTAAAGTCAAGAAATCATTGTATAACAGAAGGTCCTGAAGATGCTGCCCTTTGTTTTCTTCTAGGAGTTTGATAGGTCTGGTTCTTATATTTAGGTCTTTGATCCATATTGAGTTTATTTTGAATATAGTGTGAGGTAGGGGCCCACCTTCATTCTTTTGCATATGGAGAGCCAGTTTTCCCAGCACCATGTGTTTAAGAGACTATTCTTTCTCAACTGAGTGTCCTTTGCCCCCTTGTCAAACCTTAGTTGGCAGTAAATGTGGGGTTGGTTTCTGAACTCTCTGTGAGTAAGTGAATGGATTTTGAAGAATGACTATAAAAAATGTAAATATAAACAGGAGGTGACTACAATAGCAGTCATTGTTCCAGATGTGATATATTTATTGGAGAATATCAATACAATTCTTGGTACTTTGTATAAGCTATTGGTTTAGTAAATGCCTTTTCTCTTTATCAGTTTCCACGGACCACCAAAAGCAGTTGACTTTCACCTTTCAGGGACAATAATATACCTTCACTATATATATATATATATTTTGCAGGGCAACATCAACATTTCTGCTTTTTATTATAATCTCCTTTGCAGAGATCTTGAACATCTTGATATACTGCAGATCATCCAACTGATACACTATATTGATAATTACATTATTATGATTAGGAAGTTTCAAGCCCCTTATATTCTTCAGGTGACATATGTGTGCTAGAACGTTAAGTGATAAACCTCATAAAAATCCAGGAGCCTACTATTTCAATGACATTTCAAGGTATCATGGGGTTTGAAGCATGTTGTAATAGCCCCTTAAAAGCAAAAGATAAATAGATGTACTCAGTACCACCTACCTCTTAAAAAGAAACACAATGGTAGATGGGCCTCTGTGGATTTTGGAGTTAACATATAGCATATTTGATTGTGCTATTCTTTTCTATTTACTGTCCTACCTTTATTGCTACCAGTTTTGAGTGGAGCTCACACCAAGAAAAGGCATTGCAGTAGGTCTGGTATGCAGTGAAAGCTGCTTTTCCATTTGGATCTTATGACCCAGGAGACCCAACATTATTCAAAATAATTATGACAAATAGGGTTGTGATATGAAGCCTATGGCAAGCTCTAATAGGAAAGCCCTAGGGCAGTTCCCTCGAGTTTAGGAGAAAACCATGTCTTCCTTTGCAGAAAACTATTACTTTTGGCAAACAACTCCTAGCTGGACAGTAAGCCCTGATAGAGCCTGAACACCTGATCCTGGAACATCAAGTAATCATATAATCATAGCTGCCCATCATAAACTGGCTATAACTCTGACCAAGTAAGCTATAAACTTGGGCATACAATCTACCAAAGGTGAAACGTTATATAAGTGTCATAATTGTATATAAGTTACTAGTAGGTCCTGAAGGCACAAATAACTTGCATGAACACGTGGTTCAGATTCCTACAGCATCTCTTCCTGTAGCATTGTTTCCTCTCTTTTAATTCACCCTTATGGCCTCACAGGAATTTCCTTTTAACCAGCTGAGGAAGAAAAAACTTGGGTCTGATTTACAAATATTCTACATGGTATGCTAGCATCAATCAGGAGTTAATTGCTATGGTATTACAGCCCCAAACAGGGGTGTTCCTGAAAGATAATAGTAAAGGGGAATCCTTCTGTCATCAGAATTTTAAGTACCACATTTGGTTGCCCACTTTGAACAAAAGATAGCCAGAAATATAGGTCTTCACTGATTCGCGGCCTAACAGTTTGCCTAGATCAGGGGTTCTTAATCTTTTTTGTTCCACCGACCTCTTTGCCAGTCAGATGAAAACCACAGACCCCTTACTAAGTCCACACTATACTGTGTATTATTTATCAAATATATCACACCTGCACCAACATGTCCCCACAATTCAATTCAAGTTCAAGGACCCCTGGTTAAGAACCCCTGGTCTAGATGGTCAGGGATTTGGAATGAACAGGATTGTTGTCAAGGAGATCTGGGCAAGAAGTATTAGAATAGAATTATTGGAATGGGACGAGCATGAAAATTTTGTGTTCTATGTGAATGCTCACCAAATAATGCCCACATAAAAGGAAGCTCTCAGTAATCAGGTTGACAAGGTAATGTATTCTTTGGATGTCCAGTTAGTCTCATATCCAGCCACTCAAGTACTTTCTCCATGGGATGATATACAAAGAGGCCATGTCAAAAAGGATAGAAGCTATGCAGGGGCTCTACAGCATGGGTATTTGATTTTCTGAAGAGGATTAGTTCTACAAATTTGTATAGGTACAGATGAATAATATAAGGGAAGAGCACTGGATTAGAAGACAAAAAAACTGGATTTGAGAAATTATTATTATTAATGAATTAATTTGTCAAAAAGATTTTAAAGGTTGTATATGACCCTTCACAATTTTGTATACAAAAAAGTTTTAATATATCAATTTTATGTACAATAGTTATCTCTGAAATATATGATCATAACTATAATATAGATTATTAGTTTTGAAGGTGATTGAACTATATCTGTAATTTTTCCTATCCCTTCAGCCAGGTTGAACTTAGCTTGCTCTGTCAGAGCCATCCAAAGGTTGATTCTAAACCTAAGTGCAGCGGTGGGCAGCTTCTAGTCTTTAGCCCCATTCATTCTCTACAAAATGCTGAGATGGTGCTTTTTTGCTTTCACTATTGTTTTCCTCTAATTATGTTAAACTAAAATGGCTACAAGAGCTAAAAATATAGCCATGGAGAGGAACTGTGAGAGCATTTTTGTAAAGGTCTAGAAAGTTTCCCCCAAATCACTTTTTAAAATTGGCTTGATGCTCAATATGGGAAAATCCCCTCCAGGATCCAAAGCTATTGTCATAAAATGGATAGCTAGATTACTGTCAAACATAATCAGTGGGAATGACAGTTAATCCAATGGAATCATAGAACTATAGACTCATAAGTTTAAGGAAACACAGAACCTTAGACTTTTAGAACTAGAAAGCAAATACATTTTTAAAAATACAGAGACAGAAGTTTTTAAAATCCCTCTGCTTGAACTATCTAATCTATGTTTGAATCTGCTATATAATATCTGAGCCTCCAAAAGGTTGTTAAATTTCTGCTTGAATGTGTAGAATGATGGGGCTCATTCCGTCCTAGGCAGGTTGTTCCATGTTTAGGCAGTTTTGAATATTAGAAAGATTATCTCAAGGCTGAGATGAAATCTGACCCCGAATTTTGCCTACACATTCGTGCTGCTTCTATCATCAATGCTTACAGAGTGCAAGGAGAAAAAACATGGTTAAGTTCACTCAAGCACCTATGGATTTGTTTGATTTCTTTCATTCAAACCAACCAGTAACACTAGAATCCATTTAATATCTGTACAATATGTTGACACCTGTTTCCTAGATTTCTTCTAATGTTTCTTAATCATTCTCCTGTATTAAAGACCTGAGTTAACCCTGATTCTTTCCTTTTTCTACTCTGCACATGATAGGGAATATTTATTGAGTGCATTCTATATGCTATTTCCTGTTCTAAAGACTTGATAGGTATAACTCCTTTATTCCTCACAATAACTGTGTCAAACCTCATTTTCTAGTGGAAGAGAGTGAGGCGAGAGAATATGTGTCTTATAAAAGTTTCTCAGTAGTGAATGATGTTGTTGGAATTCAAATTCAGAACATTTGGCTTCAGAGTTCATTCTCCTAAATGTAGGTTATTAACAATAAAAATAGAGAAGTTGTGAGCTTATGAAACAATCATGCATACCATTCAGGATTCCCATACATCATCCCAGCAGCAAGACGTTGCATTGTTGCGGAACATTTGCTACAAATGATGAAAGAGCATCATCAAAATATTACTGATAATTATAGTTCATATCTTAAATGTGGTATATTTTCCCACAGTCCACCCTATTATGAAGACCATGTATTAATATTGTATATTTGTCATAGTTTATGAGAGAATGTTCTTATATTTGTACTGTTAACCACAGTCCCTCATCCACCACAGAATTCACCGTATTATACAGTCCCATGCCTTGTATAATCCATCCAAAATGTCATCACCTCAGTCAATTTTAGAGCATTTTCATTATTCCAAAAGGAAAAATCTCATACCTGCTTGTACCTCTGTATTGTTGACCCTTGGATTTGATACAGTATCTTCTTTGCTATTGCTGCAAAAATATTACAATATTAGCTAACTAGAGTCCATAAGTTACATTAGTTGTATTTTCCCCATGTATTACTATATTCTTAACACCTTGTAATAGAAGAACATTCTTGTATTTGTACTATTAACCACAATTCTCATCCACCACCAAAATCATTGTTATACAGTCCCTAGATTATCCTCTAGTTTCCTTTCAATTGACATTTATATCCCTAGACTACCCCTTTCAGCCCCAATCACATTTATAAATGATCCAAGTTAGTTATACTCACTATAATGTGTTACCATCAACTCTACCCATTTCTACACATTTACTTAGTAAAAATTCTACATACATTAAGCATCAACCCCCCTTCCCAACCCACCTTCTATCTCCTTGTAAGCTATACTCTAGAGTTGACCTCCATGGGTTTACTCATCATATTTAGTTCGTACTAGTGAGACCACACAATATTTGTCCTTTTGTGTCTGGCTTATTTCATTCAACATAGTGTCCTCAATGTTCATCCATGTTGTAATATGAATGCTGACTTCATTTTTTGTCACAACTGAATAGTATTCCATCATATATATATATATATATATATACACACACACACACACCACATTTTGTTTATTCATCCTTCAGTTGATGGACACTTAGGTTGTTTCCATCTTTTAGCAACTGTGAAAAATGCCAGTATGAACATTGGCGTGCAAATGTCTGGTTGTGTCCTTGCTTTCTGTTCTTCTCAATATATTCCTAGAAGGTTGCTGGATCATATGACAGTAATATATTTGGCTTCCTGAGGAGCCTCCAAACTGTCTTCCACAGAGGCTACATCAATTTACATTCCCATAAAAAGTGAAGAATGTTTCCTATTTTTCTGCATCCTCTCCAGCACTTGCAGTTTTGTAGTTTTTTTTTTTTTTTTTTTTTAAATAATGGCTATTCTGTAAGGTGTGGAATGATATATCATTGTTGTTTTCATCTGCATTTTCTAATAGCTAGTGATGTTGACCATCTTTTCATGTGCTTTTTGGCCATTTCTATTTCCTCTTTGGAAAAATGTCTATTTAGGTTGTTTGCCCCCTTTGTGATTGGGTTGCTTGTCTTTTTGTCATTGAGTTGATTGATCTCTTTATATAACATGGAAATCAAACCCTTATCGAACATATGGTTTCCAAAATTTTTCTCCCATTGAGTTGGCTGCCTTTTCACCTTCTTAACAAAGTCATTTGACACCAAAAGTTTTTACTTTTATGGATGTTCCATTTATCTAATTTTTCATTCATTGTTCCTGAATTGGGTGTAAGGTTTAAGAAACCTCCATCTACCACCAGATTGAGCATATTTCCCTACATTTTCTTCTAGGAGTTTCATACATTTTCTTCTAGGAGTTTCATGAGTCTAGCTTTTATATTTAAGTCTTTGATCCATTTTGAGTTAATTTTTGTATAAGGTGTGAGATAAGGGTCCTCTTTCTTTCTTTTGGATATGGATATCCAGTTCTCCCAGTACCATTTATTGAAAAGACTGTTCTGACCCAGCTTGGTGGGTTTGAAAGACTTCTTATGGAAGCAACCCAAATGTCCATCAATCGATAAACAAAACATGGTATGTACATACAATGGAATATTATCTAGCATTATAAATGAATGAAGTTCTGATTTATGTGACAACATGAATGAAACTTGAAGACATTATGTTGACTGAAATAAGCCAAACACAAAGGGACAAATATTTTATAATCTCACTGATATGAAATAATTTGAATAAGCAAACTCATAGAGTTAAAGTCTAGAATATATGTTAACAAGGGCCAGGTTGGGGGTGGGAAATGGGGAGTTAATGCTTAATTTGTACAGAATTTCTTTTTTATTAGCAATTTTATTGAAATGCATTCATAAAACATACAATCCATCAAAAATATACAATCAATGGCAGTTGTTCATTCATCACTTCAATCAATATTAGAGCATTTTCATTACTCCACAAAAAAAGAGAAAAGAAGAAAGAAAAAACAACAAAAATCAAAAAGAAACAAACAAGTCAAAAAAAAAAAAAAAACAAAACCTATCCCTTAGTAGTCACCACTCAATCTGTCTATCCTTCTTCTGCCATACATAGCTGCTAATATATTTCTGTCTCTATAATTTATTTGTATTTACATTTTGTACAGTTGGAGTCAAACAATATGTAGTACTTTTTGACTAGTTTCTTTCACTTAGCATACTTTCTTTTTACCATTGATGGAAGATTATTATATAGTTACTTTACACTACTGTCCATAGTTTTCTTTGGTTGTATTTTTGCCTAAATATCACCCCGATATTAACATCTTGTAACATTAATACACATTTGCTTTGCTTCAGAGGAAAATGTTCTTATATATGCACTATTAACCATATTCATTTCTCAAAAGAGGGTTCACTATGCTATAGTCCCATGTTTCATATTTTAGCTTTCCTTCTAGCAATGTACATGATCTTAGACTTTCCATTTCAACCACTATCATACCCATATATTAACACTACTAATTACAAACATTGTAATATGTTTTCACTATTTCTATCCATTTATAAACATTTACAAACAACTTTTTTTTTAACCGCAGTTTTCCATTCTGTTATCTCATTTTATTTTCTGGTGACTTATAGTCTAGCTATTAATTCCATGGGCTTGTTCATTTTATTCAGTTCTTAATAGCAAAATCATACAGTATTTGTCCTTTTGTGTCTGGCTTGCTTCACACAACATAATATCTTCTAGGTTCATCCAAATTTTCATCTAGATTGTCTAATTTGTTGGCATAGAGTTTTTCATAATATCCTCTTGTGATTCTTTTTATTTCTGTGGGATCAGTCATAATGTCACCCCTTTCATTCCTGATTTTATTTATTTGCATCATCTCTCTTTTTTTCTTTCTTAGTCTAGCTAAGGGTTTGTCAATGTTATTGATCTCAAAGAACCAGCTTTTGGTTTTGTTGATTTTCTCTATTGTTTTTTTGTTCTCAATTTTATTTATTTTTCCTCTATTCTTTGTAATTTCTTTCTTTCTGCTTGCTTTGGGGTTGGTTTGCTGTTCTTTTTCTAGTTCTTCTAGATGTTCAGGTAGGTCTTTGATTTTAGCTTTATCTTCTTTTTTTAATATATGTGATTAGGGCTATAAAGTTCCCTCTCAGCACTGCTTTCACTGTATACATAAGTTTTGATAAGGTGCATTCTCATTTTCATTCATCTTGAGATATTTACTAACTTCGCTTGCAATTTCTTTTTTGACACAATGATTGTTTAGGAGTGTATTGTTTAGCCTCCATATATTTGTGAATTTTCTCCTTTTCCAACTATTACTGATTTTCAGCTTCATTCCTTTATGATCAGAGAAGGTGTTTTGTGTAATTTCAATCTTTTTATATTTTTTGAGACCTGTTTTATAACCCAACATGTGATCTATCCTAGAGAAATATCCATGAGCACTTGAGAAGAATGTGTAACCTGCTGATTTGGGGTGCAATGTTCTGTATATCTCTGTTCTGTATATGTCTGTCTATCATTGTTTAAGCTATCTGTTTCCTTGTTGATATTCTGTCTAGTTTTCTATCTACTTTTACAATTGGCATATTGAAGTCTCCCACTATTATTGTAGCGATATCTATTTCTCTTTCTGCTTTGCCAGTTTCCTCTTGTATTTTGGGGCACCATGGTTAGGTGCAGAAATATTTTTAACTGTTACTCCTTCCTGGTGGATTGTCCCTTTTATTAGTATATAATGACCTTTTGCATCTCATAACTTTTTTGCACTTAATGTCTGTTTTTTCCAATATTAAAATAGCTACCCCTGCTCTTTTTTGGTTACTATTCTCATGAAACATCTTTTCCCAACCTTTCACGTTCAGTCTATTTGTATCCTTCAGCCTAAGGTGAGTCTCATGCAGACAGCATATGGAATGCTCATTATTTTATCCATTCTGTCAGCCTGTATCTTTTGATTGGGGAATTTAATCCATCAACATTCAATACTATTCCTGTAAAGGCATTACTTCAACCATCTTATCCTTTGGCTTTAATTGGTCATATCTTGTTTTTGTCTGTCTTTTCACTCTTTTGGTTACTATTTTTGATTGTCTTCTTGCCTATAATCTCCTCCAAGCCTCTCTCCTGTCTTTTCCTTTCTGGCTGCAGAACTCCCTTTAGTGTTCCATGAAGACCTGGATTCTTGTTTATGAACTTTCTTAGTCTCTGTTTATCTGTGAATATTTTAAACTCACCTTCATATTTGAAGGACAATTTTGCTGAGTAAAGAATTCTTGCCTGGCATTTTTTCTCCTTCAAAATCTTAATTATATAATACCACTCTCTTCTTACCTCCATGGTTTCTGATAAGAAATCGGCACTTAGTCTTATGGAATGTCCTTCATATGTGATGAATTGTTTTTCTCTTGCTGGTTTCAGAATTTTCTCTTTATCTCTGGTATTTAACATTCTGAATAGTATGTGTCTTGGACTAGGTCTATTTGGGTTTATTCATATTGCAGCCTGCTTGCTTCTTGTACTTGTATATTCATGTATTTCATGAAAGTTGGGAAATTTTCAGCCATTATTTCTTCAAATAATCTTTTTATCCCTTTTCCTTTCTCTTCCCCTTCTGGAACTCCCATGGCATGTATGTTGTTGCACTTCATGCTATGATTCCACTCCCTGAGCCCCTGCTCAATTTTTCCCATTCTTTTTTCACTGTTTTCTCTTCAATTTTAGCAGTTCCTTATTCTATTTCATTGATTCTTTCTTCTGTGATTTCAAATATGCTGTAGTATGCCTCTAGCATATTTTTAAGCTCACCTATTGTGACTTTCATTCCCATAAGTTGTTTTATTTTTCTATTCAAGCTTTCAAATTCTTTGCATTTTCCCAGTCTTCTTAATATCTTTTACTTCTTTAACATGTTCTTCAACTCCTTGATTTGATTTAGGAGATTTGTATGACCATAATTTATTAGTTGTTTCAAATCCTATGTCTCATCTGCAGCTTTGTTTTGTTCCTTAGCCTGAGCCATCTCTTTCATTTTCTTAATATGACTTGTAATTTTTTGCTGATGTCTAGAAATCTTATTATGATGGTGTGTTTACTCTGATGGTCAGTTACTCTCTCTTGCCTAGGGATTTAATGATGTGTGTTGCTGCTGTTCTTTGATTCTTGGTTCAATTTGATCAAAGTCTTTAGGATTTCCCCTGTTTAACTGCTCAAACTAGGGCCATGGACCCAGTATTGTGATGCAACCAGTTTCCAGGGCCTTTGGGTAGGGGAGCAGTAAAGGTACCCTAAAGCCTGTTTACTTTTTCCTTTTTGTATGAACTACCCTATTCTACCAGCAGATGGCACTCTTCAACAGACTCTCTGCTCAGCTCAGTCTCAGAGCGGAATATGTTCACTGGAACCCCACTCAGGTGGGCAGTTTAGAATCAGTGTGCAGGAGATTTCCCCTCATGGCTAGCTATTCAAAATGAAGCTTTGCAAATCAAATTTGCTCAGAAGTCTTTAGCTGGCTGCACCCTCTCTTTTTCCCAGGGAGGAATTAAATTTTCACTCAGCAACCAGTAGGGAGGTCAGTAGGGAGGGTGTTTGAGAAGGCAGGTTATTTTTCATTCCCTGCAAGCTCCTAGGGAGAACTATATCACAGCCACACCTGGCCTGGAAGGGGTGCGATCCTTGGTATGCTGTAGACCAAGTTCCCTGGCCAAAAGCTGATTGGTCGAAGGGTGAGTCTCTCCCTCTCCCCTTTCCTTGGGAAATGGAGCCCTGTGAACCCCTCAGTCTGTAGCTGCTGGCCAGGAGCTGGAGGACCCACCTATCTACTCCAAGGTGGGGGATATTAACAGATATTAACAGAGAGAAAATTGGAGATCTGCCAAGGGACCCCCTTGAGTATACTGTAGGGCATGTGTGTGAGATAACTACATGAGGCCAAAGAAAGAATCAGCTGAGATTAGACAGGACAGTATTGATACATGGGGCTGAGAACAATTCCTATTCCCACCAGATAGACTGGAAAACCTCATAATTCACAGGGCATTGGGTAAAGTACTCAGAAGGGACTTGTCTCAGTAGTGGGGAATAATTAGCCCTAGACTAAACATTGCACTGATTGGGTCCTACTTAATGAATTTAAAAGCAAGACTTGAAAGGACCAAACTGTTCGCTAGTAACTTAACTGTATTCCATAACAAAGTTCAAGACTATTTATAGGAATACAGAAATATCCTACACCCAGTGGGGTAATATTCTGCCATCGAATAAGTATTTGCCATCAAATAAAAAATTAGCAGGCATGCAAAGAAACAGGAAAATATATCCCATAATGAGGAGAAAACTCATATTTAAACTGACCCAGAACTGATAGTCTTGTCTATGTGAAAAACCCATGGAATCCACAGAAAAGTTATAAGAATTAAGTGAGTTTAGCAAGGTTGTAGAATACAAGATAAAAAGTCAGCTATACTCTAATTATGTGGTTCAATGAACACCCTAGGGTATTTTATATCTCTGCATTTTTCATACTGAGAACTCCATGTAGAATGCTCTTATTTTCCTAATTTTTATGCTATCCCCTTCACACCAGTTTCCCAAGACATACTGGTTAAACACACACACACACACACACACACACAACCTATTTATTTTTCAAGATTTAATTCAAATACCACCTTCTTTATAAAATATTTCCTAACAAACTCCCTCATTACCCTGTCCCAGGAGGTAAAATTTATACATCCTCTGAACCCTATATACAAACACCTAAAATAGAACTCACCTCTATCACTTGAAAACATTAGTCTATTAGCTACTTGAAGGAAGGAATTTTATTATTTATTTATTTCCATAAATTTTATTGGATAAATGGATACCTTCTCCACTTCAGTAACCCACAAACTGATATATAACTATGTATGTTTCTGCCCCCTTTCATCAAATTGGGGGCTTCTTGAGAGTGAGGATTTTATCTGACTTCTCACTTATTCTCATTATCTAACACAATGCCTAATCAGGGACTCTCTATGCATATGTTCTTACTGAATGCCTGGATTCACAGTGCAGGGAGGGTCTGAGGCTCCCCACTTCCGGAAGCGAATATTTCAAAGACCACAAGATAAAGCTGTTAACAAATGAAAACATGAAAGAAAAAACAACTCTCTCCTAAGACGACAAACAAATTTCCTAGAACAATCTCTCCTCTGAGGAAAATGTTCCACATTTTTACCCACCTGTTGTTCAATACTGAGAGCCTGGGACTATCTTTTCCCAGCCAAGTTAAGAAATCTTCAGCATCTTGATAAAATGTGAGATCAGGGAAAGGGAAATTCAAATTAGCAAGGACCTCAAAACACTTCCCTGCACTCCAAGGCATGGTATTGGGCAAGGGGGTGAGGGGTGGGGGGAGATCTGCCAGCATTAATATCTCATTACTTATGGCTCCACTGGGCTGAGAGGTAAGCACAGAAATAAGTGTCCGAGGGAAATTTTAGCTTGGGGGCAGCAATTCTGCCTTTCAGAGTGTGATGGACTAATTCCATTCATTCCCTTGATAGAAGGAAAAATATATATAGGGACATTTATTTAGTGTAACAAATTTCACAGATTTTAAAGACCATCTGGTCTAACCTCTTTGACATAGGATAGCAATTCAGAGGCAGAGGCAGAGGCTCTGCCAGGGCACTAGCCTCCTGACTACTCTCCACTGGCACTCGTCATTTATTCTATAAATCCTTTGGATTATAGTGGTGCATACAGGTCAAAGTCTAAATGTACTGGCTTGTTATTGAAGGCCCTTCAGCTCTGATCCTAACTCACCATTCCACTCTCATTTACTGCTTCTTCCCCAACTGTCTTCCAGCCACAATGCACATTACTCACAGTTTCTGAACATTCTACGTACTTTCACATTTGTATGCCTTTGCCAATGCCATTCCCAATGCGTTAAATTACATTTCCTTCTTTAACTATCTGGAAAAATCTTACCTATCCTTCAAAATCTAGTTCAAATGTTCCTTCCTCTTTGAAAACTTCCAAGATGTTCAAAGGAAGAACTACTATCTCCCTACACCATGTTTATAGCACTCTATATATACCTGTTATAGCATTATATAAGTATTTGCTATGACCATATATATATATATATATATATATATATATATATAGAGAGAGAGAGAGAGAGAGAGAGAGAGAGATATGTATAAATGTAGGTTTTGTTGTTCAGAGAAGGGAGTTATCTTCATTTAAACTTATTAGGGGTATGTGAAAAGCAAATATTGTTGTCATGCAAAGATTTATGCAGATCCACATTGGGTCATGCAGTGAGTACCCAGAATAACATGACAGTCCCAAGTATTTGCATCTCCTTCTCAAGTCAAATATTGGTGTCATTTCCATTTGCATATGCCAGAAACACTAGGGTATATAGTTTATTTATGAAGCTAAAAACACTTTTCATAAAAAATCATAATTCAAATTTCATTTATAACATGGAGTTTATATATATATATATATATATATACACATACATTGTTATGAAAAGAGAATGATGTGTTTACATTAAAAGTAATAGGCTCTGTCTTATGAGGCTTTCACAGTTGGTTTTTTTTGACATGATGGTATATAATCAACTGCTTTGGTGTGACAAAGAAAGAAAGAACCTTTTAGGTTGGGTAGGCAGGGAAAGCTTGAAGTCAATAGTTTGAAATCAACTATTTTATGTTTATCTGTATTTTACAAAATTCAGTTGCATCATTTATATCTTTCTACCATCACAAGAGACTGTGGAATGAGCATTCTTCTCCCAATTTCATTAATGAAGAAATAGAAGCTTAGAGAGGTAAAATGACTTCTTCAATAGTTCAGTTCATAAGAGCTGGGGTGTCTGCATCTGATTGCTCTGTAGTCTTTGCTACATTCATTTTTGAAACATGCCATAGGAAGAATCAAATGGAAGAGAATGAAACAGGCATTAGAAACTAGAGGCCCATCTGAGGCCCATGAGGTATATCCTGCCCACCTGACCACACAAGGGTATAGTAGAAGCTGGTGGCTGCCTCCTTAAACTCTCTTCTCCTCCTCTTCTTGGGCATATGGACATACCAACTTTCTATGCTTACTTCCACTGCAACAAGTTCTAGCCATGTGACTAAATTCTGGCCAGTGGAATGTAAATGAAAGTGCTATGTACAACTTCAGACCTAGGCCTTAAGGCAGTAGACTTTCTCTATATATGCTTTTTTTCTCTTACCACTAGTTGAGACTTGAGGGGATGCAAATTTTACTGTGCATATGACAACACTGCCCTAAGTGAAGGTAGATTAAGTCATTGGAAGAAACATGGGTCTCCGAATAAACATAGGGGATGGGTAGAGCTGGCAGCCAACCAAGATTGCTGAATTGAGAACCATTTTGTAAAAGATAATTAAACGGATTCTTTCTTTAAGTCACTATATTGCTAGGTTTCTTTGTTATAACAGCCTGCCCTTACCATAACTAATACACAGGGGCACACACTGGAGAAGATGGCCACAGAAGAGGAAGTTCAGGGGAACATGGAGGCTACCAGAAGATTTCTCCATGGCTCTTGTGAGGCAGAGGGAGCAGATGTGTTCACACACTCCCAGAAGCAGAATCAAGACAGACCTATAACTGGTACCAAGAGACAGGACTCACTTTCATAAAAGTGAGAACTTGCTTACAGAGTATTTCTACCACGGTAAGGTATGTCTTTAAAGGTAATGATCCACCTGTCAGTTCAGGTGTGTGAGCAGGAGATGGATGACCTACTGATAGAAATGCTGTAGCCTTAGCTCAAGCTTTACTGTGGGTTTGAACTAGATGACTTTAAGGTCCCTTCCATCCTTAGAGTCTAGACTACAGAGGAAAACAAATCTCATCCAATTAAGAGGCTCAGAAAAGCAAGCAATGACTCACTGGTATAGAAGCTGGCTGTGCCTGGAGTTCAATTGCCCTAATAATCATCATCATCACAGAAGTTCTATTGGCTTTTCCCCCCTTTGATTAAAGTCCTCAGAAATACCTTCAGGCTCCCTTCCAAACAAATGGCCCATTACAGAAACTCAATTTTAATCTGATCTCTCCTTCAGTAATTACATTCTTGGTCAGGGGAACAGGACATTCACTTAATGAAGGGGGGCTACAGCTCAAAGGGTAAGCACTGCAAATGTTCAGAAGTGAAGAGAATGCATTTGGCATGATGTGATTCTGCATTAGAAAAATGCTATGCAGCATAGAAGACCCAGCCTGGAAGGCAGAAAGCCTGAGCCTGTCTTGCCCTTGACCCTGACTCACTTTCTCTCTCTGGTTTGTTGTCCTCTACTCCAGACGCACCCAATCCAATTTTCCAGAAAGCAGTATGAATAACTTTCAAAACCCCAAATATGATCAAGAATACCTGTGCTTTAAATCTTTCCCTGAATCTACACTGTTTTTGGATAAAGTCCCTGTTCTAATCTGCTAGTCTGCTGAAATTCAGATATATTGAAATGTGTTGGCTTTTAACATGCTATCCTCAAACACTAACCCAGGTAGCCTGGCTCCAGGTGATGGTTGGACTCTAGTCTCCACTCTCCTCAAGCATTGGGGTGGCGGCTGGACTCTAGGTTCCAACCTTGTCAAGCATCAGGGTGGTAGCCAGCCTCTCCACAATCCCCTAGGCATTTGAGAAACCTGGTGTGGTGACACTTTTCCTGAGCAACGG
This sequence comes from Tolypeutes matacus, assembly GCA_026826555.1. Classification (NCBI taxonomy): domain Eukaryota; kingdom Metazoa; phylum Chordata; class Mammalia; order Cingulata; family Chlamyphoridae; genus Tolypeutes; species Tolypeutes matacus. The sequence continues at coordinate 43,882,188 of JAKSZT010053883.1, forward strand.
GGCAGAAGGGGCACCCTCTTTAAGTTCCGGGATGTACTAACCCTTTTCACATACATGAGTGGCACTGCTCTCTTGGCCTAAGAAGATATCTTTAGTCCAGACCTCAGCTTCCATGGTTGTGTCTTTGAAGTCACTTTGCTTTCAATCTGTCCCTTTTAGTTCAGTTTTACAATGGTTCCATTCATACAGATCTCAAAAAAAAAAAAAAAAAAAAAAAAAGAAAAAAAAATTGGTTGGTTTTGCATGTAGTACACAGGGGTCCAGACCATCAGACAGTAGAACCTTCAACAGAGTCTTCCTAGACAACTGCACCTCTAGTCCTGACTTGCACTGAAATGGCTGACTAGTTCCATGTTGAGTTAAATCCTCACAGTGAGAACTATTCTCTAGGGACTCACTTTCTGGAAGGTCAGAATGTTCAAAGCCATCAATTTCTGGTTTCTTTGTGCTCAGGAGTTTAGTTCTCAGCTTATCCCTTTCTGCTCACAAATTACTATAAGCTGCAAGAAGAAACCAAGCTACACTTTCCATATTTAGAGTGGAAGTCTCCTCAGCTAAAGAGCCAAGCTCCTCACTTTCAAATTCTGCCTTCCATCTGACACCAGGACTCAGTTTTGCCAAATTCTCTTCTACTTTAAAACAAGGGTTGCCTTTCTTCCAGTTTGCAATGACATATTCATCATTTCTGTCTAAGGCCTCATTGGAAGTACCTTTAGCATCCATATTTCTACCAACACTCTCTTCAAAGCAATCTAGGCTTTTTCTATCAAGTGCCTCACAATTCTTCCAGAATCTACCCCTTATCCATTTATAAAGCCATTCCTACATTTTTGTGTTTGTAATAGCAGCACCCCATTCCTCATACCAAAATCTGTTCTAGTTGGCTAGGCAGTTGAAGTACAGATACTGTGAAATGGGTCAGGTTTTAACAATGGGGATTTATTAGTTTATAAGCTAACCACAAGTTAAGAGCCTGAGAAAAATGTCCAAATCAAGGCATCTTTAGGTGATGCTTTCTCCCTGAAGACAGGCTTCTCTGTCATGTGGCAAAGCACATGGCAGCATTTTCTGGGTTCTCCCTTCTCTTCTTTTTTTTTTTTTTTTAATTTATTTATTTTTTATTGTGGATTAAAATCAAAATTTTCACAATACATACCAATATTTATAAGATGATATATAAATATATATGCATATATGTGCATTTGCTTACATAGTTAAAATACTAAAAGGAAACTCTCCCTTCTCTTCTGGGTCTCATCACCCTCAGCCTCCTACTTCTGTGGCTTTCTCTATTTTCTCTCTGAATTACATTCTCTTATAAAGGACTCCAGTGAGAAGATTAAGACCCACCCTGGGCCACACATTATCTGAAGTAACCTAATCAAAAAGCTTTACTTACAATAGATTTACACCCACAGGAATGGATTAGCTTTAAGAGCATATTTTTCTGGGGTCCATACAACTTCAAACTATCACGGTCTGCAACTCTAATATGAACTATTTGACCTGGACCCTGTATGTCTTTTTCCAGTGTCAACAGGGTCCATTCCACTTGAGCCATGCTTGGCTTCTTTCAGTTCCTAGAAATAGACTCTTTCTTCAGGACTTTTGTATGTACTGTTCTCTGATAGGAACACTTCTCTCCCCTTCTGTTTGTCTAGTTAACTTTTACCCATCTGTGGCAGTTTGAGATTATTTATAAAACCCCAAAAGAAAAAGATTATGTTTGTAAACTAATCTATTCTTCTGGGTGTGATACCCTTTGATTATATTGGATTTAGTTGAGGGGTCCTTGAGTAAATTACTTGTTAAGATTAGGGTTTGATTCTACCACATCAATAAGGCGTGACTCAGGTTGAGCCCCCCCCCCCACCCCCGCTCCCTTGCTGGGCCTATATAAATGGACATTCACTCAATAAGACACACCTTAAGAGAGAGAGTTTTGATTCTGGGGCTGCAGAGAGAGAGATGAGCCATTTGCCTGATAGTTGGCAGCTGAAGAGAACAGAGAAGCTGAACAGCTGAGAAGGCCCGGAAAGAAATGAGCCCTATGCCAAAGACTCATATAGGAAGCCCTGAGAGACAAGCCCTATGTCAATATACAGCTGAGATCAGGAAGAAGCTGGGCCCACGGAGCCTCAAGAGGAAGAGGAATCCCAGGAAAGAGAGACCAGGCAGAGATCAGTGACCAGCTTGCTTCAACATGGGGCAAGTGACTTTGGTGAGAGAGCAATCTTGAGTTGGACTCTTTATACCTTGTAATGGTAAGCTTTTACCCCAAATAAATACTCTTTATAAAAGCCAACAGATTTCTGGTACTTTGCATCGGCACTCCTTTGGCTGACTATTATACCATTCTTTGGATCTCAGCTCTTTTTAAATTTCATTTAAAAATTCCTTATACAGACTTACTACAACTATGATTACTATAACTGATTTATAAATACTAATTTCATGTCTTATTAGAGTTCCATGTGGTAATATTATCCCTATTTTATAATAGGGGCACTAAGACCCAGAGAAGTTGTCTGACTTTTCCAAGATCACAGGTAAAAAGTGGCAAAGCCAAGATTATAACTCAGGTAGCCTGGCTCCGGAATCCATGCTTTTTACTAGTATACTATGTTGAAGCATTGCTTCCTCAGAGAAACCTCCCCTGACCAGGTTAGCTCTCCTCTTTATATATTCTATTGGAGCACATGTCACTCAATTGTGATTAAGTAGATAATGTTTCCCCTGCTAGACCAAAAGTCCTGGGAGGATAGAGATCCCATTTTTATTGTTAATTGCTGTACCTCCAACCCCCAGCATACATTGGGAACTTAATAAAGGGTTAGAATGAATGAATATATCAATAAGAATATTTTTCTAATATGTAAAATGAGGAAGTTGATCTTGTTCTACATTTTTAAAATTAGGAAATAGTCCTGAGCTCTGATGCTGTTCTTGATATATAGTAGAAAAGTGTCATAGAGCAGGTCATATAATCCTTTTAAAACTTAGCTGTTACCTTCATAAAAGATTGGACTAGATTGCCTTAAAGTCGCTTTCAACTCTAAATATTCTCAGGTTCTGTGTTTCTAACAACTGCACATTTCAGGGGGTTATGGGAAATTTTGACTTATTTGTCTAGTTTAATGTTGACTCTTTGTGACCTGGTGTAAAATCCTTAGGGTATATACCACCGAGAACACAAAACAATCACAAGGCTTAGAAGCACAATTAGCTTTTCCGGCTGGTGAGAAATTCAGGAAATTTAGGAATAATAGAAGGCAGGTACAGTGAAGTGAAAAGAGCACAGGACTCAGAGACAAAAGCTTTGGATTGAGTCCTGGGGACTGTCAATTACCAACTGTATAATCTTGAATAAGTCATTTGATTGTTAACTTCTGATTCTAAATTAGTCTTATGGATATCACTCTCTCTTTCCAGCATTATACTTGATTTTCAGGAGTTTGCATATCTGCTTTCTTCAAGGTAGCTTCATTTGCCTACAATTCTCAGTCTTTTGTCTGGGATCCTCCAAAGAGAAACCAAAGTGTCAGAAGTCACAAAATGAACCATCAGATGATGGCATTTCAAAGTGCTTAATATAAACTTGAAATCTTCAATTGACAAGTCATTATTTAGCCCTTATTATAAGCCAGATTCTATGAGGGAACTTGGCCAAATCCCCTAACTTCTATTCTTAAATCTTCTCACCTAAAAAAATGGGAACATCTGAAAGCAAGAGCAGGAAGTTATGAACACTCAGAGGCTGGAGAGGAAGATTTTAAACCTTCTGTCTGGTTTGGTTCTTTGGTAGAAAGGCCTCTCAGTGACCATCTTTACAGTAAGCTATGCTTCCCGTATACAGTAGGTGGCATCACAATCTATCCAGGCTCCCAAACCAAAAAATAGGCATCCTTGTCTCCAACCCTAATCCTCTCTTTCAATAACCCACTGGTCATCAAACCCTGTTAATTCTAACTCCTAAATATCTCTTTTCAACATATTAACTCTCACTACTCTGGCAGTTCAGATCACCATCATCTCTAGCCCAAATTACTGTACAGTCTCCTCATTTATCTTCCCATACCTGCCCTTTCTCATCTCATGAAAGTCAATGCCAGAGACAATATTATTAAATTTAAGTTTGACCACATCACTTCCCTGCTTAATACCTTCAGTGACTCCCCAGGTCCTCTGGAAGAATCCAAACCTCTTTAACATGGTATATAAGAATCCCCACAAACCTGGATTGGAAGTTTGCCTCTATCACTACCCTACCATTGGGACCTAGGGCAAGTTATAGAGCCTCCTTAATTATCTGTTTCTTCATCTGTAAAATAGGATAATCATCTTTACCCCCATAGGGTTGAAGATTACATTAGAAAGTATGTTTAAGATAGTTAGTATATATCTGGAGCATAGATGGAACTCAATAAATGGCATTTCTTTTTACCAAGGAACTCAAGTTTTATACATGATCTGCCAAGGGGAAAACAGACATGGTAACAATCACAAAAAGTAGATGTATAAGCAGCAATCTATTTAAGTCCAGAGGCAGAAGCCATAAACACTGACTGAGAAGTGACAGGAATCTTCTCAAAGGAGGTAGAATCTGATCTAGGCCTTGAAAGTCACCTGGGGTGACAACCTTCAGCAGAGTTTGTTGGCTGATTTCCCCTGTCCCTTTCTGGGACCTTGCTCACTGAAGGCTGAAATAATTAGCATTAAGCTTCTGTTATTCAAGGTATGATGATGCAGTTGTTCTACTCATAAAACTAAGGGCTTATTTTCCAATATAATTGATCCCTTAACCTTCAGAGACTCAAACATTCTCTCTCCCTTCAAAACAATAGAAGGTATTAGAATACCTTCTAATCTTGGCAACCTAAAATAGGAGAGCAAGGGAGAGAACAGTAAGGTCCCATTGGTTTTAACTCTAGACAATGTAATGTGCAATTTTTCTAGTTGGAATTTCAAGAACTCTTATTATTTAATCTGTTATTTATTTTGTTAAAGTACAGACTTCCTTAAGAGCAAAAGGATTAATGGTTTCAGATTCTAGCACGTTGACCTTTATTCTACATTAAAATGCATATTTGAAACTACTCTGCCAGGGCTCCCATAAGCCATTTGGTATTGAACATCGAAGGAAATATAAAGTTTAATTCCCACTCCAGTCAGGAAGCAGGATTTTAGAAATAAAAATAGGTTTTTGTAATGTGCATGCATAGGTGCATGGAAGCTGCTTTGTTGAATTTATCCATAGACCAGATGAGTAAAGGCTTGGTTGAATTAGGACCTATACAGCTCCTCTGATCAGCCTTGGCCTAGGTCACTTCCTACTTATTTCCTTAGCACAAAGCACAATCCCTGTCCTACAGCATGGAAAGGAGGAAGAGTGAATCAATCAAGTATTCAAAATAAAGTTGAAGGAGCAGATGGGAAAGAAAAGAAGAGAATGCACATTTATTGACTACCTACTATGCATTAAAAGATATACCAGGAGCTTTTTATGTGATTTTGTTTTATCTGCAAACAACACTTTGGTACCACTATGAGTGATTCTTGCTCTCTGAACTCCCCTAGCACTATATCAGTCACACAACATGGTCCTTCTTACCGTTCATCGTAATTACTCATGTATGAGTCTTGCCTCCCACTCTAGACTCAGGTCTTTTCTTGAGGGTGGAAACAGCTGATATCTTAACTATCCCTCATTCCTCCTGAGAGCAAGGCCCATAGTGAGCTCCCAGTACTGCTGAATTTTGTTGAAATAATAACTGGGAGTCACCTCATTCTTGTCTGTCCCAAATCTCCTACCTATCAGTCTCATTAGTAATACAGTCCAAACAGGATCTATTACCTCGTTTTCTACAAGGCTCTGGGAGTCAGACAAGGGTAGACATTCATCTCTCTAGTTTCCCCCTGGGACTTTGGCTTTTCATCGATTTGATGAAATTTCAGTCTCTCAGTAGTTTAATGAGTCCCTTTTGCCTTCATTTAAAATGTGTGCTAATTGGCAGCAACTCAAGAGACTAACATCTTATTTTCAGTGTCCCCAGTGCTGAGCCTCCATTCAATCTCCTTCCTTCACACAGTATGACACTTACACCCTTATATGGGATCCTCCAAATGAAATGATAGCTTTCTTGGCGGAACTCTTATCATTCAGTGCTGGGAGGTTTTATTCATACTCAATATAAACTGTATAAATCCAACTGACAGGAGTCTCCTAGTGTTGGATACTTGGCATTCCAAGAGATGGGATCAGAAAACAGATCATCATGGGACAAAGTCCTGACTGAGGGTGCCTTGTGGCACTATAGATAAGATGGGCATATGTGAGGGACAACATATTGGAGAGAATACCACACTGCGTTGCTTGGATGAAGTGAGATGACATATAATATGTATCTCTCATAGAGCTGGCCCAGAGCAAGTGCTTAATGAATGAGTCACAATTCCTAATGTGTCATTCCATAAACTTATAGGAAACATTTCGCTTATGCCAGGCCCTGGGCTGGGTACTGGAAACATAGTGATGAATCAGATCCAGCCCTTGCCCTCAATCAGTTCCCATTCTAGTAGGAAGAGAGAAAGACAAGGATGTAATTATGAAACTGGCCAAAAAAATGCTGGATTCAAGGGTAGCACAGACAACTGGGGGAAAGCAAAGAGGAAGGAGGGCCTAACCCTGCCTGAGCAGTGAGAAAATGCTTCAAGAGATGGGGAAGTTTGATATGGGTCTTTATTCATGGGTAGACCTTCTTAGAGTGACTGATCTGAGAAAAAGGTAGAGGGACCACTTGTGCAAAGAGACACAAGGTAAAGATGAAGTACCCATTATCTTGTGAGCCCAGTGAAGATGAAGCATAGCATGCCTGGTAGGTATGGAGAGAAATAGAGTTTGGAGTAAGATACTTGCTGAGCACTGATTTTATCTTGTTTAAATAAACTATTATGGTAATATTGTGAGAGATGGGAATAGTCATGGGAGGAATCAAGACTTGAAACCAGGACAAAGACCTTGAGCTCTGCTCTTTCCAAGATGGGTAGCATCTGAAAAAAGGAACCAGAGGTATTTACTCTGCAAAATTGTATTACCCATTTGCCGACAAATGCAATCCACGCATCAAAAACACAAATTTTAAACTGACATTCAATCCAAGGGTCTGAATTCCCAAATAAACTAAAATTCAAATGAGAAGTAACCCTCTAGTGCAATGGTATAAAAAACAGACTAGAGGGAAGCCTAGGGCTCCCTCACTTGGCATGAGGGCTGTTTGGAGTCACATCCCTCCTTTCATGTACAATTTTATTGATCTTTTTGCCAGAATATAGTATGACACAGAGAACAGAGGGCCTGCATTCCGGACCCAGCTCCCTACTCTCATAGAAAGTCACTGGGTACAGGGAAGAGAGAACTAGAGAAAGAGAAGTGAGAGAGAAACAAAGGCCAAAAGATACCGGTGTGAGCAGTGAGTGGGTGTGCTGTGACAGAGAGAATAAACATCTATGAAGTGTTTCCTACATAATAGGCACTGTGCCAGGTACTTAATATAAGGGCATGTAGATCTTGCAAGATGTGGAGAGCTGGGGAATTTCAACTCACTACTGTAGGATAATCCATACCCAGAGCTCTAGATAATAGGCCTCTTCCCAGAGAGGGAATCCCCAAAAATGTTGTGGTTGCTGGCACCACTAAGGAAGTACCATGTTTTCCATAGGTCGGAAATATTACTTATCCAGGCTTGAAATTCCACCATTCCATCTGCTCTTTCAAACTATTTGTCCTCTGTTCTAATGCAAGCCTCTGAAGTGAAGGATCCAGGAACCCCTTTCGCTGAGTTGGAGAAAGTAAGATAGCACAAAAAATAAGCAGATGATATATATATAAATGACATGTTTGTAGCAGTATGACTTGCTTATGGTATCTTAGGGGTATCCAGGAAACTTCCACAGAATGTGGCTGTGGCAAGCTCAGTCTCTTCTCTACTCATCATGGGCTCATTACAGTGTACTTAGCAACCCTGAGCAATGTCCAGGAATTCTAATGAGAAGCTGTTTGCAGCAAAAACATAAGCTTCTCTAGAGGGGACCAAGGGCTTGGACAATCCAAAAAATAATGACAGAACAAACATGCTCTAGGGAGCCCTTTATTTTACTAAGTTGAAAGACAGGCAGCTTCATAATATACAAGTAACCTTCCAGTTTAATAAGGGGATAGGCTCTATCTCTCCCACTGAAGAAGATGCTTCTCTGAGTTTCCTCACTTCAACATCCATATATACTGTGCCCATCCCAATGTCTTCTATATTTCATTTCCTACTCCCCAACTTTGACCTCTTCGGGGAGTTCTTGCCCCTCCTAGCTACTCAGCCATGCCCTAATTGCTTACATTGAGAAGAAGCACACAGCAATAATCTCGGAGCTAAAGCATTTGGCCCTGCCACTTTCCAGCTATGAGAATCTGGGCAAGTCTCTTCCTCTTTGTGAGACTGTTTCCCGGTTTGGAAGTATATACTCTCTAGGTCCCTTATAGCTCAAAACGTTGATTATTTTATCAACCTTTTAGATTTAACTTAAGCCCTCCATTCTCCAAAAAGATGTCTCTGACTACCTTGCCCACTCTCTTCTATATTACATCTTGTCCTCTTCTATATTACATTGCCTTATTGTTGGAACCACACATTTGGACAATGTTAAAGGTGTTGAAAGTCTTGTCTCTCTCTAATGCGTTAAAAGACTCTTGAGGGAGAGGTCTTCATTGCTTTGTGCCATGGACCCAGCCCAGGGCTCAATTAAGCTGAATAAATATATTTTTCAAACGAGTGGGAGGATATCCTGTCAACTAAGGATGCTCTATTCCTGGGAAACTTATCAGGAATAGATTCTTAAACTCTAGACTATCAGTTTCCTCAGCAGATTGGTGGAAGAAGGTTCCTGGCAGGGGGAACAGCATGAAGTATGGGATAAATGCTTTAGACAAAGAGGTAATATAGCATTATGGTTAATGTACAGACTTTGTAGCCAAACTTCCTTGGGTCCAATCCTTGCTGTGCCTCTTAATAGTGCACCTCTTGAGTCTCAGTTTCCCCTTTTGCAAAATGATGGAGCTAATAATGATATCTACCTTATAGGGATGTTAGGATTTAATAGGTTATTATATGTAAAGTGATTGGAATAGTGTTTGGAAACATTGTTAATATTCAATAAAGGTAAGCCATTACTCCTGGTTTATGGAACCAAAGGTAAAGAGTAAGGGGAACTGAGCAGGAGTCAGAATATGAAGGACTCTGCATACTCTGTAAAGGAGTTTATATTTTTATCTGTCAGGATGAATGGAGAATTGGGAATTGAATGGAGAATTGGAGATCATATATGGGTTCTAGAATATCACTTGGGAGCTTGTGGAAAATTAATTGGAAAGCGGTGAGAGTTGAAACAGAGGGAAAAGTTAAAAGTTAAAATATCCATAAGGGATATTTGGTGACCTGGAACAGAGCTTCATATTTCCTTGTCTCCAAATGTTATTTACAAACATGCTCTCTGCTGGAGGATAGAAATCAAGTAAGGTTCTCACAGATTGACTACTGTATACCTTTGTTCCTACAACCTAGCCTGTGCACCTTCCCCAAGGCAGACTAGACTCCTCATATTCTTTATTCTTATCTGTTGTCTTTAGGCACAAAATGCCCTCTCATTGATGCCGTAAAAAGATCTAGCTGCCCTGCCAGCCCACATGCAGCTCCATCCTGTAGGGAACAGGGAGCTTACCAGATTGTTGTGATCTGTCATACTCTTTCTTGGAGCTACCGAATCATATATGACCAACACTTCAGGTAGCAATATAATTTATCACCCAAATCAGGGTACTTTAGAGAGTGAAAGAGAGGACTATTAATAATTATGTTGAGGTGACAGTGATATATATATATATATCTCATCCTACCCAGTGATGTGGAGACACACTACTTCTTGCAGACTGTTTCTAATATTTATCCTCACTTGGGAAAGAGATTCCCATCATCCTTTTCAGCTTATAAGAAACTTCCACCTCATGTTCTCATTGGTCCTCATAACAGTACTGGAAATGTAGGAGGGCAGGAACTATTTCTTTCACCAAAGTGGCTTTCCTTGGGTCACCCAGTTAGCCAGTACACAGGCAGAACAGAACGTTTTACCCCACCCTGGGGCCTGCTTTAGTCATTCATTGTGTTGTGGTTTTATGGGAACTTATTTTGTCCCCTCAAGTTTGCTGTGGAAGCAAGACTTAGGACACATTTCTTTCCCCTCATCTTTTCCCTACCTAAAGCTGGAGAAATGGTAGGGGCTTGAGAAAGTTGAACTGAGCAGCTAATAAAGAAACCATCAGAATGTGGCAAAATGTCAATTAATTAATACAATCAGTCATTCAAAAGATAATTATGAATAGTGTTATCTGGATGGCAGAATTTCAAGTGATTCTAAATTTCTTCTTCATTCTTTTCTACATTATTTGAATTAGCATGTACAATTTATATTTACATAATTTTACAAAATGTTATGTTCATTTGCTTTTTTTCTTTTGAAAGAAAGAAACTACTGAGAGTCTTCAGTGAAAAGAACAATCTCAGTGAGTGGGGGAGGGGGAGACCAAAACACACACAGGTTTTCAAGCCAGCCTTGGCTTCCAATCTTAATTATACTTTGTGACCTTGAGCAACTCACATACACCTCCAAGCCTCAGTTTCCTAATCAGTAGAATGGAGATACGAATCCCCCCACTCACAGGGCTGATGTGAAGATTCCACAACTATCAACAAGAGATAACTCCAGGTAAGGGCCTGGCTTGTAGCAGACTCTCAATAAATGTTCCTTCCTTTCATGGGGGTGTTATTGATGCAGCTTCCCAAGGCTTCTGACAAGCCTCACATCTGCCTCAGGTTGTAGAAGCGGAGGTTTTGCAAAGATCCCTTTGACAGCTGGGTTCCTCAGCATGTGGGCAGGGCCATCCAAAGACACTAGGTGCCTAATGCAGGGAGGCAGTCCTGTCAGAATCCCTGAGGTTACTCATCTGGCCTTCAGGGCTTCTGACAGGATGTTTTGATAAAATATACCTCTTTAAGTGACTGTAATGAAATACTAGCCAGTTTGCTTTTCAGATGTTTTTAAGAAGTTTCAGATCAAAGACCCTGGTAAGGCAGACTTTGTGCATTAAATATTTAGTACTGATTCAGTCACTTGAGGGCTCAGGCATTTTGACATTGCAAAAAGCAGAAAGCACATTCCAGCTGGGGCCACATTTATGTTACAATAAAGATACAGGTGACAGGATTTGGAACCAACAGGCCTGTCCTCTGGCTTGACTGGAAGGGTGGAGGAGGTGACCTGGAAGGCTGTCCACATAAAGTTTCAGAATCTAATAGCATTATTTTTGCTATAGTGGCTGGGTGAGCAAGTCCCTCAGTGACTCCTGATAGCAGTAATTTGCCTTCCTAGGTGCCACCACTTGTCTCAGCACTTGTCATTCTGTACAGTGATGCCTGCAACATGATTTGCAGTTCAGCTGAGAGACACTGTCCTTGAGACCACTCGTGGATTTACAGAAACTGGCAGGTGAGGATCAGTGTGAAGAGACTTGCAAAAGGCCACACTGTAAGTTATTGGCAGGTTTGGGCCTGGCATTAATGGTTCCTACCTGACAGTTCCAAGGTCTTTACAATACATTACACTGTCCCTTCAATGACAAATAGCCAATTACAAGTAGGCATATGAGGAAAGGAAGAAGCATAAGATGGGATATGAGGTAGTGGTCCTCAATAGTTGTATTAGTCAAGATTCTCTAGGGAAACAGAACTGATGAGATAAATGTTAAGATATTTTATAGGAATTGGCTTACACGACTGTGGGCATGGGCAAGTCCAAATTCTGTAGGGCAGGCCATAAGCTGGGAACTCCCGTGAAGGTTTTCAATAATGGAAGTTCTCCCTTCTGACTGCTGAAATGATCACTTCTCCTTTTAAGGCCTTCAACTGATTGCATGAGACTTATCTCACTGTTGAAGGCATTCTCCTTAGGTGATTGTAGATGTAGTTAGCCATAGATGCAATCAACTTACTGATGATTTAAATCCATGAAATACCCTCATTGCAACTATCAGGACAGTGCTTGCTTGACCAAACAACTGGACAGTTTAAACTGGCCACATTGACACGTGAATTTAACCATCATAATCCACCCCTTGTCACCTTGGCACCCATGCACATCTTCTTAAACTATACTTGATTTCTAAATAAAAACACTAACAGTCCTATTTTTGCCTAACAATAAACAATTGTTCTGTGTACAACTGGAAATACACTAACTTTTCCCAAAATAGGGTGCAAATCCTTGGGTAATATTCATTCTTAAACTTGGTATTCTATAACATAAATACTGCAAAATGAAATTAATACAATTTATGTCATATGCTAGAGGATAAGATAGGCAAGAAAACAAAGATATTTATTTTGTGTATATATATACAAACATACTCATAACAAAACAAGAAAGAAATATTCATAACTATTACAGTCCTTGTTTCTGTAACTGGTCACATGATCATAGCTTGTATTTATAACTACCTTCTTCCACTACCCATTCTATATTCTCTTTACCCTCAGTATGCACTTCAGCTGGCTATGGTTATTTGCCTGGTGGGGTGACCCAAACTTTCATTCTTGAAGTTTCTGGGCTATTAGTAGTCCTGGATTGGGTTGTTGCAGTTTTCCATTGACTTTATTTATTTATTTTTAAAATATTTTTTATTTTTTTTAAAAAGATACTTAGATTACATAAATGTTACATAAAAATAGAGGAGATTCCCTTATACCCCACTCCCTACACCTCCTGCATTTTCCCACATTAACAACATCCTTCATTAGTGTGGTACATTCCTTACAACTGATGAACACATTTTGGAGCATTGCCACTAAGCATAGATTATAGTTTACTCAGCATATAAATGCATTACCTTCCCACCAGCATGGGACATGACTCCCAGGGATGTCTCCCTGGCACTAAGGGATTACTACCAAGCAAACTAGCAATGGAACTAGAGAAAGACCTTGACCAAAAGGGGGAAAAGGTAAAGACAAATGAGTTTATATGGCTAAACAACTTCAAAATGAGTCATGAGGTCATTCCAGAGGTTACACTTATGCACGTCTCAGCAGGATCTCAATGACTGCCAAAGTAAATACTACCTCAAATAGCAGGGCTCCTGAGGGCTCTGGAGACATCCAGACACTATAGTCAGGGCAGATAGCTCAGGAGTTTGGTGCCTTGCCAGTGGGCCCTACTTTGAAATTTATGCTCCCCAGTGTGACAGAGGTGGACTCAGTTGTGGTTTCCCTACACATGGCTCTTCTGACTTTTCTATTTGAATCCATTGTCTTTAATCACAGGGTTTAGTAGTACTAATAGATGCCCTAGGGAATATCCTGTATTCCAGGCAAACTTTTCATCACCTCCATTGTGCACTTAACAGTCTTATCTTCCCTTGATAATAAGGATCTATCACCCCAGCCAGTAGGGTAACTCTCTTCTTTGCTCACTCAATTCTATCCACAGAACTCTCCCCCAGACCTCTTTGTCTCTAATTTTTCAATCATGTTCTTTCCAAGTCCCTGACCATTCAGCCAAACCATTAGTGACAGCCCACGAATTGGTATAAAATGTACCTCCACTATTTCTCCTTCTAAGCAAAATTAATAACCAGGTACACTTAAGTTTTACCCACTGGGAGAATTTCCCTTTTCCACTGTCCTTCAGGGGCGTCTCAGAAGGGGACTGTAGTGCTATGACTGTCCACTTCTTGGTGGTACTGGTATATCATACAGAACTGTCTGTAAATCAGGCCCAATTGTTCTTTTTCTCAGTCAACTAATTGTAAGGAACTCCCCCAAAAGACAGAGAAAGAGAAGGTAATGTGGCAGGAGTGGGGGCCATGGGCATTTGCACCACATCCTCATGTAACTTGCTTGTGTCTTCAGGGCCTACTTGAGCCCTATAAAGTATATATCTCTTCCATTTTATGATGGAGTGCCGCTGTGCATGCCCAACTTTGAGGCTTGGTTGGTCAGACAACACCCAGTGCATGATGGGTAACTCAGGTCTCATGGTAACTTGGGTGGCCCATGGTTAAGTATTTAGCCTCTACTAAGGCCCAGTGGCAGGCCAAAAGCTGTTTTTCAAAGGAAGTATATTAGTTTGCCATAGGGATTCTAGCAGATCCTGGAGTCCTGTCTCTCACATGGCAAGGTCAAAATGAAGAGCTCCCTTTCTCTGTTTGTTTCAGTTTATGTAAGACCCAGCAAGAGGGCAGAGACCCAACCTGGGTCATGCCTCACTGATACAGTCAATCATAAGCCTGAAAGCAATCTAATCAAGTGATCTATAATCAAATGTCCCTTCATGGAATTTAATGCAATTACAGGGACTCATACCCACAGGAATGAATTAGTTCAACATAATCTTTTCTGGGATTCACAAAATTCAAACTGTCACAAGGAGAGTAGGGATCTGCAAAGGATGGCAGGGCTTTGCTCTAAAATTCTAAGGCTCTGCACTGTGACTCTCCTTTAGGGGTCTGCCAAAGAATCTAGACAGCATTTCTATTTGCCACTAACACTTCCAGCACTATTGGATCTACCGGATTGAACTTCAACATTGAATCCAGAATCTCTGCTTAGTGGGCCCATATCAATAAATTCAGCCCAATACAACTTTATATTCCTTCCACCGTTATCCCACATCCATAATATCCATTCCCACACATATTCCACTGATTTCTGTTTATATAAATTAGAAAAATCATGAAGTTCTTTTGGAGTGTAATGCAACCCTTCATAAGTCATGCTTTTTACCTCATCTTTTGGGGCTTGTTGGGACTTCAGCCTAGTTATAAGACTGGAAGAAAAGAGAGGTGGTGGGAGTTGGTCATAAAAAGAATTAGAAGTATCTTGCAAACCAACTGTGTCAAAGAATTGCATTGCAATTTCATCTGGTGAAAAAGGATTAATCTTTTCAGACAGAGGTGTCAGGACTGTTTTCTGAAGGGTGGCAGTTATAGGTTATCAAGCCCAGCAGGGTTAATCTCTTCAGGTGGAGGTTTGTATGGCTGATTTCTCAGGGCAAATTTGAGATTGGGTGGCTGATTCCTCAGGGCAGACCATTATAGATTTATCTAGCAAAGAAGAATCTAGGGTTTCAATGTCTCCACCATTATTATTATCAACCCATATATCCACATTCTAATTTTCAGGATCCCATTCCCTTCTAATCAATGCCCTCACTTTAATAGCAGATATCTTCCAAATTTGAGAATTCAATATATGTTGTAATTCAGTCACTCCCACAATGAGATTCTGGGCCTGATTTTTATAAATCTGAAGTCTGCAGCTAAATGAAATAAGATTTTCTTTCAAACAACACATAGAAACTTTCATGTCATTCACAGGGCACTTAAGTTGGGAATCTGAAAGTTTGAGCTCATCCCTTTCTTTTACAACTGCATTCAGCATACTTAGGAACTACCAGCTAATGTCATTATATATTTTAACTCCACAAAACTCTGTTAAGGTATAAAAAACAGTCTTACCCAGAGCTTTGCCTCTTATAAGCATTTAAGTAGCCATATCCAGTGGTGATATTTTGCATATTTCTATTGCCAACTCATGCCATGGACTATCAGTGCCATCTTGATTTTTGGAAATCAATCCCTTTTATCTCATCATGTTAGATAGCTAATTCCCAAAACCCCAGAACCAACTCAGAAATCTCATCTTTAAAACTCTGTTTCTCAAGAACCACTCCTAGCACCAAAATCAGTCAGGGTTCTGTAGGGAAACAGAACACAGAACTGACAGGATATATGTATATATATATATATATATATATATATAGACACACACACAACTTATAATGTTTACATAATATATATACATATTATGTAAATATTATGAGTTTTTTTAAAAATAGGAATTGGTTACATGGTTGTGGGCAGGGGCAAATCCAAATTCCTTGGGCAGGCTGCAAGCTGGGAACTCTGATGAAAGTTTCCAATGAATTCCTCAGGAGAGGCTGGCTGGCTAAAATAGAGATGGAGCTCACTTCTGACTGCTGAAATAACTTCTTTTAAGGCCTCCAACTGATTGCTTGAAACTTCTCTCATTGTTGAAGGCAATCTCCTCAGGTGATTGTAGATGTAGTCAGCCGTAGATGCAATCAATTCACTGATGATTTAAATCCATGAAATGTCCTTATAGTAACAGTCAGGTCAATGCTTGCTTGACCAAACAACTGGACACAATAACCTGGCCCAGTTGACACATGAACCTAACCATCACAATATTAAACAGGTAATAACCAACTCAATCTCTTGTGGTACCTCAGCTCCCTGGTCTGCTGTGTCTCTTATCGTCTCTCCTCTTTTTGTTGCATCATCTTGCTGCGCCAGCTCTCCATGCCAGCCAACACTCTGTGTGGTCCAGCACTCTTGTGCAGGCCAGCACTCTGTGTGGTCCAGCTTGCCTTTCACCAGGAGGCCCCAGGAATCTTACCCTGGACCTCCTATATGGTAGATGGGAGGCCAATTGCTTGAGCCATATCTGTTTCCCTAGTGCTGCTTATTCTTTTGTTCCCCTTCACCAATGTCATAGGCCTTCTCTTCTCCCACATGGCAAGTTGAGGAGTGGTGTTACACTAAGGCCAGGCCAAATAAACAGAAACCCTAGATTGATGAGACCTGGTGGAAGAGTAGGAAAAGGAAGATGTTATTAGCCTATCCAAGCCGCTACTTTGACCCTGCAGATACTTCTATCTCCACCTGGAAGACTGGCTGTTCTTACTCAGTTCCTGAGTAATTCTTGACAGGGCAGGGAGTACAGTAGCAGCTTTAGTCTCACCTACAGGTGGGATCTTGTTTCCATAGGCTAGCACACACACCTGAGGTGAGCTACAGATCCTTGTATCGCAATGTAATCAGAGTTTACAACCTGACAAGCCACACCTCAGAACTTGCCATCTCTTTTTCTAGAGACTGGAGCATGCTTCAAGGTGCCAATAGAGTAGTTATGGACTGAAGGGAGGAGAAGCACTAGGTTACTACCCACCTGACTTCCAGGTATTAACTGGAAGTTGTTCTTGACATGATTGAATCCCTACAAAATTATACATGAGTTTACCACACATATCTGGATACTGAATATCCTGGAGAATTTAACACATTCCCCACAATCTCCTTCATCCCCATTTTGGTGAATAGCTCTACCATCCACCAACTCAAACATGCTGGAAACCTAATAGTAATGATTGATTCTGTCCCTCACCTGCAACATTCAATTAATCACAATTCCTGTTAATTTTAACTCCTAGGTATTTCCAGAATTTCTCAATTATTTTCCATCTTTCTTATTATTATTTTAGTAGTAATAGAAATCCTCTAACAATTATTTTGTCCTTTAATTCCATCCTCCACATAGCAGCCCAAGTGAACTTAATATAAGTTTGGCCATCTCATTCACTTGCTTAGAACCCTACATCGCCAATCCCACTAGAGCCAGAAAGAAGGAAAAAAACCCTAGACTCTTTCATCCACTTTAACCTATATCTCTCACCATGGTTTGACTCTCTATTAGTACTTTGGCAAGTCACAATTGTTTGAACTTCCCCCACGTTCTACCCCATCTTGTCATTCATTGCCATGCCTTTGGCCACACTGTTGTCTCTTCTTGGAATAGTCATTTTTCCTTAGTTCCAGGCCTCTCTCCACACCAGACCCCTTCATATGGCTCATTTTTACTTATCTTTTATGATTCTCCTTAGAAATAAACTTGTATAATATTTAAATCAATAGGAGGAAAACACAGTATAGTGGATGTTGTAGTTTTCTGCTAGACCCACCCTTCAGGACCAAAGCACTCATTCCTCCTGCTGCTTAGTGTGTTCACTATTGACTGCTCACAGCTGAGTTCCTCTCCAGGTATGGAAACTGCCCTTAGCCAAAGGGAGCTGTATCACCCAAACTTATGTCTCTCCCCAGGGGCAGCTCACATGCAATAACTGGTAAAGGTAGAAGAAAGAAAGACCTGGCTTCATTACCTCCCTCTGGGACAACTATGAAATGCCACCCCAGGTCCAGTCTCCAGTGAGATCAACTGAAGCCTTTAATGCAATTATATCATAGTAGTTCAACTTTTCCCTCTAACCAATCTTACTTCCTTTATTCCTTCAAGGTGTTTTTCCCAATGATACTTTTACAAAAAATGCTCTGCTCAAAAATCTCCATCTCAGAGTTATTAAAAATATTAAATAATAAATATACTAATAATATTAAATAAAATCAAATAAATTATTATAATAATATTAAATAAAATATTATTAAAAATATACCCGTATACCTCAGCATCACCCCCTAGGTCCCTTGCTTCAAAAACCTTCAAAACTGTGCCACTTACTTGTTCACTGGCTCAGCAGAAGGAAAATAAGAAGTATGAGATGTACTAGCTTGTAATAGGTTTCCTTGGAAGATAGTGAGTTTCCATGCCTAAAGAGGGTCTGTATAGCTTGGATAAACTTACTCACTGTGATGGTGTGGAAAGACTGCTCTTGAACAAGAGAATGGTTATATACCATATAAAGGCAAATTCTGTCCTGAAGAAATTTTCCGGGAGTTTTAGTATGTACTTTGGGGACAAGAACACCTTTCCCTCTACACTCTTCACACCTTGACATTTGTGAAAGGATACCTTAAGGAAGGCTGCTTCTCCTCTGAGAAGCCAGAACAAGTGGAAAGCTATATTGGCATTTATTTCTCAGGTCAGTGTAATCAGTGTAGACTTTCCAAGTGAATAATTCAGGCCTCCTAAAATAAACTGGAGCTAAGATTATCAAATGTGGTTGTCTACCTTGATCAATATAATCAGGTAAATACCAAATTTATTTAGTCACTCCTTATTCAGTATTGAGAAAGAGACAAAGTCTTAAAGATAACAAAAACCAATATTTTTAGTTTGTATATTTCTTTAGAAATTCAATATTTGGCTAAATTATAGTTACCAACTGAGAACCCAGTGTGTGCCATGCAAGATAGTAACTGTTTTATAAGCATTACCGTTTAAAAAATTCTTTATTATAGAAATTGTGGGTTTACAGAAAATTAATGCATAAAATATGGGATTCCCATATAACACCCCAACACCAACACCTTACATTGGTATGGAACATTTTCTAGAGTTCATGATAGCACATTTTTATAATTATACTATTAATTAAAGTCCATAGTTTAACTTAGGGTTCACTGTTTGTGTAGTGTAGTTCCATGTATTTTTTAAAATTTTTTATTCTGTACCATATATACAATCTAACATTTCCCCTTTTAATCATATTCAGATAAATATTTCAGTGCTGTTAATTGCACTCACAATGTTGTGTTACCATAACTACCATCCATTATCAAAATATTTTCATCATTCCAAATGAACCCTGTACATTTTAAGCTTTAACTTCCATTCCCTACACCCACCCAGTGCTTTGATAACCTATATTATAGAATCTCACTCAATAAGTTTGCTTATTCTAATTGTTTCAAGTCAGTGATATCATACAATATTTGTTCTTTTGGGTCTGGCTATTTCATTTAATATGATGACTTCAAGGTTCACCCATGCTGTCATATGTATCAGGACTTCATTTCTTTTTACAGCTGAATAATATTCCGTTGTATGTATATACAACATTTTATTTATCCATTCTTTGGTTATGGATACATGAGGACCTTCCATCTTTTGGCAATTGTGAACAATGCCACTATTAACATCAGTGTGCAAATATCTGTTTGAGTCACTGCTTTCCATTATTTTGGGTATACACCAAGTAGTGGAATTGCCAGGTCATATAGTACTTTTATCTTAGCTTTCTGAGGAACCGCGAAACTGTTCTGCAGCAGCTGCATCATTTTGCATTCCCACCAGCAATGAATGAGTGTTCCTATTTCTCTGCATCCTCTCCAACACTTATTATTTTCCATTTTTGAACAGCAGTCTTCCTAATGGACGTGAAATGGTATCTCATTGTGGTTTTGATTTGGATTTCCCTGATGGCTAATGATGCTGAGAATCTTTTCATGTGCTCATAAGCCATTGATATATCTTCTTTGGAGAGATGACTATTCAGGTATTGCCCATTTTTAAAATTGAGTTGTTTTTTTTTTTTGTTGTTGTTAAGTTCAATTATTTTGGGTAGTTCTAGCTCTTATATTTAGGTCCTTGATTATTTAGAGTTGATTTTTTTATATGGTCTGAGGTAGGCGTCCCCCTACCCGCCCCCCCCCCCCCTTTTATCAAATGGAGATCAGTTTTCCTAGTACCATTTGTTGAAAAGACTAGTCTTTCTAAATTGAGTGGTCTTTACCCCCTTGTCAAAAATCAGTTGGCTATAAATGTGAGGGTTGATTTCTGACCTCTCAATTCGATTCCATTGGTCTATATGTCTAACCTTGTGCCAGTCACAGCAGTTTTGATTGGTATGGTTTTATAATGAGTTTTAAGATTGGGAAGTGTGAGTTCTCCAAGTTCATTCTTCTTTTTCAGGAGGGCTTTAGCTATACAGGATCCCTTAATCTTTGATATAAATTTGATGATTGACTTTTCCATTTCTGCAAAGAAGATAATTGGAATTTTGATTGGGATTGCATTGAATCTATAAATTGCTTTGAATAGTAATGATATTTAGTCTTCCAATCTGTGAACACAGAATATTCTTATATTTATTTAGTCTTCTTTGATTTCTTTTTGCAATGTTTTATAGTTTTTGTGTATATGTCCTTTCCATCCTTGGTTAAATTTATTCCTAGATATTTGATTCTTTCAGTTGCTACTGTGAATGGAATTTTCTTTATTTCCTCTTCTGATTGTTCATTGCTTGTGTATAGAAACACTACTGATTTGGGGGTGTTGATCTTGTACCCTGTCACTTTGCTGAATTCATTTATTAGTTTGATGTGGATTTTTCAGGATTTTCTGTACACAGGATCAGATCATCTGCAAATAGGGAAAATTCTATTCTTCCTTTCCAATTTAGATACCTTTTATTTCTTTTTCTTGCCAAACTGCTCTGGCAAGAACTTCCAGTACAATATTGAATAACAGTGTTGACAATGGGCATCCTTGTCATGTTCCTGATGTTAGAGGGAAAACTTTCAGTCTTTCACCATTAAATGGGATGTCAGCTGTGGGTTTTTCATATATGCCCTATATCATGTTGAGGAAGTTTTCTTCTATTCCCAGTGTTATAAGTAGGGTTTATTTTTATCATGAATGGGTGCTGGATTTTGTCAAATGTCTTTTTTTCATCAATTGAGATGATCATGTGTTTTTTCTTTCCCTTCATTTGGTTAATGTGGTGTCTTACATTAATTGATTTTCTTACATTGATCCATCCTTGCATACCAGGGCTATATCTCACTTGACCATGTTGTATAATTCTTTTAATATGCTGTTGGTTTCTGTTAGTATTTTGTTGAAGATTTTTGCATCTATATTTATAAGAGATATTGGCCTGTAGTTTTCCTTTCTTGAGATATCTTTATCTGGATTTGGTATAAGGGTAATATTGGACTCATAGAATGAATTAGAGAGTGTTCCCTCCTCTCCAATTTCTTGGAAGAGTTTGAGCAGAATTGGAGTTAAGTTTTCTTGAAATGTTTGTGAAGACATCTGGTCCTGAGCTTTTCTTTGTTGGGAGATTTTGATTACTGATTCAGTCTCTTTACTAGTAATTGGTTTGTTGACCTCTTGTATTTCTTCTTGAGTTAGTGTAAGTAGTTTGTGCATTTCTAAAAATTTGTCCACTACATCTATGTTATCTAATTAATTGGTATAGAGTTGTTCATAGTATCCTCTTATATTCCTTTTTACTTCCATGGGGTTGGTAATAACATCCCCCTTTTCATTTCTGATTTTAGCTTTTTGTATCCTCTTTTTCCTCTCTCAGTCTAGCTAAAGGTTTGTAAATTTTATTGATTTTTTCAAAGAACCAACTTTTGGTTTTTGATTCTCTCTGTTTTTTGTTTTCTATTTCATTTATCTTTGTTCTAATCTTTGTTATTTCCTTCCTTCTGCTTGCTTTGAGTTTAGTTTGCTTTTCTTTTTCTAGTTCTTTCAGTTTTAAGGTGAGGTCTCTGACTTGAAGTCTTCCTTATCTTTTAATGTATGCATTTAGAGCTACATTACTGCATTTGCTGCATCCCATAAGTTTTGGCATAATGTATTTTCATTTTCAATCACAAGATATTTCCTAGTTTTACTTTTTATTTCTTCTTTAACTCACTGGTTGTCTAAAGGTATGTTTTTTAATTTCCACATATTTGTGAATTTTCCATTTCTCCCTTTGGCATTGCTTGCAGGGAAGGTCTAGTGGTGATTAACTCCCACAGCTTTTGTTTATCTGAGAATGTCTAAATACTTCCCTCATCCCAGCTCATTTAAAGTGTTCTGTGTTTAAATTCACTGATTCTTTCTTCTGTTAGCTCCAATCTTCTCTTGCAATCCTCCTGGGCATTTCTCATTTCAGTTATTTTGGTCTTCAACTCCAGTAGTTCTGTTTGGTTCCTTTTTAAAATTTCTATCTCTTTACTAAGACTCTTAGACTGCTTGTTCATTGTTTTCCTGATATCCTTTAGTTCTTTCTCTGTATTTTCCTTCAGCCCCATGAGCATTTTATGACCATTTAAAAAGCCTTTTTTGGTATGTCTACAATACATTCCATGGTGTTTTCTGGATTTTTAGCCTCTTCCTTTGGATGATTTCCTGTTTCTTTGTTGGCCTTGTACTCTTTTGTTGCAACTGTACATTTCAATATTTTAAAATATTAACTCTGGGATTTATTCCCTGAGATGTCTGTTTCTTGGTTTTGTAACCAGCTGGTGATAAGACAACTATTTTCTTGACCTTCAGCCCTCCTGACAGGAATGCATGCCCAAAGTTAATACAGTGTGCAGGAGGATCCTTGTCTTTTTGGACCTCTGTCTTGTCTTGGGCTTTTGCTTGTTTATTTTAATTTTTATTTTTTTGGAGTTCCTCTGTTTACAGGAATTTGGTTGTCCTCTTTGTTTTCCAGGAAATAGACTTCTCTCTTCCAAGTGTTTGAAGCCAGCAGTCCTTTGTCCAGACTGTCTGACTCTATAGATTTTTATACTCTTTTCATTGTTTCAAGCAGCTCTTTTCTGGAGGGAACATTCTGGGAGGAGGGGCATACCAGATAGGACTTTCCCACATCAATCTTTCCCAGCCAGAACAGGACCAGGAACCCATTAGGGGGCAGAGACTGGCTCCAAAGTGCCCTGTGGGCACAGACTGGCTCCAAAGTGCCCTGCGGAGGGGATCAGGAAGGGTGCCAACAGTTTCTCTAACAGCTCCCCAAATCTGATCCTTCCTGGCCTGCTCAGCAAATGCAGCCCTTCAATTAACTGTCCCCCATGAGGAAGCTCAGCATCTTTAAGTCTCCACCATCACCATTCCTATCTGGGAAGGGTTGAAACAATGTCTGCCGACTCCTTTATCCCAGGCAGGTTGAAACAATACCTCCCCTCAGAGCTATGACCTCAGTGGTCCAAATTCACTAATCGAAAACCATGACCAGTGATCAGTCATGCCCATCCCTGTTCTTGGGGAAGAGGATTTTTATGTTCCTTTCTGTCACCAGCGAGCTAGTCATAGACTGGAGCCAAGGCAGCCTGCTGTGAGAGTGGGGGATGGGTACTGGTAGCTACTGTGCAGAGAGAGCAATTTACTGTTCTTTACTGTAATTTATCAATCTCTTCCTCCTTCTCTTCCTTGGATGTTGTACAATATTTGTCTGGCCTCCGGAGTTCCAAAATATTGTTTCAGACAGTTTCTGCCTGTTTAATAGTTGTTTTGTTGGAAGGACTGAATCAGATAATTCCCTACTCTTCCATCTTCCCACAATCCTAATGGAATTGCTCAGCATTATCTTTTAAAAATCACAGACTTTTGAGCCAAATTGCTTTGGTGCATATCCTAAATGACAAGTATTTAATCTCTCCATGCCTCATTTTTATAATCAGTAAAATGGGCAGAGTAACAGAACATGCTTCAAGGGGTTGTTGTGAAATTTATACAAGATAATGCAAACCAATATCTTAGCTAACACTATGTTAGTTTCATTATTATTTACATTACTTCCAATAAAAAACTCAGAAAAATTAGGATTATTTTTTCCAAATGGGCAGATGAAGAAAGTGAGTCTGAAAAAATTTACTTAATTTTTTAATGAATTAGTGGTGAAACTGGGATTCACATGCTGTACTGTCTGACTTCAAAACATCTATATTCTCTTTTCATTTGAGAGGATGCCATAATTATCATTACTATTGTGTGGTTGTTGTTGTCACCATGATTAAAACTAATAGCATTTAAAGCAATGTCCTCTCACATGTGCTTTAGAGTCTTCAAAGAGATTTTAATACATTAGCACAGAATAACTAACACTCAGACCTATGAGAAACTACATGGAACCTCAGTTACACTTTTCATCCCAAGGTAGGAGTTATCTTTGCAGTGCCCTAGACAGGCTATAATCTGCTTAGGTTAAGCCTCATTAGTTCTGAAAGAAAATAATCAGAAAGGATAGTTTCTATATAGAGCAGGTTGTGCAGGGCAGGGTAGAGACCTAATGATATGGGAGGTATAAGTATTGAGGGAGGATCTTCGTGATGGAAACACACCTCTCATTCTTCTGACTACATGATCTAAAAACTGCACAGAGGGGACTTCCTAAAGGAAGAGGCCTTTCTGTACCTAAGCAAGGATGGGCCTGGGGAAAGGGCAGGCAGAAGAACTTCATCTACTTAGAGATAACTGAAGGGGAACAGGAGCCCAGAGTAGGAACTAACACCAAGAGAACCTGGAAAGTCATCTTACTTTGTTTGCACCTTTTTCTGCTGCTTTGTTCCTCCACTTCTGACCCTGAAGGATGCAAAAGAAAACTCTGGAATAAAGGAGGGTTCATGGCCTTGTTTTAGAGGACAAAGATGTAGGGAAGCTAGGAAGACTGAATCGGCCTCTTCAACCAGGTTGCAGGCAAGACAACCAGGAGCATATAGGTAGGAGCAGAGTCACAGAGAAGATGGAGGCAGGCTGGCCTCCTGAGGCAAGCCACAAAGGAGGTAAAATATGGCCCCAGATCTTATCTTTCCCTGAGAAAAACTCTAGATATTCAGGAGGATAAAGCCTTCCCCCTATTTCCCAATAAGGTCCCCAGTGCTTCAATGATCCTTCTAGGGCCTTATAGCAACCACAGAGTTAGTGGGTGAAAGAATTCATGCAAAATAGAGAAAGCATACATTTGAAGTCAAATAGATTTGGGTTAGAATCCTGGTTCTACAGCATACTAGCTATGTGAACTCAGGCAAGTTACTTAACCTGAACCCTGGTTTCTTCATCTACGTAAGGGAATAATAATAGCAACCTACTGTTAGCAGGGAAGATGAAATGATTACATGTGATAAGGTAAAAGCAGTAGCATATGAGGAGAAAATGGTAGATAACAGGAGTAAAATGGCTTCTCTGA
The DNA here is from genome assembly GCA_026826555.1 of Tolypeutes matacus. Lineage (NCBI taxonomy): Eukaryota > Metazoa > Chordata > Mammalia > Cingulata > Chlamyphoridae > Tolypeutes > Tolypeutes matacus. The sequence goes on from JAKSZT010053883.1 coordinate 43,907,790, forward strand.
CAAAATGCCAAGGGCATGAGACTTGCAATAACAAGACCTAGGTTGTACTCCTCGTGCCTACCAACCTCTTTCCTCCTTAGACCTCAGCTTCCTCAGGTGAGAATGGAAGACATTAGAAGACTAATTTTTCAAGGTCTTTCTAGGTTAAACTTCCATGATTTCAGTGTCCTTTAGTGTAGGCATCATGGATGGGAGAAAGAGATGAAAATTGCCAGCCTTTCATTCCCCCAGTAAATTGGCAGTTTAGACAAATAATATCAAGATTTGGTAATACTTTATTGACCTAATAAGACAAAGTTAGAGAACTTTTAAATTTGTATGAATGTTATTGAATGAAAAAAGAAGAGGCTTATTCAAATGGCTGCAATGCTTATTAATATCTTATTAACCACTTTAATGTTGAAAAGATGCTAGAAAGTAGCTTTCCTATAAAATGCAGTTTGGAAAAGAGAATTCCTCTATTTCTAAACAAATAACTGTCCTTTTTATGTCAAATGATGGTAAATAATACAGAGAAACCAAATACTGAGGGATGAAGGTAAATGATTTAGGAAGCTAATCTTATCTAGAGTACTATAGAAAAATCAGGGTAGGATTTCTATGTTCCCTTTTCTGAAATGATATCCTTATGGGAAGGGAAACAAGGAATCTGAACATTTTCAGCAGTTTATCCTTTTAATAGAGGTATGGATTATATCTATTTGAGCAATGTTTCTTGCGAACCTACTATGCACCCAGCAATTATGCAACTACAAGACTGCTATAATCATACTTTTAGCTAGAAATAATGAGGAATTGGTGCTTATATCTTGATAAATTATAGAATGTCTCTCTCAGACTTTCTGCCCCTCTTCAATTTCTACTGACATGTGGACTTACTCTTCTTGGCAAAATGATTCAGTCCAGCTGGGAACATAAATTTATTTAAGATGTATGCCAATGTCACTCTCAGAAATAGATACTAGTAAGGTACATACCATCACTCATTTATATATTTGTGGAGTACTTTATACCAGCATTATGCCAGGCTCTTTGCTAGTCACTCATTTAATTAAAAAAAAAAATTGTTATGAACAATTCCAAATTATAAGTGAAGAAACTGAAATCCAAATAAGTTAATTAACTTGTCTAAAGATACAACATGAAAACAGTGGAAGCAACATTAAAAATTAAGTACATCTAAAATAAAAGCCCTTGGTCTCTTTGTTCAGACACATTGCTGACTTAGTGATAGAAGTATCATAAAAGGGTTACATCATTGGACCAGAGAATGTTTGTTCAACATAGAACTGAGTCAAGAGAAAGAAGGCTCATTGGTCATCCTTACTTTAGACTTAGGAACAGAGAAGAGCTTCAGACTACCTTGGGAACAGCAAGGTATGCTGATGGTGTGTTCTGGCTGAAGTCTTGCTGTGAGGGCATGAAGTCAGGGCAGGATTTAGGCCACAGAGGCCAAGACTGTCATCCAAAGTTCAGACCTAGTCCAGCACCTAGTGGGTCAGGGTCATTTAGTGTAGGCAGCTTCAAGGTCCTGGAGTCATAAGGGAATTGGACTGAGGCCTGGAGACGAAGCAGCTCATTCTGGCTCTGCCATTCCCTAGCTGTAAGAACTTGAATGAGTTCCCTGTCCTTTCAGAATTTCAGTTTCCTAATTTGAAGCAAGAGTGGGTTGGGCCAGATGATCTCTTGGGCTTCTTCCAACTCCAACATGCCATGATATTAAGATTCTAAGTACAGCCTTTGCCAACCATAGCCATAACAACCATCATTTGTTTAGTACCCACTATATAACAGCACTCTACTATATCAACTCTAATTTAATTACCACAATACTACAAAGTTGATTTTATTTTCCTTGTTTAACAGGTGAGGAGCCCTGGCCCTCCAAGAGGGAAAGTCATACAACTTGTTACATATATTTTGTCCACAGTCACCTAACTCATAAATGGCAGACCTGGAATTTGAACCCGGGTCTGTCTGACACCTAAAATCATGCTCTTTTTTTTTTTCTATGCTTTCTTGCTTCCCTAGATTAAAACAGCTGGTGATATTACTTCAAAGATTTTCCAGGGGTCACTGCTTTATTTATAGCTTTAATCTAAATAAATAATGCCATGAGAAACAGCTCAGTCTTCCACTTACCTAATCAGGAACCAATTGTATCTCTCCCTTTGAGAAGCAAATGCTAGTAACTGAAAGCAATTGACAAGTTACCTGAGGCTGAGCAAAGGATGCATAAAAGTTAATACTTAGATAATCCATCTTAAAAAATAGTTGAGTTTAGTAACAAGAATTAACATATAGTCATATGTTGTATATCTTCCTTAACCACATATATAATTACGGTTCCTAGCCAATCTTTCATATTGTTGGCATGCAACACATTTTTAAATGGATTAATGTGACACCTTTAGAGATTAATAAAATGCTTATCATTAGAAAAGTTATGGCTGCTTTTGGAAAAACATGTATTAATAAATATAAAATGTCCAGCTCGAACATTTCTTAATGTCCTTTACTCTAGCCACACTGGTTTCGTTGTTGTTCTTAGAATATGACAAACATGCTCCTGATTTAGGGCCTTTGCATTTTCCTGGAATGCTCTTCCTAGTTTGTTCTTCATTTCTATTAGATCTTTATTCAGATGTTATCTTCAAAATGAGGCTTCTCCTGGTCATTTTATGTAAATTTCTAAATCGTATACCCCACTTCCCTACTTTAATTTTTCCTGCCTTCATTAGAACATAAGCTCCATGAGGACAGAGATTTTTGTTGGCTTTTTTCACTGCTATATCCTTGATACCTGGCACAGTGCCTAGAACAAATTAGCTATTTAATAAATGTTTTGTTGACTGAACAAATAAATTATAGAACTAAAAATCATGACTATGCCCAGAAGTACCAAGAAGAAATTATGATTGTAATAGTATGACTTCTCCACCTTACCCCAGTACTAGACATAGCCTAAATACAAAAATATCCCCTAAACCTGTGATCAATGTATTCACAGTATGAAAGTGTCCAATGAACAAACAGGTGGGCTTTTTAGTTTCTGTATTTGTCATTTTCATATCCAACTTTGCTTTCCCTAATCTCTAATCTGATTCATAAAAGTTTTCTAAGAGAGCTTCATATTTGGCATTTGCACAGGGCAGGGGAACTTTTTTCATCATTATTGAGGTATATTTTATAAATATAATTCACCCATTTCAAGTATACAAACTCAATGATTTTTTAATTAATTTACCAAATGTTGTCACCACCACTAAAATCAGTTTTAAAACACTGCCACTGCCTCAATAAGATCTGATTTTGGACAGTGTTATACATATTTGGATTCCTAGAAACATTCATCTTCAAAAAAGGTAGGTGCAAGGGAAATGAACTCTGGTTTACACAGTCCAACATCCCACCAGCTTGCTTCAAAGTACAGTCAGAGAGCTTACTGCCCTAGAAAAAGAGAGGGAGGAAGCTGCCTCATGTCTGGCTTGTTCTTTCTAGGCATTTAAAATAATGCATATTAAATTAAAAAGTATTGAGTATTTCTGCTGTCAGGCCCAATAGAGAACATACAGGTGCACCAGGCACATTTCTTAAGCTCAAGGAGCTCCCAGTAAAATGCCTGTAATATTAGGGCAGGAAATATTATGAGTGGAAAGAGGGAAAGAGAAATTGCTGGTGAAATTCAGAGGAGAGTTCACTTACAGATGAGGGGAATTAAGGACTATTTTGAGAGGAAGGGTATTTGAACTGGGTCAAATTTCATGCCATTCTGTCACTTAACTGATGCAGTTAGTCATTAACCAGTCACTAACCACATTTTTAGAATTGATGTCTGTGCTTGAATTAGGCATGGTCCCTGTCCTCACGGAATGCAAAGTCAAATTGGGTTACTTTATTTCAGCAGGTCACCAGATAGCCTTAATATTTCTATGAATTTCAATGGGATAATATTTTTGTTTGCTCTTGTATCTCTCTTCCCTACTTGACTGTGAGTTCATAAAGATAAGGACCACTTCTTAAGCGTTATCTATGTCTTAAGGTCTCAGTAATCCCTATACAATAATATGTGATTAATAAATATTTGTTAAATAAATAATTTGTCCATTTAATTTCCTCCTACATATTATATCAACAAGTGATTCAATTATTGGTTCTTGGGGAAAGGGGCATAAAGGGGAGGAAGTAAATTATTTCATTCTAATAAAACAGATTGAGTTGAGTTTTATTGAGCTTGTAATAAGGGTCCAACTCAAGAGCCTGAATGGAATGATCTGTGTATAAAAGGACCAACTGGCAGCAGAAATTGACTTCCAGAATGAAAGCAGATCCTCTCTTCAACAAAACTACCATGAAAATGATTTTTAAAAAAGAACGTTAAGGTCTCTAGAAATTGTCTTAAGGGTATATGGAAAATGAAAAAAAAAAAACAAAAAACATCTATTCAAGAAAATATACTAAATCTTGATAAGAACATCAAGAGTCTGTGGTATTTGTGCCATGACTTACTGAAATCCCACCCCACTTCCCTGAACTCGTGTGATAGAAGCTCTACTCCAAACATGTGCAGCCAAGAATATGGGATTCTCTGTTCATCTAGACTCAGGTATAGGGCTATGGTTTCATTCTGGGAGTGGCAGGCCACCAGGATCTTTCATAACCTTCCCCCATCCCCTCCAGCTTTACATTGTAAAAGTTCTATTCTGGAAAAGTATAGCCAAGAGGATTGGTCTCCATTCCACCACCCAGCTCCCTTTCACAGGGTGGAAGCTCTACTCCAGGCATGGCAGTCTAAGAACACTGAACCCTTTACTCAGCTCACTTGTATGGAGGATTTGGTTCCCAGGCCTCCTGGAGAAGGTGAGCTGGCATGACGGGCAAGCATGGCGAGCTGATGCAACAAGATGATGCAGCAAAGAGACACAAAGAGGAAAGACAATGAGAGACACAACAAACCAGGGAGCTGAGGTGGCTCAAGTGATGGAGCGCCTCTCTCCCACATGGGAGGTCCCAGGTTTGGCTCCCAGTGTCTCCTAAAGAGAAGATGAGCAGACAGTGAACACAAACAATGAGGAGAGGAATAAATAAATAAAATAAATCTTTAAAAAAAAAGAATGATTTTAGCTGTGTGCTTTTTATAGATACTATTTATCTGGTGACAATGTTCCTTTCTATTTCTAGAAAAATCAGGCATTGCTGATATCTTGATTTTGGACTTCCTCTACACTCAAAACCAAGAAATCCTTGTTGTTAAGCCAAAACCAATTTGTGGTATTTGCAGTAGCAACTCTGGCAAACTAAGACATATGCCTTATAAGTTTTGGTTGAAAGATTAACATTTTAGATATCTAGTAGTATCTCTGGATACTGAGTCCTCTCCTTCCTCTAGATGTTTTTGTTGTTTGTTGTTTATTTATTTAGTGAATTGGATGAATTAGTTTAGTGTGCAGTTTCTGATGTCACTCCCCAGAAGGATTAACCTTGGGCATATACAGAATCTTTCTGAGCACCTGAACTGTTCTACCTTTATTGCTATGACATCCAGTTTTGGGCTTACACTCTTTCAGTCTAAAAATGAAATTAAGAAAACAATTTTATTTATAATAGTCTCAAAAATAAGAAAATATTTAGGAATAAATTTAAAAAAAGAAGTGTAAGCCTTGTACACTGAAATATACAAAATATGTTGAAAGAAATGAAAGATCTAAGTAAATGGAAATATATTGTTTTTCATGTTATGGATTGGAAGATTTAATATTTAAATATGAAAATACTCTCCAAACTGATCTACAGATTATAGGCAATGTATGTTAAAATTCCAACTGACTTCTTTTTTTTTTTTTTGCAGAAATTGACAACTTGATCCAAAAAATCATATAGAAAAGCAAGGACCTAGTGTAGCCAAACAATTTTGAAAAAGAACAGAGTTGGAAGACTCATACTTCCCAATTTAAAGACTTACTCCAAAGTTACTATAATCAGTACATATTATACTGGAACAAGGACCAATGGAATAGAATTGAGAGTCCAGAAATAAACACATTCACGGTCAATTGGTTTACAACAAAGATGCTGAAATAATGAAATAGGGAAAAATAGTCTTTTCAATAAATGGTGCTGGGACACATGCAAAAGAATGAAGTTAGACCCCTTCCTTATACCATAAACTAAAATTAAATCAATCTGAAACATAAATATCTATGTAAGAGCTAAACTATAAACTCAGAAGAAATCATAGGAGTAAATCTTTGTGATCCTGGGCTAGACAATTGTTTCTTAGAATAGGACACTAAAAGCACAAGCAACAAAAGAAAATATAGATAAATTGGACTTCTTCCAAATTAAAAGCTTTCATGCTGCAAATGATACCAAGACAGTGAAAAGAAACCTATAGAATACGAGAACATATTTTCAAATCATATATCTGATAAGAGACTTATATACAGAATATATAAAGAATTCCCACAACTCAATAATAAAAGGACAAACTAATTCAGTTTAAGAAAGGGCAAAGGATCTGAATAGCCATTTCTCCAAAGCAGATAGACAAATTAACAATAAGCACACAAAAAAACCTTTGTTATCAGGGGATAAAAACAGTTTTAAAAGTAACAGAGGTTAGATAGGACGGAGAGACTAGAGGCAGAGCCTCAATTCCTTCAATAAATATCTATGTGTCTGACACCACACTACCCCAATGGACAGAGCATTGCATAAGAAAGACATGGCCTTTTTCCTTGTGGAGCTTAAAGCTCTGCAGAGGAAATTAGATATTGAACAATTAACCAGAAGACTGATAAGTCTTACATAGGAGAAACAGTGTAAACTAAAAAGCATTCCTCTAGTCTGGAGAAGAGTATATCAAAGAAGAATTCCATGAGGAAATGATATTTAAATTGGATCCTGGAAGTTTTAGAGAAAGAACATTTCAGGCAGAAGGGCCAGTGTATATGCAGGTACTGGGATAGGGGGACAATCTATAGCTCATAGAAGGAACTGTAAAAAGGCAAGTGTGGGTAGAGTGGACAGCAAGGAGAGAGGAGCATGAGAGGCTGAAAAAGCTGGCAAAGGCCAGATTATGCAGGATCTTATACACCATGTTAAAAATTTAGTTATTCTAACTTAACTACTGAAAGGGTCAGGGTATTCAATGGGTTATTTTCATGGGCACCGAAATCACTGAAAATGGAGGCAGCAGTAGAGTAGAAAAGGGCAATTATGAACCAAAGTCCTCCATTATCGAGAGAAGTGCCAACAAGTCAGCAGAAGACAGCAATAAGGACTGGCAGAGGATTGTATAAACTGACACATGAAGTTCAAAAAAGGAGGGGCAGTTTTTATAAAAGAAAGGGAAAAACAATGGTCTAGAAATAGCAATCAATGAGCAAGAAGGATGTCATCTGTCAACCTAGATGAGGATGTGTTCAGTGAAGTGATTTCTCTGTTTCTTGGTCAGACACTGCAGGATGAGTGAAGAATTGAGGAGGGCACATAGTTGAGAGGAAGGCAGACTTTCCAGTAACCACTGTAATGCTAAGGTTGCTGTGTAAGCAGTGGAGAGAGAGGGTCTGGAGGCCTACAGTTGGAGAGCTCCCTCTGTTCATCTTATATCTTATACTCTTTGACTAAAGAAGATGTAATTTTCTGAGAGATGCTTATAGTTTGAACTTGGACAGTGGGAACAGAGATGAGGAAAGGACAGATTCTTAGGGTATTGAGTTGTCTTGATCATATTTGATGACAGATATTATATGGGGTATGACTAACAAGGAAGAGTTAAATAGGGCATGTTTCTAGTGTGGGCACCAGGAGTGATCATGATGCATTCACTGAACTAGGGAAACCAGGTATGGAGCCGGTGTATGGTAGTCTGGGGCTGCCTCTACAGCTTGAGGTAAATCAGACATATGCCTTCTAATTACAGGAGAGGGAGGACCCAGGGTCACAATTCCCAGCATCTCTGCTTCCAGGCCCATGCACACCCAAGGCTGAGGTTTGGAAAGAATGGGTCACCTGCATTAGTAGGATAAGTTGGAAGCCCCTTTTGTCAAATGTTGAGAGGATGTATCTGTCTCCAATTAGTGTGGTCTCTATTTGGAAGGAACAGCAAAACTATACCAAAAGAGTGATGGCTTGTGAAATGGCCTACAGGAAGGGAGCCAAAACTACTAAGCTTGTTTAATTTAGAGTGATGCAGAGAGGGGTCCAGAGAACTCTCTTCTAAGAGGCAGATTAGGGACTGATAGTTGAGATGACTAACTTCCAATGATTACTCAATTTAACACTCAGCCAAAACATGTAATTATTTTTATACATTTGCTTGGTTATATTGCCAGCTGCAACTCCATCATGTTTTACTTCAAAAGGGATGAGAGAAGAAAGGGGAATGAACAGAAAGAACAGACTAGAACTACCTTATTTAGAAGTTGTTATGCTGGTCAGCACTCTGTTGGAACGAACTCTTTCAGTGGTACTGCCTTCTGTTTCTTTACTTTCCTGCCTATGAAGTCCCCGTCCAACTCCTTTCTAACTGCTAACTAATCCACACAGGTCCACACAGGGACTGTGGTAGAAATTACCAAGCTCCAGATCTCTTTATATTTGTGTCCAATATGATTCTCTTCCTCCTTATGCTGGCTTTCTCTGATTATCCATGTTCTTCATCCTCTTCATTTTGCCTTCATGATTCAGCATCCATTTTTTGTCTTATTCTCCAGATTCAACAATTTGGTTTGGATTCCTAAAATCTTTCAAAACTTGGATTTCAGAAACTACCCTCTGCCACTTGGCCATTCTCCACTGTGACTATGAGTAAAGAGCATCCTACATGCACTACATCCTTGATCTGGGAGTCAAGAGAATACTGAACTATGCTGAGCTCATGTGAAGGGTTCAGATTCCCAGTATGGGTTCCTGATTGCCAGGGTCCTTATTGTGGAGAACCATCTAGCTTAACCCTTCTTCAGCAAGTGCTCCGTTTTCTAAACCTTTTGCCTTTTGCTACATGGTTCTCCCCCATTCAAAACTTCACCATGTCGTGGATTTGAACCAGCCATTAGATGAAATTTTATATATGATCCTTGTGGACAAGATGGAGACATTAAGCCAGGAACGATATCTTATTTATTTTTATATCTCTCATAGTATATGGTACATAAAGGATATCAATTAAATTTAACTAAATTGAATTGGAGGCAGGTAAATTTTTGGTTCTGAGATTAATAGCATAATCTAACCTAGAGAAAGCCTACTGATATAAAAATGCCAATCTAGGATGAAGCCTCTGGTAACATGCATGGGTCTCTATGCTTGGTCTCAGGTCTTGTTCTGTTAAACACTTGTATTCTTGACTTAAGACTTAAAAAATGTATACTTTGGGGAGCAGCTGTGGCTTAAGTAGTTGAGTGCCTGCTTCCCACATGGGAGGTCCTGGGTCTACTTCCCGGTGCCTCCTAAAAGCAAAAGAGACAAATGAAAATACCAATTCAGGGGAGCTGATGTGGCTCAGTGGTTGAGTGCTGGCTTCCTGCATACAAGGCCCTAGGTTCAATCCCCAGACCCAGTACCTCAAAAAAAAAAAAAAAAAAAAAAAGTATATATCTTAAAATTTCTGAGTGAGATTAATAATGTTGCAGATAAATGGGTTAAAAAATCAAGATGTTCATAATAAGCTAGAATAAAGGGCTAAAACTAACAAGTTGAAAATTAACAAGGTTAAGTACAGGGCTCACAATTATACTTTAAACAACTACTACAGGATTCTAGAATAGTGAGGAGATGGTGGAAAGGAAGGTCCAGGATTCAGTATCTTCACCAGAACTACTATTAAACAGACAGGAACTATATGAAACAACTATTCCAAAACTCCAGAATCCAGTAGAAATTGTTCAACATCCAGGGAAGAGCAAGTGGAAGTGTCTGGTAAATTACAGTAAAGACCAGTAAATTGCTCTCTTCTTGCCGTGGTTACAGGTGCCATCCCTACAATCACAGCAGGCTGCCATGGGGTCTGGCCCCTGACTATCTTGCTGGTGACAGAAAGGGACATAAAAATCCACTTCCCTAAGATCATGTGTAGACATGGTGGATCACTGATCACAGCTGTTGATTAGCAACTTTGAAATGCTGGAAGCCCAGCACTGAGGGCAGGCATTGTTCCAACCCACCCCAGACAAACACATTTGAAAAGACTTAAAGATGCTATGCTTCCTCAGAGCATCAGTGGACAGTTGAAAGGGTGCATTTGCTGAGTAGATCAAGAAAGTACATGAAGCTTGGGGAGTCATGGAAGAAGCTCCTGGAATACTTTTTGAATAGCTCCCCAGGGCAGTTTATATCCAGTCTACCTGCCCTTTGTGGATCACTAGCCTTGTTCTCCCTGGGAAATACTGGCTAGGGAAACTCCTTTCTGATGTGCGCCTCCTCCAAGAATTTCCCTTGAGCAAAAGCGGCTTAAGAAAACTGAAAGCAGTGTGAGAAACTATTAAGGCAGAAAGCCTTGGGCAAAGGCTTACCTACTTTAAATACCACCAGGGAGAGGGAGAAGATCTGTCTGCTGGGAAACAGAGGAGGCATTCAAATTCCTGTAAACAGGGGAACTCCAAAGCAACTAACAAACACAAGGCCAGGACAAGACACAGGCCCAGAAAAGGCAGGAAGGTCCCTGCACTTGGCATTTGCATTGGATGCAACATTCTGATAGGAGAACTGACACTCTAAAAAATCCCTGTCATATCACCAGATGATTAAAAAATCAAGAAACAGACATCTCAGGGAATAAAGATCAGAGCTAACATTTTAAAATATTAAAATGTACGTATGCAACAAAAGATTACACAACAAAGATTTAGGAAATGATGGTTAATCTAAAGGAAGAGGAAAAAATTCAGAAAACATCAGTGAAGAAGACCAGACTGTGGACATACCAAAGAAAGACTTAAAGAAAATAATCTTAAAATGCTCAAGGAGATGAAGGAAAATATTAAGAACTAAAGAATATCAGGAAAAGAAAGAATAAGCAAAACGAGCTTCTTACTAAAGAGATAGAAATTTTAAAAAGAAACCAAACAGAACTACTCAAGTTGAAGACCACAATAACTTAAATGAAAAATTACCAGGAAGATTTTAACAGCAGATTGGAGTTGACAGAAAAGATAATCAGCAAAATTGAAGACAAGACAATTAGACAATTAAAATAAGTCAGGCTGAGGAGCAGAAAGGAAAATAAATATATAAAATGTGAAAATAGCCTAAGACACCTCTTGGAGACCATCAAGCATACCAATATATGCATTATGGGAGTCCAAGAAGGAGAAAAAAGAGAGGAAAGGGCAGAAGGAATAGTGAAAGAAATAATGACAGAGAACTTCCAAACTTATCAGAAGTCATGAATATACACATCCAAGCCACTGGAGAACATCAAACAGGATAAACAAGAAGAAAATTAAATTCTATCATATATTGATCAAACTGTCAAATGGAAAGTACAAGGAGAGTATTCTGAAAGCTTACAAGAGAAAAGCAGCATGTTGTATCAACTAAATTGAGTGCCAATTTCTCACCAGAAACCATGGAGGCAAGAAGGCAGTAGGTTGAAATACTTAAAGTGCTGAAAGTAAACAGTTTCCCAATAAGAAATTTATATCTGCAAGAATTTCTTTCAAAAATGAGGAAGAGATTAAGGTATTCCTAGATAAATAAAAGCTTAGGAACATTTGCACAATTCTTCACAATAGCAGCATTATTCAATTTTTCACAATAGTGTCATTTTTGCTAAAAGAAACAACCCAAGTGTCAGTCAACAGATGAATGGATAAACAAAATATAGTATATACCTACAATGGAATATTATTCAGCATAAGAAGGAATGAAATCCTGATGCATGTGACATGGCTGAACCTTGAGGACATCATGTTGAGTAAAATAAGCCAGACACAAAAGAACAAATATTGTATGATCTCACTAATATGAACTAAGTATAATGAGCTACCTTATGGAGTTAATATCTATCCAGATTTTAGATTTGGATTACAGATGAGATTATCATGAGATAGAATGACTGTAGAGAACAGGGAACTGGTGCTTAATTTATGCAGAATTTTTAATGTTTTTACATGAACTAGAACAAATATACATCATTAGTACAAGGTGTTATTAATGGAGTGGTATACAGGAAAAATACACCTAAATTAAGCTATAGAATATAGTTGACAGTTATATTTATATTTTATTTTATTTTATTTATTTATTTAGAGGTATCCAGAGATTGAACTTGGGACCTCATATGTGGGAAGCCAGCATTCAACCACTGAGCCATATCGGCTTCCCTGAGTTGGGTTTTTTGTTTGTTTTGCTTGTTGTTTGTTTTTGTTTTTTTCAGAAGGCACTGGGAACCAAACCCTGGACCTCCCCTGTGGGTGGCAGGAGCCACATCCACTTCCCAACAGTTATATTTTAATAGTCTTTCATTAATTGTAATAAAGGTACCTCACCAAGGCTAAGTGGCAATAATAGAGAGCATAAGGGTTATCAAATGAGTGTGAGAGTCGAGTGAAGATATTAAAAACAAAAAAGGTGAGGTAGCTCATCACCACTAGGTCTGCCCTACAAACAATGCTAAAGGGAATTCTTCAGACTGAAAGTAAAGTAGACAGTAGATCAGAGCATAAAAACATATAAACCTCCAGGAAAGGTAACCATTTGGGTAACTACAAATGTCAATACTATTGTACTATTCTTTTTGTTATGTAACTCCACTTACTTCCTACAGGTGCAAAAGTGCAAATGCATAAAAATAATGATAAACCTATATTTTTGGACATACAATGTATTAAGATAAGTGGTAATTAGTACAAGAAAAGATGGGGTATGGACAAGTGTAAGAAAAATGTATGTGTATGCTCTTGAAGTAAAGTTGGTATCAAACCAAATATTATTGTTATAGATTTGGATGTTAATTTTAATCCCATAGTAGCCACAAGGAAAATATATGAAAAATACATCCAGTAGAAATGAGAAGGAGCTCAGTATGGTACAACACAAAATAACAAAAAAGTATATAGATGTAGGAAATAATGAAAGAATTGAGGGACAAAAAGTTGTGAGGTGTAAAATGACTAAACAGCAACATGACAGAAGAAAGCCCTTCATTATTAGTAATGACTTTAAAAGTAAATGGATTAAGCTCTCCAGTTCAAAAGGCCAAGATTGGCAGAATGGATAAAAAGCATGACCCAACTATATTCTGTTTGCAACAGACTCACCTTAAATTCAGATACAAGTAGGGGAACAAAAGAAATAAAAATAAAGAGGTGAGTGGATGTAGCTCAGTGGTTTGAGTGCCTGCTTGAGGTCCTGGGTTCAATCCCCAGGAAAGAAGAAAGAAAGAAAAGAAAGAAGGGAGGGAGGGAGGGAGGGAGGGAGGGAGGAAGGAAGGAAGGAAGGAAGGAAGGAAGGAAGGAAGGAAGGAAGGAAGGAAGGAAGGAAGGAAGGAAAAGAAAGGGAGGAAGGAAGGAAGGAAAAGAAAGGGAGGAAGGGAGGAAGGGAGGGAGGAAGGAAGGAAGGAGGGAAGAAGGGGAGGGAGGAAGGAAGGAAGGAAAAGAAAGGAAGGGAAGGAGGGAGGAAGGAAGGAAGGAAAAGGAAGGAAGGGAGGGAGGGAAGAAGGGAGGGAGGGAGGAAGGAAGGAGGGAGGGAGGGAAGAAGGAAAGAAAGATACAAGTAAGTTGAAAGTGAAAGGATGGGAAAAACCATAACATGTAAGTAATAACCAAAACAGAGGTGGAGTAGCTATATTAAAATAAAATAAAATAGACATTAAGTAAAAAACAGCAACAAGGGTTAAAGATGGTAATTATATACTAATAAATTCAGTAATGAGATGAATGAAGAATGAAGACCTAATGCATGTGACATCATGGATAATAAAGGGTGACCCCTTTATTATTCAGCAATAAGATTTAACAATTATAAATATATACGCACCTAAGAATAGTTCCCCAAAATATATGAAGCAAATACTGACAGATTTGAGGGGAGAAATTGATGGTTCTACATTAATAGTCATAGATTTTAATACACCACTTTCAAAAAAATGGGTAGAATATCTAGACAGAAGATCAATAAGAAAATAGAAGACTTGAATGATACTACAAACCAACTAGACCTAACAGAAATATATAGAACACTTCACTCAACAACAGTAGAATACACATTCTTCTCAAGTGCACATGGATCATTCTCTAGCATAGACCATATGTTGGGTCACCAAACAAGTCTTAATAAATTGAAAAATATTGAAATCATACAAAGTATCTTCTCCAACCACTATGGAATGAGGCTAGCAATTAATAACAGGGGAGAAAAGGAAAATCCCCAAATATGTGGAAATTAAAAAAAAAAAAAAAAAAATACCCTTAAGCAACCAGTGGGTAAAGAGGAAATTAAAAGTGAAATTAAGAAATATCTTGAGGTGAATGAAAATGAAAATAAAACACCAAAACCTAGGGAATGCAGCAAAGGCAGTGCTGTGTGGGAAATTTATAGCTCTAAAGGCTTACATTTAAAAAAAATAGAAGAAAGATTTAAAATCAAATACCTAACCTCAAAAGAGGAAGAACTAGAAAAAGAAGAGTACACTCAATCCAAAGCAAGAAGAAGGAAGGAAATAACAAAGATTAGAGTGGAGATCATTGAAATAGAAAACAAACAAAAAATAGAGAATATCAACAAAACCAAACATTGGGTCTTTGAAAAGATCAATAAAACTGACAAATCTTTAGCTAGACTGATGAAAAAATAGAGGGGATACAAATAACTAAAATCAGGAATGAAAATGGAGACATTACTATTGACCCCACTGAAATAAAAAGAATTATAAAAGAATACTACGAATAATTGTTGCCAATAAATTAGATAACCTAGATGTAGTGGACAAATTCTTAGAAACACACAACTACCTACACTGACACAAGAAGAAACAGAAGCTCTTAACAAACCAATAACTAGCAAATAGACTGAATCAGTAATTAAAATTTTCCCAACAAAGAAAAGCTCAGGACCCAATGGCTTCACTAGGGAATTTTACCAAACATTCCAAAATAATTAACACCAATCCTACTCAAACACTTCCAAAAATTGAACAGGGAACACGTCCTACTTCCTTCCACGACGACATCATCACCTTCATAGCCAAGTCAGATAAAGATACCACAAGTACAGAAAACTACAGACCAATATCTCTTCTGAACATAGACGCAAAACCCTCAACAAAATACTAGCAAAATGTAACCAACTGCACAAAAAAGAATTATACACCATGATCAAGTGAGATTTATGTTGCAGTGGTGGTTTAACATAAGATAATCAATTAATGTAATATACCACATAAATAGAACAAAGGGAAAATACACATGATCATCTCAATTGAAACAGAAAAGGCATTTGACAAATCCAACCCCCCTTCATGAAAGGAAAAAAAAAACACTTATAACACTAGAAATAGAAGGATACTTCGTCAACATGATAAAGGGCATTTATGAAAAACCCACAGTTAACATGCTACTTAGTAGCAGAAACTGAAAGCTTTCCCTCTAAGATCAAGAATAAGGCAAGTATGCCTACTGTTGCCACTGTAAATCAACATTGCAATGCAAGTTCTTGTCAATAAATTGGGCAAGAAAAAGAAATAAAAGGCATCTAATTTGGAAAGGTAGAAGTAAACCTTTTTCTATTTGCAGATAACGTTATAGGATATCTTGAAAAGTTCACAGCAAAGCTTATAAAGCTAATAAACAAATTCAGCAAAGTGGTAGGGTAAAAGATCAAGATGCAAAAATCAGCAGTGTTTCTATACCCAAGCAATGAACAACTGGAAGAAGAAATCAGGAAAAAATACATTTGCAATAGCAACCAATATAGTCAAATATCTAGGAATAAATGTAACCAAGGATGGAAAGGACTTGTACACAGAAAAACTACAAAACTTTGCTAAAAGAAATCAAAGAAGACCTAAATAAATGGAAGGACATTCCGTGTTCATGTATCAGAAGACTAAATGTTGTTAGATAACAATTCTACCCAACACAATTTATAGATACAACAAAAACCCAATAAAAATTCCAGCAATCTTCTTTGCAGGAATGGAAAAGCCAATCATTAAATGTATATGGAAGGTAAAGGAGTCCCAAATAATGGCCAAAGCCATCTTGAAAAAGAAGAATGAAGTTGGAGGGCTCACACTTCCCAATCTGTAATCAAAACAGCTTGTTATCAGCACAAGTACAGATATATAGAACATTGGAATTGAATTTAGATCTCAGAAATCAACCCTCACATTTATGGCCAACTTATTTTCAACAAGGGGGCAAATACCACTTAATAGTCTCTTCAACAAATGGTCCTGGGAGAATTGGATCTCCAATTGCAAAAAAATGCAGGAGGAACCCTATACCTTGTACAAAAATGAACTGAAATGAATCAAAGATCTAAACACAGGAGCCAGAACTATCAAACTCCTAGTTCTAGAACATCTTCAGGACCTTGTCTTAGGCAATGGTTTCTTAGACTTTATACCTAAAGCACAAGCAGCAAAAGAAAAAGTAGATAAATGAATATCATCCAAATTAAAAACAAAAGTTTTTAATTTTGATGATAAAACCTATCATGAAAGTGAAAAGACAACCTAAAGAATGGGAGGAAATATCCAGAAACCATATATCTGATATCTGTTTAGTATCCAGAATATATAATGAAATCCTTCAATTCAACAATAAAAAGATAAACCACCCAATTTAACAATGGGAAAAAGATTTGATATCTCTCCAAAGATATACAAATGTCCAAAATCCACAGGAAAAGATTCGCAACATCATTAGCTATTAGGGAAATGCAAATCAAAACCACAATGAAACACCATTTCATACCCACTAAACTGGCTACTATTAAAAAAAAAAAAACAGAAAATTTCAAGTATTGGAGAGGATGGAGAGAAATAGGAACACTTATCCATTGCTGGTGGGCATGTAAAATGGTAGAGCAGCTGTGGAAGACAGGAAACTAAATATAGAATTACCATATAAATGGGAAATCCTTTTACTAGAAATATACCCAGAAGAATTAAAAGCAGGCACTTGAGCAGATATGTTCACACCGATGTTCACAGTGGTATTTTTCACAATTGCTGGGAGATGGACGCAACTCTGGTATCCATCAACCAATGAATGGATAAAGAAAATGTGGTATATACATACAATGGAATAGTATTCAGTCATAAAAAGAATTAAGTCCTGATGCATTGGACAACGTGGATGAATCTTGAAGTCGTCATGTTGAGTGAAATAAGCCAGATACAAAAGAAAAAAACTTGTATGATCTCAATGATATGAAATAGTTAGAATAAGCAAATTTATAGAGTCAGAAACTAGAATATAAGTTACCACGGACCAGGGTGGGTACAGGAAAGGGAAAGCTAATACTTACTTACATTGCATAGAGTTTCTATTTGGTGTGATGAAAAAGTTTTGGTAATGGATGGTTGTGATGGTAGCACAACTTTGTGAATGTAATTCACAGCACTGAATTATATATTTGAATGTCATTATGTGGGGAAATTTTATGTTGTATCTGTAATAATAGAATAAAAATCTAAAAACATAGGATTGTACAACACAGTGAACTCTATTGTTAACCATGTATTATAATTAATAGTACAATTATAAAAATGTTCTTTCTTCAGTTGTAACAAATGAACCACTAATTCAAAGTGTTAATAATAGGGTAGTATATGGAAAGTCTTTGTTTTATGCACGATTTTTCTGTAAACTCCAAGTTGTCTAATAAAAATTGTTAAAACATTGTACTGGAAGTTGTAGCCAGAGTGATTAGGGAAAAAAAAAGAAACACAAAATAAAATCATCATATTTGGAAAGGAAGACATAATACTATCTCTATTCACAGATGATGTTATCCTATATATATATAGAAAATCCCGAAGAATCTATAAGAAAGGTACTAGAGCTAATAAGTGAATTCAGCAAATTGGCATGATACAACAGCAACTCACAAGAATCAGTGGTGTTTCCATACACCGGCAATGAGCAATCTAAAAAGATAATAAAGAAAGCAATTCCATTTACAATGACTACTAAAAAATATAATATCTAGGAAGAAATTTAAACAAGGATATGAAGAATGGATTTATGGGAAACTACAAGTTATTACTGAAGGAAATTAAATAAGACCTATATTTTTTGCCTGCTGCTAACACAATGGGTTGGGTTAAACAATGGGAAATTATTGGCTTGTAGTTTGAGGCTAGTAGTAGTATAAAACTGAGGCATCAGCAAGGAAGTGTTTTCTCCCCGATGACCTTAACATTCTGATATCAGTTGCTGGCAATACTTGCGATTCCTAGACTTGCATCCCTGCCTTGTATTACTTGGCAATATTCTTTCCTTTCTCTTTTGGATTCTAATGACTTCCATCCTCTGTATCCTCCCTGGGGGTTTCTCTCACTATGTTTGAATTTCTTTTTCTTAGAAAGGATTCCAGGAATCTGGATTAAGGCCCAACCTCATTCAGATGGGCTGCACCTTAACTAAAAATAGCATCTTTAAGATATCCTATTTATAAGGGGCTCACACCCTTATAAATGCAGATTAACATTGAAAACATGACTAAATTGGGGGGCACATAATTGAATCCATCACAACCTAAATAAATGGAAATATATCCCATGCTCATGGATTCAAAGACTTAATACCATTAAGATATCAATACTACACAAAGTGATTTACAGATTCAAATCAATTCCTATCAAAATTCCAACAGCCTTCTTTGCAGAAATTGAAAAGCTAGTCATCAAATTTATATGTAAAGGCAAGAGGCCCCAAATAGTCAAAACCACCATAAAAAGGAGAACAAAGTTAGAGGACTCATACTTCTTGATTTCACAACTCATTACAAAGCTTCAGTAATCAATTTAGTGGTTCCTCAAAATTTAAACAAAGAACTACCAGATGACCTGACAATCCACTTTCAGGTATGATCCCCAAAGAATTAAAAGCCAGGACTCCAACAGATACCTGTACACCAATATTTGTAGCAGCATTATTCATAATAGCCAAAAGGTGAAAGCAATTCAAGTGTCCAACAATAGATGAATCAATAAATAAAATGTGGTATATGCATACCATGGAATATGATTCAGCTATAAAAGGAATGAAATTCTAATACATGCTGCAACATGAATGGACCCTGAAGACATCATGCGGAATGAAATGTCAGACACAAAAGGACAGATATTGTTATTATTCTATAATTCCAATTCACAGAGTCTCTAAGTAGAGTATGGGGCAGGGGTAGATGGAATGGGGAGTTAAGGCATTGTGGGTACAGGGTTGCTGTTTGGTGTGATGGAAAAGTTTGGAAAGCAGATGGTAGTGATGTTAGCAAAACAATGGAAATGTGATTCATCCCACTGAATTGTATTCTTGGCAGTAGTTGAGATGGGAAATTTGGGGGAATACATATGTTATCTCAATTTCTTAAAAAGTGAGCAACTAAAGAGACAATGACAATGAAATGAAATACATGATCTTCGGCTCAATCTAATAACAATGGAGGAGAAAATTCCCCAAAACATATTATTGTGGCAACTGAAAACAATTTGAATATGAACTGTATGCTTTACATCAATGTTAAAATTTCTTGAATTTGATAACTGTACTTAATGTGGTTAAATAAGTGAACATCCTTGTTCTTGGGAAATATAAAGGAAGTATTTAGTGTTACAGAAGCATGATGTATATGATCTGCTCTCAAATATTTTGAAGATTAGATAGATAGGTTAGATAGATAGATAGATAGATAGATAGATAGATAGATAGATAGATAGATAGATAGATAGATAGATAGA
>JAKSZT010053883.1:43927711-44038095 GCA_026826555.1 Tolypeutes matacus
AGATAGATAGATAGATAGATAGATAGATAGATAGATAGATAGATAGAATGATATAGCAAACATAGCAAAGTGTAAAAAGTTTGTAAATCTGGGTATGGGGTATATTGGGGTTCTCTGAATTGTTTTTGTACTATTTTTGTAACTCCTGTAGATTTGGAATTATTTCAATATAAAATGTTTAGAAAAAATGAATGACTTTTTCAAGCTACATGATACATGCTACATCATGGATGAACCTCAGAAACATTATGCTAAGTGAAAGAAGCTATATGCAAAAGACTACATATTGTATGATTCCATTAAATTAAATGTCTAGAAATGGCAACTTTATAGTCAGAAAACAGATAAGTATTTGACTAGAGCAGGGAAGGGGTGTGGGGAAAAATAAGGGAATTTTGGGGGGTGATGGAGTAGATTGTGGAGGAAGTTATACAATTTAATTTGTATATATAAATTTACTAAAATTCATTATACTCTACAATGGGTGACTTTTATGATATGAAATTATACCTTGATAAAGTTGCAATTATGGATTCAGGTTGTGTTAAATTTTGTCAAAATTGATAAAAGTGTATGTACCAAAATGTAAACCATAACGTAAATCATTGACCATGGTTCATAGCAATACTTCAGTATTTGTAAATCAATTGTAATAAATGTACCATCCACATGTAAAATGTTATTAATAGGGGGAAGGAGAAATGGGGGAGGATGTTGGGTATATGGGAATCCACTATATTCTGTGCATGACTTTTCTGTAGCCTAAAA
The DNA here is from genome assembly GCA_026826555.1 of Tolypeutes matacus. Lineage (NCBI taxonomy): Eukaryota > Metazoa > Chordata > Mammalia > Cingulata > Chlamyphoridae > Tolypeutes > Tolypeutes matacus. The sequence goes on from JAKSZT010053883.1 coordinate 43,928,480, forward strand.
CTTCTTTGAAGATAAAATGAAAAATAATAAGACATTGGGAGAATGAATGGAAGAAAATGTCACTGTACATACAAAATAACAGATCTTACAATGATGAAAGGCATAATGCCAAATTTTTTAAAATTTTATTTTATTTTTTTATTATTGCTTTTATTATTTCAAATTCTTTTTTAATTTTTTGTATTTTGTCACTTTAAAAACTATCATTATTTCATTTTCTTATTAATTTCATTTGGTTATTTTGTTGGTTTCATTTTTGAAGAAGTTTTGGATCACAGAAGGGTTACAACTGTGGCAGGGGAGGATCATTGGTGTGGGTTGTCAGTTATGGGGGATGCATGGGAGGAGGTTCACCTGGGGCATACCTATAAGGCATATGAATGAGTTCATGTGTTCATGGGGCATTGTCACGGTGGGTAGAGATCCACACAATAACCGAAAGAATATCCAATTCTCATCCTGGGGAGTTCTGCCACATTCTCTAATGGGACAGCAAGAATCCCTGAGTTACAGGGGCAGTGACTGGTGAAGGAGGATGGACCATTGATGGGCCCTTGATATTGATGACTATACTTATGAATCTTTTCTTTTGCGATTGAAACTTAGCCTGGTATTATAGGTTGTCTAAGAGTTACCTCCTGAGAGCCTCCTTGTTGCTCAAATGTGGCCTCTCTCTAAGCCAAACTCAGCATATAAATGCAATAACTTCCCCCTAGCATGGGACATGACTCCTAGGGATGAGTCTCCTTGGCACTGAGGGATTACTACCAAGTACCGACTAGCAATGCAACCAGAAAAAGACCTTGACCAAAAGGAGGAAAGGGTAAAGACAAATGATTTTATATGGCTAAGAGACTTCAAAGTGAGTCAAGAGGTCATTCCAGAGGTTACACTTATGCATGTCTCAGCAGGATCCCCTTGACTGCCACAGTAAATATTGGTTCAAATAGTGGGGCTACCAAGGGCTCTGGAGAGCTCCAGACACTATAGGCAGGGCTGCCTGCTTTGGAGTTTGGCACCCTGCTAGTGGTCCCTACTTTGGAATTTATGATCCCCAGTGTGAAAGAGTTGGACTCAGTCATGGTTTCCCTACACAATGACTCTTCTGCCCCTTCTAGTTGAACCTATAGTTAGTACTAGAGTTGATAAGTTTATGTCCAAAAGCGTTAAATTTTTGGGCTTTCCATGTGCTAGTCAGGCCCCGAATCTTGACAGAGTTGCAACACCTACTCTCCAGTTCATTGGACTCACCCAGGACAACTAACAAGGAAATGATGATGGACAACGACCATCCCAAGGAACTGAGAGAGTCTACAACTGCAAGCAAAATATTCCCATCCATCTGCCCCATGGGATCTAAGCCCCCTCTCAATTAGAGGTGGAGTGGGCATCACCATCCCAGAATCCTCAGGATTGGGGAATGAATGATGGACTAGAGTAGACTTACTATTATTCTATTATAGACATTATTATTCTAGCAATGGAAGAACTTTTAGCATTGATGTGCAGTCAGTGGCCTTCAGGTGTTCTGAGGAAGGGAGAGGGAAAAATAGGTGTAATATGAGAGCATTTTCAGGACATTGGAATTGTCCTGAATGATGTTGCAATGACTGATACAGACCATCATATATTTTGTCATAATTTACAAATTGTGCAGGAGAGAGTTCAAACTACAATGTAAACTATAATCCACACATAGTGGCAATGCTCCAATATGTGTTCATCAATTGTAACAAATGTACCACACTAATGAAAGATTTTGTTAATATGGGCAAGAGTGGGAGGCGTAGGGAGTAGGGCATATAGGAATCCCCTATATTTTTTAAGTAACATTAATGTAATCTAAGTAACTTTTAAAAATAAAAAAATAAAAAATAAAAGTAGGCAAAAAAAAAAAAAGAAAAGATCATTCCAATGATGTCTTTATTTTAAAGTCAGATCATGATTTTGATGCATATACAAAGAAGTTTTGTGTTGTGGTATTAGCAGGGGTAACAAAACAAACAACATTTTGGATTATATAAATAGTAGCAGCTATGCTCATGGTGATTAATAGTTCCAGCTCTAGAAATTCAAAATCTTGCCTCCTGAATGTTCTCCCTAAGATCTGGATGTTGGCATGTTTAGCTTTCCCACTTGTAATTATCTTCCCTCTAAATTGGAATAAGGATTAACTAATTGTAGTGTTGCCTTCAGACACAAGCCATATCAAATGCCCTGGTAACCAGACAGACAATTGTCTTGTCTAAAAAAGTATGCCAGAAAGCCTCAAAGTCTTTGGTACTTGCTTCAAGGCCCAGAACCTTGAATGTAGCGAACCCACAGAACTACCCATAGTCTAGGGCAGACAGCATCCTGAACTTCTATTAAACTTTCTTTCTTAAGACGCTGCTTTGGATAAGATGATCCCTTTATAAAAATCTACTTTGGATCCTAGTAAGCCCAATGGGTTAATTAAAAGACCAGGACATGATTTTAGAAGGTTTCAGTTTAAATCCTAGCCCTGATGCTACCCATGTGGCCTTAATCAAGTAACTTACCTTTTTACTTTAGATTAGTTATCCTTCAAACTTGAATAATTCCACCTAGTCCACAGTTGTGAGGAATAAACAAGATAGTATATACAAAGTGCCTGACTCAGTGTCTTGCATTTGAATAAAAGACACAGTAAAAATTCCTTAATATGACAATTAAGGCTCTCCGTAGCTTGGCACCAATCTTGCTGTGTATCATAATCTCCCAGTACCCTCCAACACGAAGTCCCTATTCAATCAAACCAGACATCTAACAAACTACCACCATGCAATTGCTCAGGTTGTTCCTGCTTTCTGGGCTACCTTCTCCCCAACTCTGCCTATAATAATCCTACCTATCTTTCAAGATGCACCCTGAATCCCACTTTCTCCACATTGTTTATTCTGACCACCAATTTTTTAAACAACTCATGAGATCCTTAATTATATACTTTAAAATATTATAGCCACTAGGGCATGTCTTATTTCCTCTCACATTGAATACATTTTAGAAGCATACCAAAACTTGTAAAGCCTCTTTATATATCCCCATAGTTGCCTCTCACAGAGTCTGAAGCAGGACAGAGGTCTCAAATTATTATTTTTCCCAACTGAGGAAATCTTCAAACAATAATTGAAAACTGCTATTCAAGTCCATCTTGCTCACTTTATAGATGAAGAAATTGTCACCAGAAAGGTAAAGTAGCTTTCAAGGTTATATAAGTAGTCTGGTGTTAGAGCTAGAAGCAGAATTCAGGCTTTCTGTGGCAAAGACTGAACGTTGTTCTTCAATATCCATTCTCTTCTTCCATAGCTGTAATACTACCAATGAACAAACTTGACCACCCAGAATAAAGACTTGATTTGCCATCCATCCTTTAAGTATAGACATGAGTTCTAGTAAAGGGGATGCAAGTGAAAGTGCCACATAACTTCTCCTGTCTCCCTCACGTCCTTAATCCTGCTGCCTATAACATGGATGTGATGGTAGAATTCCATATTGGATCATAAGCTTGAGGGCCACACCCAAGGGATGGTAGAGCAGAAAGGTGAAGAATTCCCTGAGGCTTTCAAGGAGCAGAGCCACAATATCAGCTCTGGATTGCCTACTTCTAGACTTTTACATGGGAGAGAAATAAACTACCTTTTTTATTTTAGAAATTATTGACAGCCTAACATCTTATAAACCCTCCTATTAGCTTTCTGCTGCTCTTTGTTTTTCACACTCCCTCCAGATATACTTTTTAATTCATTCTTTAATCTATCCAATCATTCCCTCAATAATCATTCAGTGTGCTCCTACCAGGTGCCCCAGGAATGAAATACACAGATCCTATCCTTAGAAGTCACAAGTATTTAATAATGACCTTTTTTCTCTTAAATCATATCACAATTTATATGTATGGCAAACATTCATCTCAGAATGTATTTTAGGACAATCTCAAATAATCTCACTCTCCCAATAATAAAGTTTTAATTGGGAGAACTGATGTGGCTCAGTAGTTAAGCACCAGCTTCCCACATATGAGGTCCCAAGTTCAATCCCCGGACCTGGTACCCGAAAAAAAAAAAATTTTTTTTTTAATTGGACCATGTGTACTTGAAATATTCTATTTACCCTCTCTTCCCTTCTCCACCATATTCTTTAGCTGGGGAACCTGATCCATATGGGTTATATCAACAAAGCTCCCCTTGGCTTCTGTGATGGTTTGGAATTGTATAAACCCAGATAAACAGGTTCTTAAAGTTAATCCTTCTCTGTGTAAACCCATTGTAAGTAGAAGCTTTTGATAAGGTCACTTCAGTTAAGGTTTGTCCCACCTCAGTCAGAGGGTTAATCCATACTGGAGTCCTTTATAAGAGAATTAAACACAGACACTGAGAGAGAAAGCCACAAATGAAGCAGCCAGAAGCTGAAATCAACAGAACCTGGAAGAGAAGGGAGAGACCAGAAAATACTGCCATGTGACAAGCTAAGGACTAAAGGTCTCCAGCCCCAGAATACCACAGTCTTAGGGAGAAAGCATTGCCTTGATGATGCCTTGATTTGGACACTTTCCTGGCCTCAAAACTGTAAGCTAATAAATTCCCATTGCTTAAGCTAAACCATTTCATGGTATTTGCTTAAGCAGCCTAGAAAACTAAAATACCTACTGACTTCTAGTTGGGTTGGACAATAGGGACTCCCTAGCAGGAGATCAGAAGTAAGCAAGAGAATGAAGTCTATGTATTTTTTCCTCAGCTCCCTCCCTATAGGGTCATCTCAGGCTAACTGTATTCTTCAACTGACACTGTTCCTATCAAGGTGGCCCACTACATGACTCTCTACTGCTGGGTTCTGGTAACTATTCCCCCCTTTTGAGCAGTTACTAGCCCCAGGGAGCTAAACTATGCTTTGTGGTTTCTCTACACACTGCACACATCTTATAAATAACCCATTTATTAAACCCTCCTCAAATTATCCTAATTTGAGTCTGCCATCTGTTTCCTGCTAGTATTCTGACTGATACACCATGTGTCCTGACTGTCAGTTCAAAATAGATAGGCATCAAATACACATGCCACCCACCAAAACACCATTGGGAAGAGGATTGGAGTAGAGGGAAGATGCTTAGCAAAATTTTAGTGTATATAGGAATCTCAGGCTCTAAGAATATCATCACAACCACTAGCTGTTGAGACCAGATTTGGCTTTCCGGTACTTGAGCAATACTCAGGTCCTCTTTATTTCTTTTTCTCTTTGGGTATCCAGGACCAGACTCTATGACTTTTGAACAGCCCAACCTTGAGAACTTTTATTTAGAAGTGGGATTCACTTCTAGGTGGAACCCATAGTTCCTAAGCAGAGTCCATTTCACCACCACCACTTTTCCAAACCCCAAATATAATATCTTGAGACTTCTCAATATACCTATTTTAGGGACATAAGCTACACTTTTTGAGGAATGAAACACAAAGCCAAACTATCACTTGCTTTTTTTTTTTTTTTACTAGCAACCAAAGAACAAGATCTATGGTGTCCTGCATTCAATGTGCAAAACAACTTCAGATTTCTGGATCTGGTAGGGTAGGGAGACAGGGAAAGGCGGAAGGGAGATATGTTAGGCAGAATAAGGAACTCCCCAGACCACACTCCTCTCCCCTCCCCCACCCCCTTAAATCCTAATCCTGGGAACCTGTAAATATGTTACCTTTCATTACAAAAGGGACTTTGCAGATGTGATTAAGGAAAGAATTTTGAGATGAAGAGATTAACCTGGATTATCTGGGTGGGGCCATCATAATCACAAGGGCTCATAAAAGTTAGAGGGGGAAGTAGTAGAGTCAGTGTTTGAGTGATGCAGCATGAGGAAGACTCAACCAGCCATTGCTGACTCAGAAGATGGAAGGGAACCATGATCCAAGTAAAGTGGGAAGACTTTAGAAGGTGGAAAAGGTATGGAAATGGATTCTCCCCTAGAGCCTTCAGAAAGAATGCAACCCTGCTCATATCTTGATTTTAGCCCATGAGACCAACTTCAGACTTCCAACCTCCAAAACTGTAAGATAATAAATTTGTGTTGTTTTAAGCAACCAAGTTTGTGGTAATTTATTACATCAGCATTAGGACTAATACAGTAGGGAAGACTGAAATCTCCAGACCTAGAAAACGAAACCTGGGCAGGGAAGAGGGGTTGAGATCTGATGGATGGTACACAGAGAGGATGCATGGCCATTAGTACAATCAAACTGTATACAACACTTACTAACCAGTACTGCAGGCAAGTTGGATTCACTAAGAAACAAATTTTTCTTCATCTCAGAGTCTCATACTCATAAAATAATTTCAAACTATTTGTGACAACCTGCACAAACCTCCATCTTTTCTCTCAGAGGTTTCGGGATTTACCAAACTTTTGTATTTTGTTAGAGGGTTCTATCAGCCTCATTTAGAAGAAAGACAAGCATCTGTCTGTCTCATATCTTATTCTATGACTTCCTGGTGCCCATAATAGAAAAAAATTATACAATGAGAACGATTTATTTTTTAAAAGTTCCAGAGCATATAGTCTACAATAATATTCATTATTTGCACTCTATAAAAAATGGATTGCTAAAACCCGAGCCTCCCAGGCAGCCTGTTTCTCAATACTTCCCCACCCCGGTGTAAGCCTTACCACACTCTGGCCCAGCTGCTCCCGAAAGAAATAATCCATGTTTCTCTTCTGCAGGCTGTCAAGGTAATGCTGGAAGCGGGTATATGTGTATGGGTAGCAGTAAGCAAACTGGTAAATATCTTCTTCTCGGTCAAAACAAAATGCAAAGGACATCACATAATTCTTCCTGTGATCTGGACAGCGGTAGTAGTAAACATTTTTAGGTGGCAGCCGTTGCCTGAAAGATACAAATAGAAAAATTTGGGAATGTAAAACAATAGTTCAAACTTCAAAAAGTAATAAACAAAAATAAATGTCCAGAAGAAAAATAATAATATCAAGAACCCCAGGCTGGAGAGAAGATGTGCATAAAACCTATGGTCAAAAACATAGATTGGAATCTGGTAGCACTTTGTTCAAATTTCAGCCTCACACTTTATAAACTTTTGGAGAATGTGAAGTTAAAGAAAGATGAACAAAGTTTATTCATTCATCTTTTCAACCAATTTTTGAACACTTACTATATGCCCAAGCATCATGCTAGGTTCTTGATGCACAATGGCAGATAAGATAGGCAAGGTTATAATAGTGGAGAATTTGTCAATAAAAAATAAAAAATGAATAGACAATATAGTTACAGAGACTAAAAATTGCCTTGAGGGGAAATAAAGAGTGCAATATTACAGAGAAATAAATAGGGGAGGCCTATTTTTTCCAAAGAAGTCAGACTTTTTCATTACAAAGCTCATTCGAAGCTTTTAATAAGCGAATATACGTCACAAATGTTCAAGGGAGAGAAAAGAATATCCAAAATTTCTCCAAATTAGTATTATTATTTTTTCTATAGAGCATTCTATGAGACCAATTTTCCACAGGAGCACTTTGGGAAATACTGCTTTAAAATCTGCTGTATGGGCAATTTTGCTAAGCCATCATAATTATTTTCCAGAAAGGAACACTGAGACACATACAGAAGAAAAGGAAAAAAATGTTCCAGTTATAGTTCTTATAATTTTTTACATTAACACACGTCACAGGCCACTGTACCCTGACATGTTTTATGATATCATGCTGCTTTCTTGCAGGAAATGCCTCTCATATTTGTCTCTTCAAATCCTGTTAATCCTATAAAACCCATTTCAAACTGTGCCTTTTCCATGATCTTCCATTAAAAATTCCAGGTCAGCTAACTTCACATTTTATAGCTAACTTTTGTTTTTTTTTTTATTGACTGCTTCATAAGACTTATCCACCAGGCTCAGATAGGAAGTTCCTTAATAGTAAGGGTATTTCTGGAGGGTAGTGGCACAGTGGGTGGAGGATGCAAGGCTTGCATTCCAAGAAGCACAGGGGCATATGGAGGAAGGTGTGAGGAAGAGGCTGTGCAGATGAGGTTAAGGAAAACAGGAATGGTGCTGGTTCCAGGTAAGCAGCCTAGAGAAAATCATTAAGAGAGGCACTGTAACATGCCAGTGTTTGTTGCACAATCTTGTTTCTACCTTAGCGTCTTTCTAAGAAGGCCAAGTGAGAAGGGCCACTCAACTTGAATGGCCAAGCTAGGAGGTGAGGCTGTGGGTTTTCTGTGGAAGAGCAGTGGTTACATGACACTGGTACTTTACTTGTGCAATGGGTGTGGAGTCCAGATGGTCAGTACAGGATGGCCCCTATAATGTCCAATCACAGTGGCTTATATTGCATACCTGTAGCCCTGTATATTATGAATCCCACATTAAATGAAATGCATAGAGGGGAAGAAGAAGACAAAAGGGCAGGAAGAAAAAGTAGGGTGGAGATGGAGTAAGGATGAAGGAAAAGAGGAAGGAAAGAATAGGAGAATATGTAGCTCATTTAGTAACTTATTTAATCCTCATAAAATTCTTTCAAGGTGAGTATTGTGATCCCACTTTGGAGATGTGGCCACAGAGGTCCAATAAAGTTAAAAAGCTTACCCATGATCCCATGCTATGAATGGTAGAGGTAGGATTCAAATCTGTTTCAGTCTGATTCTAAGTCCAATACCTATACCACTCCCCCACAGTTCCTCTTAATAAATGATGGCATTCCAGAAACAACCCAGGAGGCAAGAGACATAAAATGGTTAAACTGCAAGGAATTCATCATGGCTGAAACATAAAGAGTGAGAAGAGAAGTGAGGAGAAATGCATCTGAAGAGAAGCCAGGTTAGAAAGGACTATAGAAACCACATTAAAGGATTAAAACATTCTCCCAAAGGCCACAGGGAAACTTTGAAAGGTTTTAAGAAACAAAGTACCGTGATTGTGCCAGTCCACAGGGTAGATGAGAATGATCTGAAGAAGCACAGGGTAGTAGCTGCTCAGATGTAGAGAAAAGGACAGATTTGATTATATTAGCAAAAAAGTAGTGAACCACGGGATCTGAGATGGGTAAGAACCTGAATGTGCTGAAAGGAAGATAGTAGAGATATGCAGCATAAGCCACAAAAGAACAGGGCTTTTCATTTAAAAGTCAGTGGTAGTATCAAGGGCTGTCTGTGGTTGAACTTAGGACCACCAATAGATTCCATTAGCCTCCTACCCCTAAAGTCACTTCAAATAAACATGTAAAAGCAACAGTCTTCTTGCAAATATAGTTTTTTTTTTTAATTTTTTTTTATTTTAATTTTTTATTTATTTTTATTGTGGGTAAAAATCAAAATTCTCACAATACATACAAACATTTGCAAAATGATATATAAATATATATGCATATATGTGCATTTGCTTACAAAAATGTTATTTTTATATATATATACATATATTTTAAGAGGTGCTTATATTACCCAAAATATTACACGGAACCCACTGGGATTCCCATGTTGCCCACCTCCCACACCTCCCACCACATCCCACACAAACATCTCCCACAGTGTGGCCCACCACCCTCAATGAACTTACACATCCCGGAGCCTTGCCACCAACCATAGACCACAGTTCACACCGTAGACCACACTCTTTTAAATCAGCAAATATAGTTTTAACACAAATCCCCTAGGCCAATCTCCTTCAGAACAGATTGAGATCCAAAACCTTTCTTTATTGAAATTCTGGAGCTGCCAGTGGTGAAGTAGAGAAATAATGACCTGGAAGTGGCATGGGGAATGAGGAGGAAAGTTTCCCCACCCCCAATCCTTCTATACATGGAATAGGAGAGAAAGAGCAGTTCCTGAGAGGGCAATGGGAGAAGTAGTCTTCTCCAGGAGAGTCAGGCCTTAGTTTGTTGTTATTTTCAACAAATATTTGTCAATATATTTTAAGTATCCAAGAGGAAAATGAAGCAATTGACTAAGAGACTGAGGATCCAAATGAGATGATTTACCATGGAGTTGAGTTTCAGAGGAACAAAATAAAAAAGGAAAGAGGAAAGGGGAAATGTTCAGAGAGGGAAGACAGCAGTAGAAAGCCAAATTTAGAGAGAGAACAGGGCATTGCAAGGATGAGGGTATAGATAGACTAGATAATGGTCTACATTTGTAATATGATTGAAGATGTGGGAATGTGAGGCTGGTGCCATAAACTAGTCTCAGGGTTCCAAATTCATATTCAGAGACATTGCCAGCAGTGAAAGTGACCTTAAGAATTCTAGCCAACGGTCTGTGATAGTTGCTCCAGGACCTGGTTCAGAAACCTGAGTCCCCTCGAGCCTAGGGTATGCATGTGTTCATATGCAGGGCATTTTTACAATCTTAAAACCCCTCAGGCTATGACACTGATATTTTCAACTCTTCATTTACCAGTATAGCCTATCAGAGTCCATGCTTTAAATTTAATCACCCTAGTTTTCTCTTCTTTTAGCCAAGTTCAGCAGCCTTCTCTGAGAACCCGTCATCTCCACTGGATTTGATGAGGTACTATCAGGAGACTTAATCTAATGCCTGAAGCTGCCCCAGCTTTTCCCCAGAGTGGGTGAGGATACATAACCAGATTAGCAAACAGAGTGATGGTAATGTGCTCTGGGGTAGTTATTCAGGGAAGACAAGGTGCTGCTCAGGGTTTGGATTTTCTAGACTCCACTAAGGACACAAACCAAAATCTACTTGAGAAGGGTTCAACAGACCAAACTCATGAGGACTTCCAAGTAATGCAAAGAATAAAGGCAAAAGGGGCTGGAACTAAGGAGTGCACTTCTGTTTGTTTTTTCTCTTATTTTGCTTTTTATGCTCATTATATCTCAGGCATTGTGATACGAGTTTTGTAGGCATTATCATTTAATCCTCACAATAACTCTATTAGCTAGGGGCTGTTAACATGCCTCTTAATCAGTCACAAAAATCAAATCTCTGAGGTTAAAAAAAAAACTCCCTGAGGTCACAAGGTTGGAGAGCAGCAGAGTCTGTGCTGGACCCAGGCCAGCATGACTCCAAGTCTGTGCTCATAATTCCTATGGTATCTTGCTACCCTACTTTCTCCCCTTGCCACTTGTATTAGTCAGCCAAAGGGGTGCTAATGTGAAATACCAAAAATGGGTTGGTCTTTATAAAGGGTATTTATTTTGGGTAGAATTCCACAGATACCAGGTCATAAAGCGTTAAGTTTCTTCTCTCACCAAAGTCCATTGCCACGTGTTGGAGCAAGACAGCTGCCAACATTTGCCAGGGTTCAGGCTTCTTGGGTTCCTCTATTCCCGGGGCTGCGTTTCTCTCCAGGCTTAGCTCTTCTGGTTCCTCCACAGGTCAGCTGTAGACTAGCAGGTGAATGGCTCACTTTTCTTCTCCTGGGGCCTTCTTTCCAACATCAAAAACTCCAACATCAAAATTGCTTCTCAAAAAACTGCTTCACCTCTGTTCTTTGCCTTGCCTTTTATATTAGATTCCCCACCCACCAAGGGGTGGGGCTCAACACCCTAGTGCCGTGGCCCAGTGAACGCCCTAATCATAACTTAATTATGCCCAGATGAACAGATCAGTTTACAAGCATGATCCAGTTATATTTTTGGAATTCATAATTACACTAAACTACCCAACTGCAACACCACTCTACTTTCTGTTTCCAGAAAAGTCTTTCAAAATCACAGGGCTTAATAGTAGTCTCCTGCTAAAGACCCTTCAAATGACTATCTATCCTCACATTTCAATTTGGTCCACAAGGCTTCCCCATGTTCTGGCGCCTGTCTACTTCTCAAGCATCATCACCTATTATTCCCCGACTTGAACCCTATGCTTTGTTCATACTGAACTACTCACAGCACCCAAATCACAATTTTGTGCCATATCTCCATGTCTTCTACTTGCTCTTTCCTTTGCCTGGACTCACTCATGATCTTGCCTACTTGATGAACTCATAGATGTGGCAGATGGTAGATTTCAACAAAGTTTTAAAAGAAAAAAATAATTAATGGACAAAAGAATGTTTAAATAAATGCCCATCCTTTAACATTTATCCTTTTAACAGCCTTGTCTCTGAAGCTCTCCTGACTATTCCAGTCTTCACTCTTTTTCTCTATTTTGACATATGATAATAAAAAAAGTTTCATCACATATTTTGTCTCATAACAATGAAAATGTAGGCTTATTCAGACAAGAATTGTGTCACATCTTTCCTCTGTCTCCCATTAGTGATGGCACCAAGAAAACTCAAACAGTACTTGCTTATTTAAAAAGCAATTAAATCCTGAAATAGTTAAACACAAAATTACCATATAACCTGGCAATCCCATTTCTAGGATATACTCAAAAGAATTGAAAGCAAGAACTCCAAGAGATATGTGTATACCAAAGTTCATAGCAGTAATATTCACAATAGCCAAAAGGTGAAAGTAACCCAAGTGTCCATTAACAGATAAATGGATAAACAAAATGTGGTATATGCACACAATGGAATACTATTCAGCTAAAAAAATGTATGAATTCTGATATTAATACATGCTACAACATAAATGAAACTTGAAGAAATCATGTTACAAAGGGAAAGATATTGTATGATTCCATTTTTATGAAATAACTAGAATATGCAAATTTATAGTAGAGTACAGGTTACCAGAGCAGGTGAGGGGCAGGGAGGGAGGATGGTGAGGAGTTAATGCATAATGGGTACAAGGTTTCTGTTTGGGTGATGGGAAAGTTCTGGTAATGGATGGTAGTGATGGTAACACAGCATTGTGAATGTGATTTATCCCGCTGAATTGTATGCTTGGGAGTAGTTGAGAGGGGAAATTTTATATAATATATATATATATATTTTTTTTTTTTTCACAATTTATAAAAAGTGAGATACTACAGATACCATGACATTTAAATGCAGCGCATGATCCTGGACTGGAAATAATAATGGAGGAGAAAATGTCCAAAACAACATTACAGGGACATTTGAAAAAAATTGGAGTGTAGACTATAAGCTTTATATAAATACCAAATTTCTTGAACTTGATAACTATAATGCGGTTGGTTACATAAGTGAACATACTTGTTCTTAGGAAATGTACATGGCAGTATGAAGTGCTCAAGGAGCATAATGTATAGGACCTACTCTCAAATGTTTAGATGATAGATTGATAGACATAGATAGATACATACATAGATATAGATAAATGGATGGGTGGATAGAAAGATATGGTAAACGTGGCAAAATGTTAGAAGTTGGTGGATCTGGATATTTGGGTATATTAGAGTTCTCTGTACAGGTTTTACATTATTTTTGCAACTATCCTGGAAGTTTAAAATAATTTTTTAAAAAAGAAAAGCAATGAGTAAAGAAAAAGACTTATCCCAGAAGATGAATATGGGTGTCAGAGAGAGGGTGATTTTAGTTCAGTATAAAGTAGGGACTCTCTAACATTTAGCTGTAGGGAAAGCAGAGAGGTCTGTGTTACAGGAATACTACAAGCATGGGAAGCTTTAAGAGATGCCAGAAAAAGTTCTTTTTAGAAAAAGCAATCTTCCAATGTCATCTAACACAGATAGTATGAGATATCAATGGATACAATAAAACAATAATGATAATTATATTAATTGATAATATATTTATAGCACTGATTATGTGTCAGGCCATTCTAAGTACTTTATAATGATTAACTCCTTTAATTTGAGTATATGCTTTTCTCCACCATTAGAATGAGCTTTCCTTGAAGGCAGAGGCCATATGTAATTCATCTCTGATACATAGGACCTATAGAAAGCCTTACATAGAGGAGGTACTCAAATTATTTTATAGATTGAATAAATGGATATATTTATGAGAAGACTTGAATGAATTATCAGAATAAATAATTTCGACCATATATTGTGCTTTCTCTATATGAAACTTAGAGTCATGCCCTGGATACATTATGTTCTCAAAAACCTGCAAGCCTGTTTAATTGCTGTTCCTTCTTTCTATAATTGCCTTTCCCATACTTTTCTACATAGTGCATCCCTATGAAGAGAAGTGAGGCTCAGCTCAAATGATATTTTCTCTTTGAAGTATTTATCAGCCATGCCAGAATTAACTAATTGCTCTAAATACTAATTGCAGACACTGCAGTGTTGCTAATTCATCTCAGAATCCACAGTAGTTAGCAGTGTTTGGCTCTGAAGAAGAGCCCAATACATGTTTATTGAATGAGTGAGTCAATGAGTGAGTGAATTATGATTGTGAGTGAATGAATGGTATATTACCAATTCCCCTCCCCTTACCATCCTCTCTGCCTTATCTCCAACTCCTTTAGCCAAATTCCCAAGGTATCATTCTGGAGGTTACCAGAGCACAGAAGAAGAGGAGATGCCTAGGAGCTAATGGGGCACACAAAGCTCTGTAAAGCAACAACATTCCCTAGCCAGCCTCAGGAGCCCTGAAGGACAAGAACCCTAATTTCCTTTCCAATCAAGTACAAAATATGGATGTGGATGAGTTCCATGCCTAGGGTCTTCCTAGATAGTGAACACAATTTTTTTTTCCTTCAAATTAGCAGAAAATAAAGAAAAGGGAAATAGCAAAGAATTAGTCTGGTTGAAAGTCCTAGGAGGTATCCAGAAAAGGGCATCGCAAAGTCACTCAGAAACCCCCAAAGGTGAATAACATATATTAAGCACTTCCTGTATGTCAGTAGTGTGCTACATGTTTGCTGCACACCATTGTTTGACTGCTAAACACATATTCTTCCCTCCCAACCAAAGTCGTGCTAATTGAGTTTCATTCAGCAATTGCTGTTGCACTAATAGTCTCCGGGTTCCCCTTCTTCCTTTACCCAAGAATGGGAAGCAAACTGGCTTCCAGCTCTCCCAGTTATATTTGAAGTCGAGGTGAGATTTCATTCCTCTTCCCTTCATGAGAGCAGCTAAATCTCTGGTTTGTCATCTCTACCAACAAATGACCATTAGTCTACATTTGGCTGGAACAACCAAGTCCATCACCTGGCTTGGGCCGGTCAGCCCCTCCTTTTCCTTTCTGGTGTCTGGCACAGCTAGTCACTTGGTATGGATGCCCACATTATAAATTCACCTTCCCTAGGCAAACAGGACTCTCTCCTAATTCCAATCCTATCTTCCTCCAAATAGTTATAATAGTGCTCCTGTCACCAGCACATCTATTCTTATCTCTCCCCACACTTTGTCACAGCTAATCTCTTGGTGAGTCACAGGGAGGGGGAGAAAGAGAGTGAGGGAGTGCTCAGATATAAGAGATGCATTTATACATCCTGTTGTCTAATCAGATTACCATCTTCTCAGGGGCTGATAGGCAATTGGGGTGGGAGGAGAGAGACAGTGCTACGTATTGCCAGCTGGGTTTTTGATAACAAAAAGACAATGCTCAATTCTTGAATTAACCTTTTTGTCCTAGACACTTTATTGTTTATTTTTCAGAGTTTATTTTATATATAGTTTTTTTTTTTTTTTTGTCCATGCCTTCTGGAGAAGGACGCCCACACACTGTGGCAGCAGCTGCTTCTATTAATTCCAAGCCATTAAAAAAATTAAAATTAAACCCAATTACTTAGGCTGGTTTAGAGCCAGGAAATAGCTGAGACTGATTATTCCCTCTGGTCATGGACAGCAACAATATTCCCACCTTCAGGTGGCTGCTGGCAGAATGCAAAGGCAGCCAAAGACTCCAGGGACAGGCTCCCATGCAAAGAGAGGCTATAAGTCATGTACCCTCTTTTTTCCAATCCAGATTCAAAAGAGGCCGAAAGAAGAAGATACTGGACAAGAAGCTAGGAGACATGGGTTCTAGTCCAAACTTTAGCTGCCCCCTCTCTCTGCCTCTCTGTAAAATGTGGTTTTTAAAATGTGTTCTGTAACCCTCTTAGGATTGCTATGAAACTCATATGTGAAAATGACTGTATTTTCAAAACAGACATTTGCTGAGGTATGGGATAGTGAATGAAACAGTATGAAAATGCTGGGTGCTTTGAGATGGAGTAGCTGGCTGTAGTTGCAAGGTTTTGGGATTGCACTGAAGTTTTATATCCTATTAATTTTGTTCCTGCTTCATGGTTAGTATAATAATAATGGCATAGGAATTGAAATCACTAGACTGGTATCTTGCAGAGAATCTTGTATAAAGAGCAATGGTGGGGACTGAATTATGTCCTTCACAAAAGGCATGTTCAGATCCCAACCACTGGTCCTATGGTTGTGAATCCATTTGCAAATAGGACCTTTGAAGATGTTACTAGTTAAGGTGAACCCAAACTGAATGAGGGTATTGCTTACATGGCCGAAGTCCTTATAAACAAAGGAAATTTGACACAGAAGGAGAAACCATGGGAAAAGAAAGAAGCTGAAAGTCAATGGAAACCAGAAAGAAAGAGAGGATATTTCTGTCTTAGTTTGCGACAGGGCTGCCCATGCAAAGTACCAGAAATGGTTGGCTTTTATAAAGGGAATTTTATTTAGGGTAAAAGTTTATAGTTCGGAGGCCATGAAATGTCCAAATCAGCAGAGATGTTTTCTCATCAAAGTCACCTACTGGTGATCCTGGAGTCCTGCCACGTGGCAAAGATGGTCACCAATTTCTGCTGGGGTCCTTGCCCTCCCCTCCAGAATCTACCATCCCCTGGAGCTCAGCTGTGGGCAACCAGGCTTAGGGCTTGACTCTTTCTGGGACACCTCTCTCAGTCTCCCTTTCTTCCAGAGTTTAGCTGTGGGCTATCAGGCAAATGGCTTATCTTTTCTGCCTTGAGCTGCTTCATGGGCCCAGCCTCTTGGGGGCTTTGTGCTTAAGCTTTGGCTGCTAGCAAAAATCGCAGCTTCCTTTCTCTGTGTGTCTCCTTCTTCTATCTCTAGTTATATAAAGATCCAATTAGAGGGTGGACACCCAACCTGAATCATGCCTCAAGACAAAGTCCAATTAAAAGGACCCCACACCCACAGGAATTGCTTAGTTCAAGAACATAATCTTTTCTTTTTTTTTTTTTTTTTGAGATTCATAAAAGTACCCCAAATTGCCACAATCACTATTGTGACCAAAAAGCCAAGGACCTCAAGGATCACTGGCAGCCAGCCCCATTATGCCATAATCTTTGAGGAGAAAGCATTGCTGACATCTTGATTTTGGACTTCTCCTAAACTCAAAGCCATGAGCCAATAAATTTTCATTGTTTAAGCCAACCCACTGCAGGGTATTTGTTTTAGCAGCTGGGAAACTAATAGTCTTTTATATTTTGAATAAAAGAATAAATGAGTCAGACAGACTGGGCCTTAAATGAACAGACAGAGCTGCCTTTGATTCCAGCTCTGGATGCCTTTTAGAAATATCATTGTGCAGTAGAAAGAAGGCAGATTTGGGTTCTAATCCACTTCCACTACTTATCAGTCATGTGGGTTTCCATTTTTATAAAATGAAAATAATATCTAATAATAATATCATAATATCATGGATGTGTTCTAAAGATTAGATTTTGGTGCCTGACATGTAGTAAGTGCTCGAGTTAACTGTGATTATCATCATGCTCTGCATAAAGGGTAGTTGGCATCAGACTAAATCTTAGTTCAGAGCAATGAATTCCAAGTTTATACTAAGTGTGCTTGGGGCATAAAGTGGGCAGAAGAGGCAGGGTAAGTGACCCAGCAAAACATGACAGGGAATGAGGAAGTAAAGCAGTGCAGCTTGAGAGGACTCCAATGTTCCAAATCCATACTGTCCAGATTGAGGGTGACTACATGTCTCAGTTTGCCTGGGATAATCCTGATTTTTAACTGTTGTACAAGCACCTTATCTGATTTAGCGTTTTTATTCTTTTCAGTGAAGACAGATTACTAACAATAGCATTATAATAATTAGGATAAGTCAGTACATTTCCACATTTTACTTCTAGCTTCTCCAATTGTCTAATGTAGTAGTGTCTGAGAGATATGTATAATAAAGAAAGTTCTCATTTGAACACATGGTTATGAAAGAAAACCAAAAATAACTTTATTTTCTCTTCCTGACCTATCCCAGACCCAATGTATCTAATACCTCTCTCTCTAGGAGGTGTGCTGTCTAATAAAACTAAGTGTGTACAGACACAGGAGGGCAGTTAACTCTTTGAGGACTGGAATGATAGTGGGAAAAGTATTCAAAAGTTATACCAGCCAATTGTGCTGCAGTCCATGCTGTAACCTGTGAGATACAGAGATCCTCCAGATTATTTGTTGGTGAAATTGATGGGAAATATGAAAAAATATAGGTTAAGTTAGTATGAAATAGATTTGGAAAATAAAGTCTGACCAGTCCTGTTTATAAAATATTTATTGTATAATATATATATACAAAAAAGTGTATAGTATAAATCTAACTTTTTTATTTTATTGTTTTGCTACACATTCTTAAAAAATTTCACAATAAACTGTCTTATCAGCAATGAGATAAAAAATATAAATGTGCATGTTTTAGAAAAGTTAAGTATTGAATTTCCATTTCTTATGGAAGTCAGTGATGAACATGTAACATGTACAATAGGTTTGTCAGCATTTATGATCCACCATAACAGATGTATTGATAACATGACCATGTAAAAACCAGAAGACACAAATCTGCTGAAGAAACATCAGCAACTCCTGAAAAAGTTAAGGTATTTTAAAACACTGCATTCAAAGATTATAATTGAGACATGTAAAAGCAGAAGCATGGAATAAAAATTATAGAAATTATTTTAAAACCATTGTAATCTAAATGGTGTAGATTATTATTTAGGTTAAATTTTTGACTGTTCTAAAATAATTTCAATCATTTCTAATTCCATGTTTTCTTGGGTACAAAGATAAAGTGATAGCTGTTAATGTCTTTTTATTAGCATAATTAAAACTAGTGTTTTATTATGTGTCATCAGACATTTCAAATAGAAAATAATTTAACTTAATTCCAATATAATTGTTTTATATCCAATTCATGAGATCAGTAAAACTGTCTGATATTTATTCTACTGAAAGTGAAGTATCCATTTTATCCCTAATGATATTGCAAATTCAGTAAAAATTTTCAACATTAAAGATAAAAATATTTATTTGTTGATGATAATATGAATACAAATTTTGATGAATGTAATGTACTTGCTAAATCAAAAAGCCTATGAAACAAAACTTTATATTTTGAATTGGTTTGAGGTGGTAACATAATTCATAATTGTATTCAAACAAGCTTCTATTTTCTATCTTCAAAATAGAAGCCATAGTTGTCAAAATCTATACAAAGTAGCTGAATACACAATTTTTGTGATGAAGCTAATGTTAGATCATTTAAAAAATGCTTTTTTTAAAGTTTCAGGAAAGTAGACCATACTTTCTCTCTCTACTGTTAGCCATCAATGGGATTTTAGAAATTTTGAGCTTTTAATAAGTTGCTTTGTTAGCCAACTTTGATTTTGCCTTTTTTTCGGTTAATGAGACCTCTAAATTCTGGTTGCATTGTAGTCAAAATCAATTGGAAATCTTTAATCAAATATTCAACAAATGAAGCACCAAGGTACTTCAGCTTTTAAAGCCTTTATCAAATTGCAATTACTGAAAACAAAGCTTAAAAACAAAAAGGCATGACATTTATCTTTACAAAAGCAAGGGAGGAACTGCATAAATTAAGTGATGAAATTATAATTGGAGTACAAGATTTAATTTTGGAAATTCAATGATTATACTTTGGAATGCTTCAATTATGAGAAGACTCTTTTGATGTAACTCCTACTTTAAATTGGATATTTATATGTTGTACCAGAATGAAATTAAATTAAAAAGGCTTACTACAGTTTTGTATCACCTACATTTAGTGACTATTTAAAAGAATCATAAGAAGAGGAATCTTATTTGATAAATGTTGTTTTATTAAAAAAAAACAAAGAAAATTTATCTGAAGGGAGTGAAAAATAGTCTAACTATAAAAACATTTGTATTGGGTTATTTTTATATTTTAATTCTAAAAAGCTTATAACAGAATGTCCTCTATTTTGGAGATTTTGTTCTAAGTTTACTAGGTACCTCAGCACCTATAAAGAGATTGCTTTTTTTAAAAAAGATTTATTTTATTTATTTCTCCACACCCCCTTGTGGTTTGTACTTGTGTCTGTTTGTCTTCCTTGTTTCTTTAGGAGGCACTGGGAACTGAACCCAGGACCTCTGATATGGCAGGGAGGCGCCTAATTGCTTGAGCCACCTCTGCTCCCTGCTTTGTTGTGTCTCTCATAGTGTTTTTCTTCTTGTGTCTCTTGTTGTGTCATCTTGTTGCATTAGCTTGCCCGTGCCGGCCCCATGCGTCAGCTCGCTGTCTTGCTCGTCTTCTTTAGGAGGCACTGGGAACCTTTGCTCCCTGCTTTGCTGTGTCTCTCATTATGCTTTTTTTCCCCCTTCTTGTGTCTCTTATTGTGTCAGCTTGCTGTGCCTGCCCATCGTGCCAGCTCACTATCTTCTTTAAGAGGCACCAAGAACCCAACCAGGGACCTCCCATGTGGTAGGTGGAAGCTCAATTGCTCAAGCCATATCTGCTTCCCGAGAGATTGCTTTTTTATTTAAAAATATCGTGGTCTACAAAGAGTCAGTTGAAGGTGTCAAGAATTTCAAATTTATAAACCATAAAAATGCAACTCTTAAGAAGATTGACATCGGGAAGCGGCTGTGGCTCAATCAGTAGGGCTCCCGTTTACCATATGGGAGGCCCCGGGCCCGGTTCCCGGGGCCTCCTGGTGAAGGCAAGCCTGCCCACACAGCGCGGTTAGCTGACCCAGCGAGCACAAGCAGCAAGGAGGGGATAAATGAATAAATAAATAAAATCTTTAAAAAAAAAAAAAAAAGAAGATTGACAGCAATGTCATCTTAAATGAAAAATAATAAGACCATATTAGAAAAGTCATTCAGAAAAATACCAATGGCATAATGTGAGATATAGGCATAGCTAAGAAACTGATTAAAGCATGCCAATGTAAACATTTAAAAAAACTGCTTTGATTTTAAGAAAATAAATGTTCAAAAATTTTGCTTCAATGTACATGGATGTATATTAATTTTAGTTTTATTAGAAATTATATATTCTATTCTACTCTACTCTACTCTACTCTACTCTACTCTACTCTACTCTATTCTATTCTATTCTATTCTATTCTATTCTATTCTATTCTATTCTATTCTATTCTATTCTATTTTAGGAGGCACTGGGGATTGAACCCAGGACCTTGTATATGGGAAGCAGGCACTCAACCACTGAGCTATATCCACGTCCCAATTTTATTTTAAAAAATAGTTTTTGAAAAAAATTGTTTTATAAGTCCACCAATGCAGTAAAACTAATTTGGTGGTCAGTACATCAATATTTCTAAAGCATACAAAATTTAGTGCCCCCATTCACTCTAAAATGCATCTCAGTTGGGCTGATAAATTCTATGACCATCCTATCCATCTGCTAGCCTGATTATTCCTCTTGGATGTCTCAAAGGTACCTCAAACTTAACCTAATTAAAATTGTCCTCCTGATACCTTAAACCTGGATTTCCAGAAGTGCTCCCATCTCAGTGAATGAACCCATCATTCATCTAATTGGACAAGCCACAAACTTTGTAGTCAGCCTTGAGATTGTCTACTCTTTTACCCTTTCATTCATTCATCCATTCATCATCTATCAATCCATCCATCCACCCATTCATTTGTTCAACAAAAATTGTCTGAAAGCTTCTGATGTTGGTCCTCTTCTATGTGCTAGGGAAGCAGATGTAAAACAAAATAAAGCAAAAAAAATGCCTTGTTCCAAGGGAACATACATTCTAGTGGGAGAGAAAGAGAGAGAGAGAGAAAAAGAAAGAGAAAGAGAGACAATAAGCAAATCAATATATAATATGATGTTAGGTAATAAGTATAATGAGTACAAATAAGGCAGAACATGGGGATAGAGGGTAATGAAAGTTTTTTTGTTGTTGTTGTTTATGTTTTTTTAATTAGGATTTTCAGGCAAGGCCTTTCTGAGAGGTAAATATTTAATAGAAACTGAATGAAGTGAGGAAATAAACCATACATGTATCAAGGAAAAGAGTGGTCCAGAGGGAACAACAAGCACAAAGGTCCAAGGGAAGGAATAAGTTTCATGCTTCTCTAGGAACATCAGAAAAGTCAGTATGATAGAAGAGGACTAAGTGTGAAGGATAGTGGTAGAAAATGAATTAGAAAAGAGAGGAAGAACTTTGTATGAGATGCCATTGTAGGCTGGAGATACTGAGAGTGATAAAATGATTTGGTCTACATTTTAAAAGGAGCTCCTGGGTAGAGAGTAGTCTGTGAATGGGGATGGGGGTGGAATGGAAACAAGGAGATCAGTGAGGTAATTAATACAGTGATATAGGCAAGAGATAATGATGGGTTTGGTTAGGGATGTAGTAGCTGTGGGGGCAGTGGGAGGTTATGAGATCTGGAATCTATTTTGAAGGCAAAGATTGTAGGATTTGTTGGTGGATTAGATACGAGATATGAATCTAAGAGAGAAGTCAATCATGATATTGTTTTTTGGCCTTCTAACAAGGAGAAAGATATCACTTACTGAAAGTTTCACATTTCACCTATCACTAAGATCTTTAAATTCCACCTCCAAAAGATTTCCACTTGTCTCTATTTCCAGTTTTCACTAGTTTGCTTAAATGCTCTCCCACCCCACTGCTTCTTTTTTATTCAACTCATCCCCTTTCCAAAACTTAATTTGATCATAAAGGGAATCAGGGGAAGATATACCTTGCAGGGAATAAAAGGCTAGCATGAATATGCAGGGAACAGGATCAGGATCTTAAGGAGATGTCTCCTAGGATATCAGTCTCCAGACACTAGATGGGGAAACCAGGACAGGCCATTGCTTCATGAGAAAAGTAATACCGACTTGATAACTTTTCTGTGATCCTGACCTGTGGATGGGTAAGGAGTGACAGCCTGTGAAGTATAGGATTGAGAGCAATGACAAAGCACTGACTCAAGAATGAAGACTGAGATATGACACATCTCTGGGGAAGGTCTATCACAGAAAAGGGAAATCTTGACTAATGGACCCAGAAGAATTATGGTAGTAGTGTGACAGCTATAGGACCCCAGCAGATTGGGGTCAGCAACAAGCATCAGGGATATTGCTGACTGAAATGAACACTGGAGTCAGAGGTAAAGACAAAGAAAAGGTATATTATCCTGAATAGGAATTCAAGTTAAGTCAGAACTTAGTCTCTATTTTGAGAAAAAATTCTTGGATGTGGGAGGAGTCTTCATCTTTTTATCAGAAGTACTTACCCACTGTCTACAGGATGGGACTTAGTCCCATACATGGCTTGGACTGAGTCCAGAGGTGAACTGGTTTGTCAAAGCATAGATACCTACTAACACTTAATCCCTTCAGAGCATCTTCTTATCTAGAGTTAATTATCTTTGGTTGCACTTCCACTGGGACCACCTACACTAGTTATGTCACCTTCCATGACCTTTATACCTCTCTATAATAATATGTCTTAAACTTGATTATAGCTTAATATTGTTCTTCCTTGTTCCATTAGAGTAGGACCATTTCTCTATTCCTATATCATGAATCCCCAGTGGCTAATTCAAGTCTAGTACATAATAATCATTAAGAAGATATTTTATTTATTTATTTAATTAATTAATGAGAGAGGGAATAGACAGAAAGTAGCAAAGATGAGGTGAAAAAAAGAATATGGGGGCCAGATCATATAGCACTTTATAAGCCATGCTATGGAGTAAAAACTTAACTTAAAAGAAGTGAAAAGGCCCACCCCAATAAAGATGGTTGAATGAGAAGATTCAGGGCTCTGTTCCCCCACAGAGGCTTTGAAGAAGAACTGGCAGAAACATCTTTCTCAAAGCTCCATAAAACAGTTATAGGATTGAAGTAGCAGTGCTGAATCATGAAAATGGCAACTTAAAAATGGTAGAATCTCATGGTGCCCTGGCAGGATCAACCCCCAATCCCTCCCAGTTCAGCATGGAGTCATCCCGTGGTTCCACTGTAAGTGCTCTTTCCCAGTTCTGGAGGGAGCATAGTAACTTTCATGCACATACTGAGAGCACGTATATCTGGCCCAATCTGTCTGGTGGTATACTAAGAAATTTGTTACAGGCTCACCATACCAGAACTTGCTTTGCATGTATAAGGCAGCTCACAGAGCTCTCCTACTGTAGGGGAGCAGTCAAGTTGTAGCTGCCTGAGGCAAGGGATTTCTGGCTATAGGACATACAATGCAGTGGTGATATTATGAGGAAACTGTTTCCTAGGGAAGAGGGGCATTTGAATCCATGTAAATGGGTAAATTGTTAGGGACATAGGTACATGTGCATGCCAAAGACAAGAGGTCTGTGCAGAAAGGGCCACAGAAGATCTTAGTTTTGGCCTTGAGCTATTCTCTAAACTCGTTGTATGAATAAGTTTTGAAGGATAGCACACACAAGTTAATATGCAAAGACTGGGAAAGGTGTTTTTTTTTTTTTTTCTTTCTTTTTTTTTGTTAGCTCCTGGCACTCAAGGAAAGCTCTGTCATAACACCAGCAGGATACAAGCTTAAAGAACAGAAACCCCAGGGTCTAAATTTCAGCATAACACATTAAAATATCAAAATGTTCAGATTTCAACAAAAGACTAAAAATCATACAAAGAAACAGGGAGTGATGTCCCAGGCAGAAAAGATTAGAGCATTAGAAACCACCAATGAGGAGTATCATACCTGGGACATACCAGAAAAAATTATCTTAAATATGCTCAAGGAGCTAAAGAAAAACAAGGCTTCAAAATTAAAGGAAATTAGAAAAATGATAGATGACCAAAAAGAGAATAACAATACAGAGTTGGAAATTATAAAAAAGGGACCAAATAGAGTTAAAGACTACACTAGCAGAAATTAAATGTTCCCCAGATAATCTGACAGCACATTGGAGCTGGTAGAAGAAAGAAATCAGTGGACTTGAAATAGGACCATTTAAATCATCCAGTATGAGAAGCAGAAAGAAGAAAGAATGAAGAAAAGTGAACAGATCCCGAGGAACCTGTGGACACCCATCAAGGATACCAATATAGGCATTGCTAGAGTACCAGAAGGAGAAGAAAGAAAGGGGCAGAGAGAATATTCAAAGAAATAATGGCTGAAAACTTCCCCAATTTAATGAAAGACATGAATATATATATCCAAGATGCTCAACAAACCTCAAATGGCACAAATCCAAATAGACCCACACGGTGATATAATCAAACTGTCAAATGCCAAAGAGAAAGAGAGAATTTTTATTTTTTATTTTTTATTTTACCAGGAGGTCCCAGGGATCAAACCCAGGTCCCTCCACATGGGAGACAGGCGCCCAACCATTTGAGCCACATCCACCCCCAGAATTTTTTTTTTTTTTAATATTTTAAAAGATGCTTAGATTACATAAATGTTACACAAAAATTACAGGGATTCACATGTTCCCCACCTCCCACACTTCCCATAACATCCCACATAAACATCTTTCATTAGTATAGCACATCACCTGCAATGGATATACACATCCTGGGGCTTTGCCACTAAGCATGGACCATAGTTCACATTGTAGACCACACTCTCTCCCACACATTTCTGCATGTTATATGCTGATGTAAAATGGCCTATATCTGTCATTGTAATGTCACTCAGGATAATTCCCAAGTCCTGAAAAATCCCCTGTATTACAACTACTTTTCCCTTCCCTGCCCCCAAAGCATCCAGTGGCCACCGGCTCCACCTTGCTGTTGTAATTTCTTCCATTGCTTGAATCACAATATGTCTACAACAGAATACCGGTAAGTCCACTCTTGTCCATAGCTCTTCCCGCAATCCTGAGGAGTTTGGGATGGTGATGTCCACTCTACCTCCAAGTGAGAGGGGGCTTATATCCCATTGATACGATGGATGGGATTATCCTCCCTGCAGCTGCAGACTCTCTCCATTCCCTGGGATGGCTGTTGTCCATCATCATTTCCTCACCAGATGACTTGGGTGAGTCCATTGAGCTATAGAGTAGGAGTTGCAGCTCCACTGAGATTCCAGGCACAACTGGCACATGGGCAGGCCAAAGGCTCCAGTCTCTGGAAGTACACCTACAAACTCCAGCATCACATATAGGTTTGAATAGAAGGGACTGATAGATCATGTACAGGAAGGACTTATTTGAGTCCAACTCTGTCACTTTCAGGAGCACAGATTCCAAAGTATAGCCCACTGATAAGGCATCAATCTCTGGAGCTATCCCCCCTTATATAGGACCTGGGTGTCTCCAGAGCCCTCAGGAGCCCCTCTGTGTGGGGTGATATCCACTTTGGTGTTCTATGAGATTCTACTGAGGTGTGCGTAAGCGTTACCTCCGGGATGACCTCCCGACTCTCTTTGAAGTCTCTTAGCCACATGAACTCAATTGTCTTTAACTTTTCCCCCTTTTATTCAAGGTCTTTTTCTAGTCATATTGCCAGTTGGCACTTGGTATTAATCCCTCGTTGCCAGGGAGGCTCATCCCCGGGAGTCATGTCCCATGCTGGGGGGAAGGTAATGCATTCATATGCTGAGTTTGGCTTAGAGACAGCCCACATTTGAGCAACAAGGAGGCTCTCAGGTGGCAACCCTTAGGCACCCTGTATTAGTCAGGGTTCTCTCGGGAAACAGAATCAGCAGTAGATATCTGAGAATAATATGGAACTCTAAAAGAGTCTCTCACGCGACCGTGGGGATGCACAAGTCCAGGTTCCTCAGGCAAGCTGCAAACCAGGGGCTCCGATGAAAGCCCGATGAAAGGTTGTTGATGAGTCTCTGGGAGAAGTTGCCGGTCCAACAACGAGCTGGGAAATTCTCTCTGAATGTTAAATCACTTCCACTTTTAAGTCATTCAACTGATTGGATAAAAGCACCACCCATTGATAATGTAATCTCCCTGATTGATGCAGATGTAATCAGCCATCCACGCAGTAAACTCACTGGTGATTGAAGTCCATAAATGCTCTTGTATTACAATTAGCCCAGTGCTTGCTGGAACAAACACCTGGACACAACTACTTGGCCGAGTTGACACATTAGCCTAACCATCACACACCCCATAACAATAGACTAAGTTTCAATTACAAGAGCAAGGACTGGTAAGGCTAGTCATCAATAACAAGAACCCATTAGTGGACCATCCTCCTTTGCCAGAGACTGCTCCTGCACTCGGGGGACTGTTGCTGCTCCCTTGGAGAATGTGGCAGTGCTATCCAGGCTGGGAATTCAGTATTCCCTCATTTATTGAGTGATTGTCCACTCACTGTGACCATGCCCCACCCTTGATCAACTGAACAATTTTATATATCTTTCATGTATATTCTGATGAACTTCCTCCCATGAAACCCCCATCCCAGAGAACCCCCACCAGTGATGCTCTGCAGCCCTTGTTGTAACCCTTCTGTGATCTAAACTTCCTTGATGATGAAGCCATATAATAGCCAAATACAATTAATAGGAAAATGAAATAATGATAAGCTTAAATGTAAGAGATAAAATACATGGAAACTCAGGAAAAAAAAGAACTAAAAACAAAATTAAAGGATTGGGACATTCAACAAATGGGAAAAAACAAAATTTTTAAAAAATTATTATTTTTTTTTCCTTTTATCATTGCATTATCAGATGTCCAGTCTGTACCATGGCACCTTCCCCCTCTCACTCAACAGTGTCTCCCAAATTTTCATTTAATTTTCAAAGAAGTTTTAGGTCACAGCAAAGTCACACACAGAATACTAGAGACTCTCATATACCCAACCTCCTCCCCCTTTCCTCACCCCACATTAAAACCTTTTTTATGTGGATGGTAACATTGTTATAACTGTTATAGAGATAGTACAACCTTTCATTGGAAACCATGAAGGCAAGAAGGCAGTGGGATGATATATTTAAAGTGTTGAAAGAAAAAATAAACTGCCAATCAGGATTTCTATATCTGTCAAAATTGTCTTTCAAGAATGAGGGAGCGATTAAGACATTCCCAGATAAACAAAAACTGATGGAGTATGTCACCATGATACCAACCCTACAAGAGATGCTAAGGTTATGCAGGTTGAAAAGGAAGAACAATAAACAATAGATCAAAACCTCAGAAAGAAATATAGATCTCCAGTAAGGGTGTTTTAGTTTGCTAAGCTGTTGAAGACAATATACCAGAAATGGGTTGGCTTTTACAATGGGTATTTATTAATTTGTAAGCTTATAGTTTTTGAAGCTGTGACAATGTCCAAATCTAGCCTTCATCAGGTGATACTTTTCTCCCTGAAGACTGGATGCCGATGATCCTGGAATCCTCTGTCATATGGCAAGGCACCCTGGCAGCATTTGCTGGTTTCTCCCTTCTCCTCTGGGTTTTGTTGCTTTCAGCTTTTGGTTTCTGGGGCTTTCTCTCTAAGCTTCTGGTAGCTTTCTCACTGTCTCTATCTCTGTATTCATCCCTTTTATAAAGGACTCTAATAAGAGGATTAAGACCCACCCTGGGTCACACCCTACTGAAGTAACCTAATCAAAAGATGGACCCACCTATACTATATTTACATCCACAAGAATGGATTAGTTTTAAGGACATGATTTTTCTGGGGTCCATAAAAGCCTCAAACTGCCACAAAAAGTAATAACATGGGTAAAGGTAAATGACAGAACTATTATATTTTGGGTTTGTAACTCCATTCTTTACATCCTACAGGATCTAAAAGGCAAATGCATAAAATGTAAGGAGAAATCATTGGTTTTGGACTCCTAATGTATAAACATGTAATTTGTGACAAGAACTACATAAAGGTAGGGGGACAGATGGTATAAGAACATAGTTTATGTGTATTACTGAAGTTAAGCTGGTATCAAAGCAAATAAAATGACTATAGATTTAGGATGTAAAATGTAAGCACCATGGTAACTACAAAATAAATATTGGAGAATATGCAAGCTTGTACAGATATAAAGTACAGGATTCCAGAGACAGGGGGCAGGGGGAATGGGGAGTTGATGTACAACGGATGTAGGGTTTCTGTTTAGGGAGAAGTTTTAGTAATGTAAGGTGGTAGGGGTACTACAATATGCTGTGAATGTGATTAATGCCACTGAAAAGTATGCTTGGAAGTGGTTGAGATGAGAAAGTATATGTTATAAATATATTCCCACATATTTATACATGGGAGGTCCTGGGTTCGGTTCCCAGTGATTCCTAAAGAAAAAACAGACAATGAGCAGACAATGAGCAAAAACAACAAGCAGACAATGAGAAAAAAAAAAAAAAAAAGAGCAGGGAGTGGATGTGGCTCAAGCACTTGAGGGCCCACCTCCCATATGGGAGATCCCAAGTTCGGTTCCTGGTATCTCCTAAAAAAAAAAAAAAAAAAAAAAAGCAGACAATGAGCAAACAAACAAACAAACAACAGCAACAACAAAAAACAAGCAAAAACAATGAGCAAAAACAGTGAGCAAACAGATGAGGGAGCCACCTTGGGAGGGTTGTAATTTTAAAAAAACAGAAGAGTAAGGAACACTCTCTAATTCATCCACAAGACCAACATCATCCTCATATCAAAGCCAGATAAAGATACCACAAGTAAAGAAAACTACAGAACAATATCTCTTATGACTATACTGGGGGAAATCCTGAACAAAACCAAATCCAACAGAATATCAAAAGAATTACACTCCATATTCAAGTGAGATTTATCCCTCATATGAAAGGTTGGTTCAATGTAAGAAAATCAATTAATGTAATACACCACATTAATAGATTGAAGGAAAATAAAACACACATTATCATCTCAGTTGATACAGAAAATGCATTTGACCAAATCCAGAACCCTTCTTGATAAAAACATGTAGAACACTAGGAATAGAAGGTAACTTCCTCAACATGAATAAAGGCATATAGGAAAAGCCCACAGCTAACATCCTACTTAATGGTAAAAGACTACAAGTTCTCCCTCTAAGATCAGGAACATGACATGGATACTCACTATCACACTGCTATTTGAAATTGTATTGGAAGTTCATGCTATAGTGATTAGGCAAGAAAAAGAAATAAAAGGCATCCAAACTGGAAAGGAAGAAGTAAAACTCTCCTTATTTGCAGATGATATGATCCTATATACAGAAAATCCTAAAAAAAAAATTCCCAACAAAGCTTGTAGAGCTAATAAATGAATTCAGCAAAGTGGTGGAGTACAAGATCAACACCCCAAAATTGGTAGTGTATATGTACATAAGCAATGAACAATAGGAAGAAGAAATCAAGAAAAAAATTCCATTCACAATAGCAACTAAAAGAATCAAACATCTAGGAATAAATCTGACCAAGGTTGTAAAGAATTGTACACAGAGAACTACAAAACTGCAAAGCATTGTTAAAAGAAGACCTACATAAATGGAAGAATATTCTGTGTTTATGGATTGAGAGACTAAATATCATTCAGATGCAAATCCTACCCAAAGTAAATTATAGATTCAATGAAATCACAAGTAAAATTCCACAACTTTCTTTGTAGTAATGGAAAATCCAATCATAAAAAAGCGAAGTGTGACGGACCCCAAATAGTCAAAGTCATCTTGAAAAAAGAAGAATGAAGTT
Organism: Tolypeutes matacus; assembly: GCA_026826555.1. NCBI lineage: Eukaryota > Metazoa > Chordata > Mammalia > Cingulata > Chlamyphoridae > Tolypeutes > Tolypeutes matacus. The sequence goes on from JAKSZT010053883.1 coordinate 43,959,115, forward strand.
GGATGACTCATGCTTCCAGATCTTAAAACTTATTACAAAGCCACAGTAATCAAATGAGCATGGTAATGACAAAAGGACATACCTATTGACCAAAGAAATTGAATGAGAGGCTATAAATCAAATCTTATACTTATGGCCAAATGATTTTGGACAAGGGGTTAAAGACCACTCAATTGGGAAAGAATAGTCTCTTTAACAAATGGTGCCCAGAAAACTGGATTTCCATTTGCAAAAACAAACAAACAAACAAAAAACCAAACCTCACACCATATACAAAAATCAACTCAAACTGTATCAAAAACCTAAATATAAGAGCTGGGACTATCAATTTACTAGAAGAAAATGTAGGGAAGCATCTCCAGGACCTTGTTTTCAGCAATGGTTATCTTAGACTTTATACTCAAAGCACACACAACAAAAGAAAAAAAATAGATAAATTGAACCTCATCAAAATGTAAAACTTTTGGGAAGCGGCTGTGGCTCAATCAGTAGGGCTCCCGTTTACCATATGGGAGGCCCCGGGTTCGGTTCCCGGGGCCTCCTGGTGAAGGCAGGCCCGCCCGCGCAGCGTGGTTGGCTGACCCAGCGAGCATAAGCAGCAAGGGGATGATAAATGAATAAATAAATAAAATCTTAAAAAAAAAAATGTAAAACTTTTGTACATCAAAGGACTTTATCATGTTTATCATGAAAGTAAAATGACAACCTACACAATGGGAGAAGATATTTGTAACCACATATATGATAAGGTTTTAATATCCAGAATATACAGAAACCCTTCCACTTACAATAAAAAGACAAATAACCCAATTTAAAAATGGGCAGAATACTTGAATAGATGTCTCTCCAAAGATATACAAATGGCCAGAAAGCACATGAAAAGATGTTCAACATCATTAGCCATCAGGGGAATGCAAACCAAAACCACAGTGAGATACTATTTCACACCCATTAGAATGGCTGTTATTAAAAAACAACAAAACAAAACAAAAACCCAGAAAATAACAAGTCTTGGAGAGGATTCAGAGAAGTAGGGACACTCATTCATTGTTCTTGGCAATGTGATATGGGGCAGCCACTGTGGAAGACAGTTTGGCAGTTCTTCAGAAAGCTAAATATGGAATTACCATATGACCCACATCTCCTATAATAAAAAAAATTATTAAAAAAAGAAGACTCAGAGAGAAGGCCGGTATGCAAAACAACACACAGATAAACAGAACTCTGATGACAAGTAATGAGGCAAAGGAGAGTTGGGCTAAATTTTGTTCAACATCTGTATTTTAAAACTGAAGCCTAGAAAGTTAAATGACTGAGCCAAAGCCACACTATATGTTAGAAGCAGAACTCAAACCTGCTCTTCTAATCATAGTTTTTCATTCATTCATCAAACGTTTATCAAGCATTTTTATTGATGCTGAGTAATGTATCAAAGACCCTGTTTCTATGAGAAAGAATAGACAAATACATATGTCAGGAGGGGATAGATGTTATGAAGATAAAAATAGCATAAAGAATATAAAGTAAAGGAGGGGGATGGTCAGTATATTATGCAGGGTTATCAAAAGGCTTATTTCATGGACCATCCAACCCACCCTCCCCACCCTCCCCACCCTGTCCTCCTTTCAAACCAGCACTACCCAATCCAATTTTATCACTATACCCCTGTCATGTCCCTTCACTGCACAACGCTATGTTTCAATATTTGTGCATCATTTGTAACAAATGTACCATGCACATATAAAAGGTTATTGATGGGAGAAAGGGGGAAAGTGGGAGGATTTTGGGTATATGGGAATCTCCTATATTCTGTACGTGATTCTACTGTGACCTAAAATTTCTTTTAAGGAAAAAAATGAAAAAAAAGTAAGACAATGGAGGAATAAATGGAAGAAAATGTCATTGCACATAGAGGAAAACAGTCTTACAGTAATGAAAGACAAAATGTAAAAAAATAATTTTTTTCTTCAAATATTTTTTCATTATTTTTTAATATTCCATTTTCTAAAAATTTTATTTTATTTTTACTTTTTATTAATTCTATCTGTATTTTACTTCTTATGTATAAGACTACCATTACTATTTCATTTTCTTATTAATTGTATGTGGCTGTTTTATTGGCTTCATTTTTGAAGAAGTTTTAGATCACAGAAGGGTTACAACTGTGACAGGGAAGGATCATTGGTGTGGGGTGTCAGTGAGGGGGGATACATGGGAGGAAGTTCACCTGGGTATACATATAAGGCATATAAATGTGTTTAAATGCTCATGGGGCACTGTCACAGTGGGTGGAGATTCACACAATAACCAAAAAATATCAAATTCCCATCTAGGGGAGCTCTGCCACATTCTCTAATGGAACAACAAGAATGCCCCAAGTATAGGGACAATGACTTGTGAAGGAGGATGGTCCACTGAATGATATTGATGAGCCTTTGCTCTTGAAATTGAAACTTATGAGCCTTTGCTCTTGAAATTGAAACTTAGTCTAGTGACATAGGGTGCCTAAGAGTTCCCTATGGGGGCCTCCTTGTTGCTCAAATGTGGCCTCTCTCTAAGCTGAACTCAGCATATAAAAGCAATAACTTCCCCCCAGCGTGGGACATGACTCCTACGAATGAGCCTTCCCAGCACCAAGGGATTGCTGCCAAGTACCAACAAGCAATGCATCTGGGGTAAAAAAAAACAACCTTGACCAAAAGGGGGAAAAGCTAATTTTGTATGTATGAGTTTGTATGGCTAAGAGAATTCAAAGTGAGTTGGGAGGCCATCCCAGAGATAGTGCTTATTCTCATCTCAACAGGATCTCATTGACAGCCAAAGTAGATATGACCCCAAATAGTGAAACTCCTCAGGGATATGGAAACATCCAGACACTATAGTCAGGGCAGACAGCTCAAGAATTTGGCCTCTTACCAGTGGGCCCTAATCTGGTATTTATGCTCCCCAGTGTGACTGAGTTAGACTAGGAGTGGTTTCCCTATGCATGACTCTTCTGTCCTTCTATTCAAACTGATAATTAGTACTAGAGTTGGTAGGTGTACATCCAAGAGACTTAAATCTTTGGGCTCTCCATATGCCAGCTGAGCCCTAAATATCAATGGAGTTGCAACACCTACTCTCCAGTCCAATGGACTCACCCAGGACAACTAACGGGGAGGAGATGAAGGACAAACAACATACCAAGGAATTAAGAGTGCCTACAACTGCAAGCAAGAGAGTCCCATATATCAGATATATGGGATTGAAGCCCCCCTCAATTAATGGAGTGGGCATCACCAAGTGGATTTATGGGGGAAGAGTTTTGCAGGTAGTGGGAACAAGAGCTACTGACTTTTTTCCTTCTCCTTCAGGACAGAACACCTACCAGGTGCCAGGAATTGCATTCACCCTTTTACTTGAATGAAGGTTCAGAGCAGTAGCAAGAACAGAGATTTTAGAGGCAAACAGATCTGGTTTTGAATCCAGGTTCTGCCATAGATTTAATTATATGACTTTGGACAAATGGCTTATCCTCTTCTATCTTCAAATGTCTAATCTGTAAATGGGAATGATGGTATCTTCCTCACAGATTTGTTTAAAAGCTCAAATAAGAAAATACATGTAAAGTTCCTGACATACATAAGGGGCTCTACAGTTAGTTAGAAACTATCAGTATTGTCTACTTCCCTTTACGTGAATGAAGGATTCTAGTTGTAGTGGGCATTTACTATATTTTGCCTGCTCAGCATCTATTTCTTCTTCCTAACAGTAATTGATTTCCTATATTTAAATGACTCATTCCTCTTTGGGGATTTTCTCCTGGGGCCATATGAAAGGCCCTGTTCTCCCTTGCTGAAGTACATGCCCCATATCTGGGACAATTCAACATGCACTCTATGGAATCTGAATCTTGAGCAGAAAGAAAACAGTGGATGGCTTGGTGTTCCTTTCTGTCCTGAACCGTATAGTTCTACTTAGGCCACTTTGTGGCTTCTGTTACCTGGTTTTAGAGTTCTTTGCTTCCTACTCATCCTCAAGTAAAAGTCTCAACCTCTAATTGATTCTATGAGTCCTCAATATCCTTTATTTTTTTTTTTATTTTTATTTTTTTTTTAGATTTTTATTTATTTATTCATTTATCCCCCCCTTGCTGCTTGTGCTCGCTGGGTCAGCTAACCACGCCGTGCGGGCGGGCTTGCCTTCACCAGGAAGCCCTGGGAACCGAACCCGGGGCCTCCCATATGGTAAACGGCAGCCCTACTGATTGAGCCACAGCCGCTTCCCCTCAATATCCTTTAAATCCATTTCCTTTTGCTAACACTAACTAGAAGAGGTTCTATTCTTACCAACATAAGAAACTGTATCTTATACACTTATATAGAAAAAATTTAATTAGAGACAATGAAAATAACAGCAATATAAACCACATACACTTTCTAGATAATTAGAATTGTGCTATTGAACAGTAATTTTAATAAAGAAATTTTGAATTCTATACATGGTCTTTGCCAGCTCATTTACCTCTCTGAAATCCAATTTCTTCAAATAAAAAACAAGATGATTGTATTAAACAAAACAAGATTAAACTAACTGTTCTTCAAAGGGTCTTTCCAGAATTGATGTTCTAGGACTCCAAAGACTATGAGATTCTGATCCTAAGAATTTCATTATAATGCTATTAGTTTTATATGATATCTTCAAAGCTTTAACCAATGGCTAGTAAGGAAAAATTTTCAGATCATATTAAATCTCTTTATAGGGGTAACTAGGGACATTCAACAACTACTTCTTAGGTTGAAAAAGAAATAGAGTACAGTAGAAGAGATGTGGTGTTCAGTCCACCACAAGATGTAATTTAAGAGAGTTTCACTAAGATCAAACATCTAGTCAGTGGCAGGCCTAGGGGCTCAGACTCAAGAGGCTAACAGTCAAACAGAACGCTACCCTTGCCTCTACAAACATACTAAGCAATGTAGGAGTTCATAAAAGAGATAGGTGGGGTGGTCAGCAAAAGAGTCCTGAAGAATCTTTCCAACTGAATCTTAATGGTGGGATAAAATGTAGTTTAATTCAAATGAGAGGAATAGCTTCTCAGACAGAGAGAGGAATGTATGCAAAGAAGCAGAGATGGGAATGTTTAAGATGTATTCAAGGTAATTGGGCCATGTAGCTGAAGCATAGGTTTTATGTGAGAATCATTGGTGACAACTCTAAAGAGAAGCTTGAGCTCAGTAGTAGGGAATGGGGTTTTGGGGCTTTTATTGTCAAACTAATGAATGTCTTTAATCAAATGTATCATACATATGCTCTACTTTCTCCAAGTCACGTTTCCTGAATCCTCTGCCTTGCCTAAAATGGCAGCAAAGGAGGGAGAAGTTCCAGGTAACATTATCAGAGTCCATATATTGGACTTTTAAGAAATGCTAGCTAAAACAGCATAAATGGGTAGATTACCCTTCCAGGGGAACACTGAGCAGCAGCCAGCTTCATTTCTAAAGCTTTCACAACCAGCCCAACTCTTTCTCAGAGGGCTCTAGAGTAAATCTTGAGCTATGTCTAGAATTTGGGAAGGGGGTGGGGAAAGCAGTCTTAAGTATGGAAAGAAGAGGGCTGTGATTGTAGGGTAGGTAGGGAGGCCAGACCCTTCTCCCTAAGCTGATTTTTTGTCTTGAGGTATAAGAATGAGAAGGTATTCTTCAAGCTGACAAGTTATTTCAATAAGGGGAAAAAGAAGAGGAGAAAGATACAAATCCTGAAGAGAGAAGACAAAGGTGATGGGATCAAGGGACAAACAGAAGGAGGGAGGCCTTAATGGAAGATTTATTGTAGAGCATAGCTTGTACCAGTCCCACAGGCAAGAATGACTTGAAGAATAATGGTTCTTGTCCTTTTGCAGTGGTTCTTGTCCTTTTGAGCTAAGACCTTACATAATGTGATATTTCTCAAAAATGAGTATTTTTTGTTCACCCCAAGGCCTCTAGCTTGCTGATGACGGGTTCCCAGTATTGTGAATATGTATGTGGGGAAATGCGGGTGGAAAGGGTAGCAACTTTGCATTTTCTGGCTTATGTTTTGTCAGAAATTGTATCTCTACTTGAAAAATCAGACAGAATGTAGCTATACTGGAGGCCATGCACAGCAAAGTGCATCTGAATTCATTTAGCCCACAGATGCAGCCTGCAGTAAAGGGACCACCAGCTCTGCCTATGACTAACCTAATTTCAAAATTTATTTAATTATTAATTTCTAGATTAAGACAAAGAAGCTCTATATGGATAACACAAAACTCAAGCATACACTAAGCACCTTCTCTTTGTCAGCATCTGTTCTAAGCACTGCAGATTTAAAGATGAGTAAAACAAAATCCTGTCCCCCTGAGAAATTTACAGTCTACTAAGAGATGCAGGCATCCCAACAATAATAAAAGTGTTTTGAGTGTGGTGGTAGGGGTGTGGCCACATGTAATGGGAGCATGGAGGAATCATGCACGAATGTCAGCCTTACCCATTTGAACTGGGCCTTGATGGATAAATGGATAAGAGCTCACCAAGGAAGGAAGGGATGATAAAGGAATTTTTCAGCAAAGAGAAAAAGCATGGGATGATGGAACCAGGATTTTGCATACTGTTTAAGTAAACAGGTTTTTAAGGTTAAGAGATCTTTTCACATACCTACATAAAACCCTCCAGAGTCTTCCTTTTGCACCTGGGAAAAAAGTGTCAAACCTCTGTTGTGACTGCCACCTACTTCATCTTGCCCCACTCTCTTTTTCACTCCACTCTAGCCCCACTGGCCTTCGTTCTGTTCTTCAGATAAACCAAGTTCATTTCTAGCCCAAGATCTTTTTATTTGCTGTTCCCTTTCCCTTGAATGTTCGTCCCCAAACTCCTCATCTTTCAGATTTCAGCCCAGATGCCACACCAACAAAGGAACCTTTTGTGATCGCTTCATTTAAATTAGATCCCTAACTGAAGTTACTCTCTCACTCCCGTTTTCTTCATAGCACTTGTCACCATCTGAATTTTCTGTTTCTCTGAAATTTTCTGTTCCCTACCACTAGAGTATAAGCTCCTTGAGGGAAGAAACTCTATGTCTGTATATTTCAATGCCTAGAAGTTTCTGGTGAAATTAAGTTTTGTCAAATAAATTGAATTGAACAGTGATCAGAACCATGGAATGGTAGGCAGAGAACCCAGGGAAGACAGGTAGTGGATACAAAGGTAGATAAGACCAATAGCACTTATTGCTATAGCAATAATACAGACCAGTTAATGGGCATTTTCTGTATACCACACCCATTGTGAAGTCCACTACCTTGTTTAGTCTTCACAGTAATCGTGGACTATAAGAACTATTAACCCAGCTTTTTTTTTTTTTAACCTTTATCAAAAGTCTTTATTTTTCACTATTTTTTAACAAATCAGTTTTATTGATAAATATTAATAAAGCATACAATTCATCCACAGTGTACAATCAATGGTATTTGGTATAATCACATAGTTGTACATTTATCAGATCAATCATTATTAAAGCATTTTCATTATTTCAATAATAATTATAATAATAAACAAAAACAGACAATCAAACAAGAAATTTCTCCACCTCTCAATTTCTCTATGCTTCCACTGTTGTACATAGCTGCTATTTCTGGCTATTCTTGCAAATTTTTTTATTTCTTAAGCAATTTTATTGAGATATATTCATATACCATATGATCTAGCCAAAGTGTATAATCAATGGCATTTTGTATAATCACAATATTGTGCATTCAACACCTCAAAAAATTTTAGAACAATTTCATTACTACAAAAAGAAAAACTCCATACCCCTTAGTAGTCCTTCCCCAGCCCTATGTAACCACTAATCTAATTTCATCTTTATAAGTTGATTTATATTTACATTTATATAAATGGAATCAAACAATATGTACTACTTTGTATCTGGTTTCTTTCACTTAGCATAATGGTGTTTTTATCTGATATTAACATCTTGTGGTATTAACATACATTTGTTCAGCTTCAAAGAGAAATGGTCTTATATATGTAATTTTACCCATATTCATATTTCAAATGCAGTTTTACTATGCTATACAGGTCCATGTTACATTTTTTAGCTTTCCTTTTTTTAACAAATCAATTTTATTGATACATTTTAATAAAGAATAAATCCATCCAAAGTGTACAATCAATGGTATTCAGTATAGTCACATAGTTGTGCATTCATCACTCCAATTATTTTTAGGGCATTTTCACTACTCCAGTAATAATAACAATAAAAATAAATAAATAAATAAACAAAACTCATCACCTCTCAATCTTTCTATGCATCCCCCGCCGTATATATCTGCTATTCTGCTTCCTTCTCTCTAGTATATTTGTATTTATATTTTGTAAAAACAGTCATATATGCAATATCACCCATATTCATATTTTACATGAGGTTTCACTGTGTTAAACAGTCCCATGTTACAATTTCAGTTTTCCTTCTAGTAATATAAATGTCCTTAGGCTTTCCCTTTCAACCACTGTCATACCCATATAATAGCTCTGCTACTCACAAACAGCATAATGTGCTCTCACCATTTCCATTTATTTTCCAAAGATTTACAAATAACATTTTAACCAATTCTGTACAGATTAACCATCAGCTTTCCATTCTCTACCCTCATTCTATTTTCTGGTGACATATATTGTAATTATTAATTCCATGAATTTACATAATATATTTAGTTCATAATAGTGCAATCATACAGTATTTGTCCTTTTGTGTCTGGTTTGCATCATTCAACATACTGTCCTCCAGGTTCATCAATGATGAAATGATATCTCATTATACTTTCGACTTGCATTTCTTAATCACTAGTGATGTTGAACATTTTTTCATGTGTTTCTTTGCTATTTGTATTTCTTCTTTGGACAATCGCCTTTTCAAGTCTTTTGCTCATTTTATAATAGGATAGTTTGTCTTTTTATTGTTGAGTTGTATGATCTCTTTATATATCAGGGATATTAAACCCTTATTGGATATGTGATTGCCAAATATTTTCTCCCATTGAGTTGGCTGCCTTTTCACCATTTTGACAAAGTCCTTTGAGGTGAAAAAGTGTTGAATTTTGAGGAGGTCCCATTTATCTATTTTTTTCTTTTGTTGCTCATGATTTGGGTATAAGGTTTAAGAAACTACTATCTACCACAATATCTTGAAGATATTTTCCTACATTTTCTTCTAGGATTTTTATGGTTGTTATTTTTATATTTAGGTCCTTGATCCATTTTGAGTTAATTTTTGTATAAGGTGTGAGATATGAGATAGGGGTCTTCTTTCTTTCTTTTGGATATGGCTATCCAGTTCTCCCAGCACCATTTGTTGAATAGACTGTTCTGTCCCAGTTGGGTGGGCTTAACAGCCTTGTCAAATATCTTTTTTTTCCCTTAACTTTCTTTTGTACATTTAATAATTGAAAACATAAACAATTAAAAACTAAAAAGTAAACACAGATGAATAAATATATACATTTCTCAATTAAATATAATGAATACATGTAAATTTTTTTTTTAATCAAACAATATATTACACAATATATTTGGTTCATAGTAATGCATTCATACAGTATTTGTCCTTTTCATTTGACTGTAGATGTGTGGGTCTATTTCTCAATTCTCAATTTGGTTCCATAGGTCAATCTGTCTGTCCTTATACCAGTACCAAGATTTTTTTTTTTTTTTTTTTTTACCACTGTAGCTAAGTAATATGCTTTAAAGTCAGGAAGTGAGAGTCCTCCAACTTTGCTTTTCTTTTTTAAGATATTTTAGGCTATTTGGGGCCTCTTATCCTCCAAACAAATTTGATAATTGGCTTTTTGATTTCTGCAAAAAACAGCTATTAGGATTTTTATTGGGATTGCACTGAATCTGTAAATCAGTTTGGGTAGAACTGATATTTTAATAATATTTAGTCTTCCAGTCTGTGAACATGGGATGTCCTTATATTTATTTAAGTCTTCTTCGGTTTCTTTTAGCAATATTTTGTAGTTTTTTGAATAGAGTTCCTTTATGTCCTTGGTTAAGTTTATTCCTAAATATTTGCTTGTTTTAGTTGCTATTATAAATGGAATTTATTTTCTGATTTCATTCTCAGACTGCACATCAGTAGTGTATAGAATGCTCTTTATTTTTGTACATTAATCTTGTGTCCTGCCACTTGGCTGAACTTGTCTATTAATTCCAGTAGTTTTGTTGTGGATTTTTCAGGATTTTTTAGATATGGAATCATATTATCAAGAATAGTGAAAGTTTTACTTCTTCCTTTCCTATTTGGGTGACATTATTTCTTTATCTAGCCCAATTGCGCTACTAGAACTTCTAGCACAATATTGATTAATAACGGTAACAGCAGGCATCTTTGTCTTATTCCTTATCTCAGTGAAAAAGCTTTCGGCTCTCACTGTTGAGTACAATGCTATTTGTAGGTTTTTCATATATGCACTTTACCATATTGACAAAACTTCCCTCTATTCCTATCTTTCAGACTATTTTTTTTTATCAAGAAAGGGTGCTGTATTTTGTCAACTGCCTTTTCTGCATCAATTGAGAGGATCATATGATTTTTCTTCTTCAATTTATCAATGTGGTTTGTTATGCTAATTGATTTTCTTGTGTTGAACCACCCTTGCATACCTACTTGATTGTAGTGTATAATTCTTTTAATGTGCTTTTGTATTCAGTTTGCAAGTACTTTGTTGAGGATTTTTGCATCTATATTCATTAGAGATATTAGTCTGCAATTTTCTTTTTTCATAGTAGCTTTATTTGGCTTTGGTATTAGGGTGATGTTGGCATCATAGAAAGAGTTTGGTAGTATTCTTTCCCATTCAATTTTTGGAAGAGCTGAAGCAAAATAGGTATTAGATCTTCTTTGAATGATTGATAGAATTCACCAGTGAAGCCATCTGGTTCCAGGGTTTACGTCTTTGTGAGTTTTTTGATGACTGTTTCAATCTCTTCATTTGTTATTGGTTTGTTGAGGTTTTCTATTTCTTCTAGGGTTAGTTTAGGTGGCTCATGTGTTTCTAGGAATTTGTCTGTCTCTTGTAGGCAACATATAGATGGCTCATATATTTTTATCCATTCAATCCATTTATGTCTTTTGATTTGGGAGTTAAAGCCATTCTATGTTATTACTGTAAAGGCACTACTTACTTCATCTATTTTTTCCTTTGGCTTTCTGTTGTCATATCATACTATTGTCTGTCTTTTAACTCTTTAATTTAGCTTTCCTAATAATCTTCATTTCTACACTCCTTTCCAAACAGGAAAGGTATTCAGTCTCTCATCCTTGATTTTTACTTTCAGGTTGTAGCACTCCCTTTAGTGTCTCTTGTAATTCTGGTCTTCTGGTAACATAGTCTATCAGTTTTTGTTTTCTGTTAAGATTTTGAACTCACCCTCATTTATGAAGGACATCTTTGCCAGATACAGAATTCTTGGCAGGCAGTTTTTCTCTTTCAATACCTTAAGTACTCATATCACTTACTTCTCTCCTCCATGGTTTCTGATGTGTGGTAGGCACTTAATCTTATCACTGTTCCCTAGGATGTGATGCTTTGCTTTTCTCTTGCTGCTTTCAGAATCCTTTCTTTATTTCTGATATTTGTTATTTTGAATACTAGGTGTCTCAGTGTAGGTATATTCAGATTTAATCTGTTTGTCATGCGTTGTCCTCTTGGATATTGATATTTATGTCTTTCATAAGGATTGGGAAGTTTTTGGACATTATTTCCTCAAATATTCTTTCTGCCCCTTTTTTATTCTCTTCTCCTTCTGGGACACCTACAATGCATATGTTTGTATGTTTTGCATTGTCATTCAATTCTTTGAGACCCTGATCTGTATTTGCCATTCTCTTCTCTTTCTGTTCTCCTGACTTTTCCATTTCAGATATTCTTCCTTCAAAATCACAAATTCTGTATTCAAGTAAATCAAATCTGCTTTTATGTGCCTCTAATATATATATATATATATATATATTTTTTTTTATTATGGGTAAAAATCAAAATTCTCACAATACATACAAACATTTGTAAAATGATATATAAATATATATGCATATATGTGTATTCGCTCACAAAAATGTTATTTATATATATATATACACATATATTTTAAGAGGTGCTTAGATTACCCAAAATATTACACGGAACCCACTGGGATTCCCATGTTGCCCACCTCCCACACCTCCCACCACATCCCACACAAACATCTCCCACAGTGTGGCCCACCAACCTCAATGAACTTACACATCCTGGAGCCTTGCCACCAACCATAGACCACAGTTCACACTTTAGACCACACTCTCTCCCACTCAGTTCTGAGTGGTGTGTGCTGATTTAAAATGGCCTACATCCATTGCCACAACAGAACTCAGGACAACCTCCAACTCCCAAAGAAGCCCCTGTATTTCAACTGCTCATCCCCTCCCTACCCAAAAACTGTCAAGTGGCCACTGGCTCCACCTCATTGTTATAATTTCTTGCATTGCAAGAATCACCATATGTGAGCAAGAGAATACCATCAAGTCCACTCTAGTCCATAGTTCTTCCCCCAATCCAGAGGCGACTGGGATGGTGATGTCCACTCCAACTCCAAGTGAGAGAGGGCTTATATCCCATGGATATGGTGGGTGGGATGATCCTGCCTGCAGATGCAGGCCCTCTCCATTCCCTGGGATGGCCATTTCCCATCGTTGTCTCCTCACCAGGTGACTTGGATGAGTCCATTGAGCTGTAGGGTAGGAGTTGCAGCTCCACCTAGATTTCATGCACACCTGGCACATAGGTAGGCGGGAGGCTCCAGTCTCTGGAATTATACCTAAGAAACTCCAGCATCACATGTAGGTTTGAATAGAAGGGACTGGTGAACCATGTGCAGGGAGGACTTATTTGAGTCTAATTCTGTCACTCTCAGGAGCACAGATTCCAAAATAGAACCCACTGATAAGGCATCAGTCTCTGGGGCTATCCCCCCTTATATAGGACCAGGGTGTCTCCAGAGCTCTCAGGAACCCCACTGAGTGGGGTGATAGGCACTTAGATGTTCTATGAGCTCCTACTAAGGTGTGCGTAAGAGTTACCTCTGGGATGACCTCCCGACTCTCTTTGAAGTCTCTTAGCCACTTGAACTCATTTGTCTTTACCATTTCCCCCTTTTATTCAAGGTCTTTTTCCAGTTGTGTTGCCAGTTGGCACTTGGGAAAAGTTTTCAATTAGCAATAATCGTGCCTCGGATAAACCTCATTAATATATTTTTAATCTCATCCATCGTATCTTTCTTTCCCATTAGGTCTGTTGCTTTTCTTTGCAGATTTTCAAATTGTTTTTTATGCTCACCCCTTCTTAATTTCTTTTATCACTTTAGTCGTGTTTTCTTTAATTCTTTAAATTGATTTAGGAAAGTTGTGTGATTATCATTGATCAATTGTCTTAAATCCTATATCTCTTCAGGATATTTGGCCATCTCTTCCTGTTTCCTAGTATGGCTTGTAATTTTTTGCTGATGTCTAGGCATCTGAATATGTTGTTGAATTTATTCTGATGGCCAATTTCTCTCTCTTGCCTATTGTTTTTTTTTCCCACAGCTCTTCTTTGATATTTGTTTCAATTTATTCTAAGTCTTTAAAATTGCCCACCTTAAGTTATCAAAATTGTGCCAGGGAATCAGTAATGGGTGCAGATTTTCCCCAGGAATTAGAGAACAGAGAGACCAAAAGCAGTTTTTGTCTATGCAATTTCTATACTGCCAGCTGATGGCCCTCATCTGCGCAGCTTTCCACAGAGAGGAAATCTCCATTTTCCTTTCTTTTGGTCTGGCCAGAGCCAAGATTCAAATTGGGTTTTGCTGGCTCAATTCACTGAAAAAAAAAAAGGCCCCCCGATTTCCTCTCCCTTTTCCCTTGTAACAGCTGACAGGAAGGAAGATATCTGTTCCCCTCTCAGTCAGCTGCAGTGAGCTGGGGGTTTTACCCCAGCTTAAAATCTTTTGGGTGGAGGAGGGGAGTTCTTTACGGCTGCTGCTGTGGTTAGGTAACTCACGTTTGTTGTTTTGGGTTCTTAGTCTCTCTGTCTCTCACCCTCCTGGGAGTTGTGAAGCACAGTCCTGTTCTGCTGACCCTCAAAGCAGGTCCCTCAGACTACCTTTGGCTCTTTCTCCAATGTTTTTGTGAGACAGCTGAACTCTGCCTGCCTAATATGATGCCATCTTCCCACCTAGCCCAGTTTTCCCCTCCCCCCCAAGTTGGCTCCCTCTTCTGCTCATTGTTTTTGCTCACTGTTTGTGCTCGTTGTCACTCATTGCTATTTTGCTTGTCTGCTCATTGTCTGTTTGTTTTTTCTTTAGGAGGCACAAAAAATTGGGCTAATAATTCCAACTTTTACATTACAAATCTAGACATATGAAAAAAAATCTATCATTTGGATCAAACATTTGGATAGAAAGAGAACCAATTCAATTAATTCCCTGGACACTTAACCTTGTGATGATAAAAAATGACATCATATATATGTACTTGTGTGTGTTTAGTTCTTCTAGATCCAAAATGGATTTTAGAAAACTTATAGACATTTATGTAATACAAAAGTAAATAAGTAACTGAATAAATAATAAGGAAATCAAAACAAATTATGGGTAGGAAAATAAAACAAAGTTTGAATTGTGGTTAATACAAACAATTGCATATCATAAGATCCTTTGCACTCATTAGAGATGGGCTTTAAATTTGAGCTTCCTAGTAGCCAAAGCAAAGAGGAACTATAACCAGTAATATGGTCCTTAGAGTTCATAAAATAAAAAATAAACCAGTTGCTTGGAGCAAGAATAAACCAATAATGGACAATTATTCCTGTTCATGTAACATGACAGATTTCTCCCATGCATCCATATTTTGTTACCATGTTTATAGTAAACTCATTTTAAAAATTCATTAAGACTATTTTTACAGAACCCTTCAATGCAGGCCAATGGTATTATATCAAAGTGCAATTCTGCAAAAGCAACTATATGAGGCACCAAGATAATGAATCCAGACATGCAGATCATAGATTATCTAGCTTTTCCCAAGGACATAGAAATTAATAAACTGTGTATACTCAGGCAGGCTTCCATTAATATTATTTTTTGCAACCTGACTTTTGTTTAGAATAGGGCAGCAGGGGGTTTAAACTTCCAATTCCTGTCAAATTCCTGGAAAAGAAATATTCTACTTTGGTAGTTCAAGGTATATTCCTATATTCTTATAGTCTAAGAGTAGGATAGATCAGATATGCTCTTTTGAAAATAAGAGATAAACAAACCTATGCCTAAGTAGATGGCCAAGGAAAAATATGTGGGTAGGGATAAGATTATTGGAAAAATATACATTATCTGATCTAATGCACTGACAATTGGCACAGAACTGTGGACTTTTTTTGCCTTCAATTTTAAGTAAGACACTATATTTTCTCTTTTAATTAGAACTGAAATTTCAATGGAATTGTTGGCTACTGTGTTGAGCTTGCCAGGCCTTCCTTATATTCAAAGAGATAAAATCATGAGAATAACTATAAATTCACTAAGGAGTATATTCAACCTGAAATTTGAAATGCCACTTTGAGAAAAGGGAGTCTGGAAAAGTTTCCCATTCAGTGATTGTGTATTAATAAATAAAAAGGCAGCAATGATAAAGAGAAAGCAGCATATGGGATGAAAACACTACAAGTAAATTGTCTGCAGAACGTTGCAGTAATCCCTATGGCATGTGCTTACTGGCGAATGATGGGACTTTTATCAACACATGTAGAGCAAACAATGGGAAAAGACTCCCATATATAATTCATCTTTCTATCAAGTTAAATACACAAATATCTCAATTGTGGGTTGGCATGGACTAAATATTTAAAAGCTTCCCACAGTGCTCCAGGACATCATTGTTGCCATTTCAAACAACACCAAG
This sequence comes from Tolypeutes matacus, assembly GCA_026826555.1. Classification (NCBI taxonomy): domain Eukaryota; kingdom Metazoa; phylum Chordata; class Mammalia; order Cingulata; family Chlamyphoridae; genus Tolypeutes; species Tolypeutes matacus. Next base: position 43,975,078 of record JAKSZT010053883.1, read on the forward strand.
AAACAAGCATTTCCCTCATACAGAGCCACTGACAAGCACTTCTCTTCTTTTGGTCAAAGAGCACTAGTCATTTTATGCTGGCTGTTAGTGCTCCTATTGGACAGAAACAATTAGAGAGAGACTTCAAGCTAGAAAAAAATGCACCCAATTATACTCATAGGTGTGCCTTATTTTTAAATGAGTTAGGTATAGGCTCCCACTATTTCCTAAAGACACTTTTAGCAGCTACTTCAATTCAGTAAACTTGTGTGTGTGTGTGTGTGTGTGTGTGTTTCTCCCTCTCCTAGACAGAAATTACTTGACAAGAATGAGCTTTCCTTATTTGTCTTGGAACTCTAGCATCTATCACATAGTAGATGCTTAAAATTGACTATGAATAAATGAATGAATGCAAAAATACTTTTTTCTCTTCACAAAATATTTGATTATTTTTATTAACAAATTTATTTATTTATTTTTATAATATATAGTTTTTATTAGAAAATTTGTGAGCTTACAAAGCAATCACCTATAACGGGCAGAATTCCCATACATCACATATCCACAAACACCTTGAATTGCTGTGGAACATTTGTTACATATCATGAAAGAACATCATCAAAATATTACTACTATGGTCCATGGCTTACATTTGGTATATTTTTCCATACATCTTATATTATTAACAATATGTACTAGTATTGTACATTTTTTATAATTCATGAGATAATGTTCTCATATTTGTACTGTTAACCACAGTCCATTATCCAAAATATTTGATTTTTGATTGATCATTACCTCACATATCCTCATGCTCTATGCCCCTGAACATGTCTAATTAAAACATAATAGGTACATCAAGAAAATTCTGTACAATATATTGTGTAAGAAGATTTTACACATAATCTATCATTTGAAATCTGATTCTATTTACAAAACTGTACTTCACATGAACATTTTTTGAATCTGTTAACTGTTTATAACCAGATGCATCTTCAAACTAACCCTGTGTTGAATTCCCCAGGTAGATTTGAAAACTAAGGGTGAAATTTAGCCAAGCGCATGGATGATGACTTCCTACAACTCACTGATTTCAAAATCACTCATTCTTTGAATATGCAGTTTTTCCAAGTCAATTTCTTCCTTTTCAAAAGAAAATATTAAGATATTAAACACACTGAAGATATAAGCTATGTAAATAAACAGTAACTAAAAATAGTGAGGGTTACAAAAATAAAGCTGTTCTCTGTACCCAGTAAGTCATTGAAAGGAACTACAGAAACAATCATTTGCTTCCAAATTCAATTTCACCAGGGATGATTCCTTTATGTCATCTGGAGGCTAGTTTGTTCCTTTGACTGGCCCATATCTTCCTGTTTCTTGGTATAGATTGTAATTTTTGTTGGTGTCCTGGCATCTGATTTACTAGATGTATTTATTCTCGATTCAGTTTCTCTTTAGTCTAAGGATTTCTATTTGATTGGCTTTGTGCTACCACCCTTCTTTGATACTTAGTTCAACTTAATTTGGAACTTTATAGTGGCTCATGTTTAGCAAATCTGAATTTTTTTTCAGCTCTCTTTCATCTATTTCTTGACCTTTCTCCCTTTCTGGTTGCAGAATAGAAGCCAAAGATGTGGTTGGTACTGTAAGTCATGGAGGCTGAAGCTAACCATGTTGTCCCAGGAACTGATGAAGATTCTGCCACCTTTTTCCCCTGCCATGGGTAGAAACAGAACCATAGCCATGTTCAGTAATTTAAGCCATGCAGGCCAAAACCATCCTCAGTTGCCTGGAGAGACTGGTGAAGCTCTATGCCCCTTCCTACCCCACCTGGGTTGAGAATGGAGCTGCAGGTGTGGGCACCAAACTAAGCCATGCAGTTTAAACCTGGCCACAATTGCCCTGATAGACTGATGAAACAATGACCCCCTCTTCTTCCCTGCCAGGGGCAGGTATGGAGCCACAGGTGTGTGCAGCAATTTTGTCTGTATGGGCTAAAAGCAACTACAGTTGCCTGGAGAGGATGAGGGTGTACTGCCCCTCCTCCTCCCTGTCAGTGGGGGGATGGAGCCACAAGTTTGCCCAACAATCTAATATGTGTGGGCTGAAAGTGGTTGCAGTTGCCCAGAGGGGCTGAGGGAGCATTGTCCCTCCTCGTGTCTTGTCAGGGGTTGGGAGGAACCACTGATATGTTCACTAATCTAGTCTGTGCAAGCCAAAAGCATCTACAGTTGCCTGGAGAGGCTAAGAGAGCACTATCCCTCCTCCTCCTCCCTATCAGGTGAAGGGATGGAACCACAAATGTGTCCAATAGTCTGGTCTGTGCAGCTGCCTGGAGAAGTTGAGGGAACACCATCCCTCCTTCCCAGTCAGGGGCAGGGATGGAGCCACAGGAGTGCCCAACAATCTAGTCTAGTTGTTCAGGATGAAAGTGCCTGCAGTTATCTGGAGAGGCTGAGGAAACACTGTGTCATCCCACTCCCATCCTATCAGAGATGTGTATAGAGCCACAGGTACCCAACAATCTAGTCTGTGTAGGCCAAAAGCAGCTACAGTTGTCCAGAGAGGCTGGTGCAGGTCCCCTCAGCTTCCTTCCTGCCAGAGGTGAGGTTAGAGCCTAGGCTAGGGCTATAATCCAACCTGGGTGAAAAGAAGCTGGTCCCTACCATCACTGTGATTTTCAATCAGCTCTGCTTCCCCTCATGCCAGGAGTGGAGTTAAAATGGAGGCTACTAGTCTCTTTCTGACTTGGACAGGTTCAAATTTTAGCTGTTCTTAGGATTAGACATTAGCCAGCCAAATTTACTAATCAGTAGCTGAAGCCAGCGCCTGATCATCTCTTCCTCCTGCATTTTTGGGAAATGTAGTTTCCAACTCCAGTGAAGGAATAGCTCCCAAGGAAGCTTGCACTGCAAGCAGGGGATGAGCATAGGTCTTCATGGTATGGAGTGCTCTACTCATTAATCTTCACTGCAGATAGGCAGTTCTTCCCACGATGTTGCAGGATGCTCTTCTGGGCTCTTGGCCCCTACCAGGTGCTTTAGATAGCTCTAGGTGATTACCAACTGGACTGTAGGACAAGCTGATTCTTGGAGCTCCTTAATCTGTAGCCATCTTGCTCTCCCTCCTAATAGCTAACATTTATTAAGAGCTAAAATCACAAAAGGCACTGTTATATTATATTCATTATTATTAACATTTCCCTTTTAATACTTAGAAAACAGGTTTGAAGGGGTTAAGTAATTTCCCCAAGGCCACATAGTCAACCTGTGGTGGTGCTACAATCAGAATCCTGATGTGTCTGACTCCAAGCATGAGCAGGGAACCAGTAGACTATACTGCCTCCTGACTAATACATGCTGTACCATATGCTAAGGAAACAGCTAATTCAAACATGCTCCTATCTTACCAGGGCATCACAGACTGGTAGGGGAGAGAAACAGGGACTGTGAGCTCCTCAAAGGCCCACAATGTGTACCCTTCTGATCCAATCCTGGGGCTTTAAAATCTAGTTATATGCTGCTGACCCACAAATATATACCACATGCCCTACCTTTCCCCTGAATTTCAGGCTTCTGTGTTTAATTTCCCACTAGACATCTTTACTTATATGTCTAATGGGCATCTTGAACCTAATATCTCTGAAAAAGAATTCTTGATTTTCTTCCTTCCATTGTACTAACAAGTTATTCAGACCAAAACCTAGAAGACATCCTTAGTTCCTTTCTTTCTCTCACACAGCACGTTAAATCCACCAGTGAGTTCTTTTGTCCCTACCTTAGAAATATATCTTTAATCCAATCACTTTTCAGCACCCAAACTCCATTATCTCTCCTTTGGACCACAACATCTCCCTCCTTACTGATTTCCCTTAGGTCACTATTTTCTTTCCCCCAAGGCCACTTCAGCAGCCTTTTATAGAGACTTCTCTGCCTCCACTCTTGTCTTTCCCCTTGCTGCACCCTTTAGTCTATTCTCTGTCTAGCAGGCAAAGTGATGTCTTTAAACACGCAAATCATATTCATATCACTTCCCTTGCTGAAAATCTTCTAGTGCCTTCCCATGAAAACTTTAGGGAAAAATCCAAAGTCCTTACCATGGTCTACAAAGTTCTACATGATCTGACTCCTGGCTGTGTCACAGATCTCATTCTTAACAATTTCTCACTCTGCTCACACTGGTCTTCCTGATGTACTTCAAAGAAGTCAAGCTTGTTATTACCTTTGGGCCACATTCCATAATTTTCCATCTACTTGGAATGCTCTCCTTCAGATTTTATATGGCTCATTCCCTTATTTCATGCAGATTTTTGCTTGAATGTTCCATACTATCTGAAGTACTCCTTCTTCCATAACTCCCTATTTCTTTCTCCTGCCTTCTTTTCTTCATATCACTTATAAGTACCTGACATTTAGTATATATTTGTTTATTGTATGTCTCACCCACTAGAACAAAAGTTTTATGGGGGCAAAATTTGTCTTTTTCACACTGTATCTCCAGGATATAGAATGTGCCTAGCACATAATAAGTACTCAATAAATACCCATTGTCTGAATGCTATTTCTCTAGGATCTAGCAAAAAGCCTGGCAGGTAGTAGTAGAAAATACTTATGAAATGAAAATGGACATGGATACCAAGGGGTGGGGAGGTAGGTGAGTGAGGGATATGTTTGGAGCCAGTCAGACTTAAGGTTGCAAGGCCATTTTTAAAGTCCTATGCAGGGGATGGTGGAGAGTCCAGGTATGAGGCTAGATGCAGGGTCATTTTGAAATCCTAACTCTTGCAGTATGGGTACTACTAGAGAGAATTCTACCCAGGTGTGGTAGTTTGAGATTGTAGGTACCCCAGAAAATCATAAATCTTAAATCTGGTCCAATCCTATGGATGTGAACCTATTGTGGGTGGGCACTTTTGATTAGGTTACTTCAGTTAAGGGCTTTTTGATGAGGTTACTTCAATTAAGGCATGGCCCAGGGTGGGTCTTAATCCTCTTACTGGAGTCCTCTATAAACAGGATGAATACGAAGAGAGAGACAGAGAAAAGTCACAAAGCCAGGAGCTGAATGCAATGAAACCCAGAAAAGAAGGGCGAGATCAGCAAACGCCACCATGTACCTTGCCATGTAACAAAGAAGTCCAGGATTGCTGGCAGCCAATCTTCAGGGAGAAAGCATTACCTGATGAGGCCTTGGTTTGGGCATTTTCATGGCCTCAGAACTGTAAGCTTGCCAGCTAATAAGTCCACTTAAAGCTAACCCATTTCTGGTATATTGCTTTCAGCAGCCTAGCAGTCACCGATTTCTTCTTGAAATATGGTATATTTGGGTGTTGCATTGGGGAGGGGATAGAATCTCCATTCATCTAGTCTGGCTTTTAATTTTAGTTTCCAGCCTTAGCATCCCCACCAAGTAGCACCCAGCCTGGGCTTAAACATCTCCAATGCCAGAAAACTCAATACTTCCTATGGAGCCACAGCTATCTTTTGCCATCATCAAGGTTAAGAAAGTTATTTTGTTCATCAAGTTAAAATGCTTCTGATCATAACTTTAAAGCTCAGGCTTTTGGGATCACCCAGAGCAAGTTCACTCCTTCTGAGAATTTCTCATGATCTCCATTTCCATATTTGAAACATCTCTCATGCCCTGTAAGCTTTCTCTTCTCCTGCCTAAACAGTCCCAGAAACTCTTCCCAAAAGGTGACACAACAAAAAATGTCTCTGTCACATTTGCTGAGCTTTTCCTGCTCCATCAGTTCTCTCAAATCAAATATTCTTTTTTTTTTTCTTTCACAAATACAGTGCTAAGCAATTAGAAAAGGAAGGGATGAAGAAGGCAGCATTTTCTGAGCATTTACAATGTGCCAAGAACAGTGCAAAGTGCTTTTAATTGAAACTTATTTTAATTGAAATCCTCATATAAACCTGTGGTGTAGAAATTATAATCCCCAATTTAGAGATAATACAATTAAATTCTAGAGAGATGGTGGAACTTGCCAAAAACATATTATTAGTATTTGAACTGAAGCAATTTCATGATTTTTTGAACAACAACAACAAAAAAGCCACAAAGAAGTTAAAAGTCAGAGTCCCAGCATAAAACTACATTGTACACTCAAACTAGCTAAAATGAGGAGAGTTTAAAGCAAGGGCTGTTTATAAAGGCATAGACAGAGTGTTAGAGACACAGGAGGGATAGTAGAGTACCAAAAGCTAGTTACCAACTGGATGCACGAAGGGACAAGGGGAGGGAATGGTTATCAGATCGCAGAAGCTGAGAGGCTGTGCACTTTACAGCAGCTATGACTTTCAATCAGGGGATACTGCCAACCACTATGACCCCTCGGGGATGAAGCTGGAGAAATAAATCCCACAACTTTACTTTTCTCCATCCCTCTGATCTTTTGTTGTCACCCCTTCTTGAGTGAAACCTAATAGAAACTTTAGGTAAAGGGAGTCTGTTGGTGTGATCCATACAGGACCACCATGTGGTGGGGTGGAACACAGAGTGCAAAATGGTGGAGAGAGCATCAGTAGGGACAAATGAACATATTCTGCATACCTACTTAAAGAAGGTCATGGAAGACTTTAAATAAACCTGAATTTAGAATACATTTCTTTGTCTAAATTGCCACATTGTATGTTTTAACTTGTCAACTCTTGTTCACTAAAATCTCAAAACAAAAGCTTCATTTAAAATGATTGTTATTTTGTAATTGCAGACCAATTTAATGAAAATTATGTGCTTTTTTCATATAAACTTGTCTGAAAATTCCTTTTTGGTACTTCATAAACATCCCATAGTTGTTCTAGAGAATTTATATATAGCCTTTTAAAAAATTGTTTCTCTAAAACAATTAGAATTTCATTTTTATAATTGAAATTTTAATATAATCATTATAATGTCAAAGGAAACTTCTCTGAGACATTCATATTTTCATATTAATGGAAGTGCTGTTATAATGTTAATGGAAAAATGTGCTTAATCAATTATTTAGTTCATTCAGTAACTACATACTACCCCAAAACTCAAGGGAATGTAAAACAAACAACTCATTTAAATTGAAACAAAAAGGATTGTGCTTTGGAAATGTTCAAGGTATATATTAATAACTTTAGGTCATTTAATCTGGATTGATTAATCCCATAGAAATAGAAAGAGCATACCATGTGAAAAGAGCACAGCCCTTGGTATTAGAGGCATCTGGGTTAAAAAGTGTTGTACAGCTTGCTAGCTGTGTGATTTTTACAAAGTTTCTTAAAGTCTCTGAGCCTCAATTTCTTTGTCTGTAAAACTGGTGAAATAATGTGTATCTCATAGGGTTGTTTGAGGATTGAATACACATTGTGGATGCTCAGGAAATAGGAAGTAGTAGCTGTTAATTCTTATTCTTGAATAAGGCATCTTTCAGAAATCCCTACCTCCTTTTCCACTTAAGGATCTCTTTTCCTCCATCTCTCATAGCCAGCATCTGAAGTTAGCCTGAGAAAGTCCTTTACTTCCTCCTCTCTAGGCCCTGCTCCATCATTCTTTACTCCCCAAGACAAAGGCATCTGCCAAGCCAAAGTCCCCCTGTATTAGTCAATATCATGTGAGTATTATGAGATTTTTTTTTTAATTAATTTATTTTTTATTGTGGGTAAAAATCAAAATTTTCACAATACATACCACTATTTGTAAAATGATATATAAATATATATGCATATATGTGCATTTGCTTACAAAAATGTTATTTATATCTATATATAAATATATTTTAAGAGGTGCTTAGATTACCAAAAATATTACACAGAACCCCCTGGGATTCCCATGTTGCCCACCTCCCACACCTCCCACCACATCCCACACAAACATCTCCCACAAGTGTGGTCCACCACCCTCAATGGACTTACACATCCTGGGGCCTTGCCACCAACCATAGACCACAGTTCACATCGTAGACCACACTCTCTCCCACACAGTTCTGAGATTTTTAATAAGAATTGTCTCACATGACTATGGAGGACAGCCAAGTCCAAACTCTGCAGGGCAGGCTGCAAGCTGGGAACTCTGATCAAGGTTTTTGATGAATTCCCCAGGCTGGCTGAATTAGAGATGGTAATTCTCACTTCTGACTGTTGAAATGATCACTTCTCCTTTTAAGGTCTTCAACTGATTGATGAAACTAATCAATCTCCTCAGTTTATTGTAGATGAAATCAGCCATGCATGCAGTCATCTTACTGATGATTTAAATCCATGAAATATCCTCATAATAATAACTTGGGCAGTGCTTACTTGACCAACCAATTGGACACCATGACCTGGCTAAGCTGACACATGAACTTAACCATTACACCCTGTGATGGTTTGGGTACTGTGTCAACTCGGCCAGGTAATTGTGTCCAGGTATTTGGTCTAGCAAGCACTGGGTTAATTGTAATACAAGAACATTTATGGACTTTGGTCACAAGTGAGTTTACTGGGTGGATGGCTGATTACATCTGTATCAATCAGGGAGATTGCCTTCAGCAAATGGTAATGCTTTTATCCAATCAGCTGAATACCTTAAAGGGGGAAGTGATTTCAGCATTCAGAGAGAATTTCCCAGCTCGTCTTTGGACAGCCAATGTCTCCCAGAAACTCATCTTTGGACTTTCATCGGAGCCCCTGGTTTGCAGTCTGCCTGCGGAACCTGGACTTGTGTATCCCCACGGTCAGGTGAGAGACTCTTATAAAATCTCATATTATTGACAGATATCTCCTGTTGATTCTGTTTCCATAGAGAACCCTGACTAATACACACCCCCATCTCTAAAACGCATTTTTCCAAGTCTTACCACAGAAAAGAAAAGAATGCCTCCAATGGAAGGCAATGGAAGAGAAATCAATCCCTAACTTTGATGTATTCTAAAACCCAAGGGAGGAGCAGAGGAGCTGGAAATAGAAAACTTGAAACCTTCAATCCATGAAGGATAATGACCTTTTCCATTGGCAACACAGGCTTGGCCAGTTCTTTTCTTAGGGAAGTTGTCAGCAAAGGGGACAGTTAGATTTAGGGATAAAAGTATTATCATCATTCCAATTTACAGAGGCAAGAGACAAGATCAATTCAAACCAGAATTTGATTAAGAGGAGGGTCATCAGGACAGCTGTTAAAGATGCTAAACTCTAAGAGGTGTTCAACATAACTGAAAATATAACAAGATGATGGAAAAAATGGCATGTAGGAACAACTGTTGGGGAAGAGAAGACCCCCATGCCTGAGCTACAACAGATTTTCACTAATAGACTAGAGAGGGAAAGCAGGTATCTTAGCTTCAGATTTCTATTTTACTGAGAGGGTTTACAAATATGCGGCCAATGCTGAATTGTTCAGGATAACAGAGGGGAGGCTGTGTCCTAAAACCATGGATTTCCTTCTGTACCCTTTCCCCCAATGCAGCAGTCAGACTTTTCTATATATTAAGTTATTGTTATTGAACAAATACTTAAATAATATCAGATTATAGGGGTCCCAACTCATTGGCTGGCTGGGACAGCCTCATGTGTTGGTTACCAACGATTAAATGGTTGGGTTTAAAACCAACATTTAGTCCCTTTTGACTCCAAATCCTAAGCTCTTTTCCCCTACCTATTTTGTATTTTAAGATATTTGAAAGTTTTAAGATTAAGGATGATGTTTTGAGGGTATAAACTCAGGAAATGGAAAAAGAAGGATTTAGGAGGCAAGTCTCAAAACAGGTTTGTTGGGCTAATATTCTTGGGATCACCATGAGGTTTTTGGCCAATATTGGACCTGTCTCTTTACCTAAACTTTCTGTTTGTTGTAGGCTTGCAGGACTGTACTTGCTACCCACCTCACTACAGTAACCTTGACAAACTTGCCTCTACCTTTCCAATTCCTTTACTGAGGCTCATTTTTCTTATGAAAAAAAACTGGAAAAAACACCATTTTAAGTTTACTATAAAGATTAGAAATATAAATATTAAGCATCTCAGCTAGTACCTGTGTTAATAACTAGTGGTTGTGGGAAGCGGCTGTGGCTCAATCAGTAGGGCTCCCGTTTACCATATGGGAGGCCCCAGGTTCGGTTCCCAGGGCAAATGGGAATTTGCATATGTGATTAATTTGGGTGTCTTAAGAAGATTGTCCTGGTTTATCTGGGTGGACCAGATGTAATCACCATGGTTCTTATAAGAAAGAAGGCATATAAAGGTAGAAGCAGAGAGAGATTTGAAGATGCTATGCTACCAGCTTTGAAGATGGAAGGAGTCATATACCAAAGAATGAAAAGAATGAAGTTATAGAAACTGGAAAAGACAAGGAAATAGATTTTCCCTTTGGGCCTCCAAGAGGAACCAACCCTGCTGACACCTTGATTTTAGCCCCATAATACTCATTTTGGATTTCTGACTTCCAGAGCTGTAAGAGAATAAAGTTGTGTTGTTTTAAACCACTATATGTGTGGTAATTTGTTACAGTAGCAATAGGAAAGTAAGAAAATATGCAAACCCAATGACTGAGCAATTCTGCTCCTAGATATATACCCTACAGGATGGCATACCTCTATGCACCAAAAAAACATACAAAATACTGTTTTCACAACACTGTGATATACAAAATTGGAAACTACCCAATTGCCCATTAAGAGAAAAACGGATAAACACATTCTGGGATATTCACAAAATACAACACTATATAGCAATGAGAATAAATCTATATATGCAATGATGTGAATGAATTTCACAAACATAATACTGAGTGAAAGAAGCCAAACACAAAAAGTATGTATGATATGATTTCCTGAAAATAAAGTACAAAAACAGATAAGTCAGGATAAGGTTTATCCTTGGGGTAAAGAAGCATAATTAGGTCTTCTGCAATAGTGGTGATGTTCCATTTCTTGATCTGGGATACATAGGTGTGTTCAGATTGTGAAAACTCATCAAACTATACTTATATGTGCACTTTTATGTTTGCATATTATATTTCAATTAAAACTTTAAAACAAACCAGAGTTCTGACTTACTGATAACCCGGACCCTCTGGAGGTCACCTATGAAGGTCAAAAGGCCAGTGGGCATTTGCCTAGGGTCCAGTATTTGGGAAAATAACGAGAAAGCCTTTGGCAATTATTTACTAAGATCTACTTTTTTTAGGTTTGCAGAAAAGGTTTTCATGCCCATTTACTTAAGCATGTTCCCATTATAGACTCCTGATTCTATGGACACAAAATTTCATATTGAGTTGAGGAGGTAGAATTATGTTTAATTCCCTATTGTCTGGTCAAACTGGGCAAAGAAGACAGAAAACAACACCAGGGAAGGGCCCTGGAGTTTGAGTTGGTTTAGATCAGGGCTAGATCATCTTGAGAGGTGAGACAAGATGTGATCTGAGGACAGGAAAATTCCGAAAGAGTAAGATGAATTATCATGTGTAAAGGGTAAGTATGCTGTGACTACACCACAGCAATAAGTCAGGAAGCAGGGATTCTAAGAGATGTGTGAGCAATGGATAGGCTGAGGTGAAGGTTTCAGGACACACGTTGTGAACAGTTCTCCAGGGTGAGGACTATACTCTGATATAGCACTGACTTAATGACAGGAGGGTGGTCAGAGAGTTTAAAGGGATACTGCTGGGCCTTGAAAGGTTTCAGCAGGGAGGCTTCTCTTTAGCAAACCCTTCCCAGGCAAGGCTGGGGATTGGCGCATGCTGCTTCTCTCCCACAGATGACTTTAGGCATTTGCAGATTAAGGAAAAGTTCAAAAATCTATTTTGACACTTGGCAATATGCTACCTAATGTTTTTTTGTTGTATTCTATTACCTTTCTGCTGTGTGCCTGTTTTTCTATTGATTTTAATTACAGAATATAATATCCGGCATGAAAACTTAAGGTAGCTCCCTCCAGCAAGCCAAGCTCTTGCCAGAGCCTCCCAGAGGAAGGCAAATGGGAAAGCTCTATGGTCTAGAGCAACGTGCTATTCCTTATAAAGAACACAATAGGTTCTTTTCATATAAATGTAACAGCTGCCGTCTGATGCTTCTCTGCCACCCCCTAAGCATGAATAGGAGAAATAGGATGTGGGTACAGAAACACTGCCCAATAGCTGGACTCATTTCAGCAAAAAAACAAAGGAACTTGCAAAGCACAGGTTGAAACTACATGTATATGGTATGTCCAAACTGGAAGGGAGGCAGCTGTCTTCCACAAGTTCAAGTCTGAAAACACTACTAGCAGATAGGACACACACACACACACACACACACACTATATCCTCTTGATGCAAAGTGTGTAGTGCTATGTCATGGAATATGAATCTAGAAACTTAGGTTCTAGCCCCGTCTCTGCCCAACTACCTCTGGAACTTTAAGTAAGTCACTTGATATCTCAGGCCCTCAATTTCTTAACCTGCAAAATAAGAGGACTTGATTCAATAACTGTCTCCTCCTTGCCAGTTGTGCTGTGGGGCTTCATTTAATCATAAGAACAACTCTTTAAGAAAAGCATTATCATTTAAGTTCCTTGAGGCAGGAATTGGCCCCTTCATTCCATACTATAATTTATGTGTGTGCATGCTTGCCTCATCCCAGTCTATGAGCAAGAAGTGGATCTGATTTATCCTTGCATTGCTAGGGTCCAGGGCCTGTCAGTGTAAGGCATGGGAAAGAATAGAGGTTATTAGAGATTAAAGTCCAACTGACAGTTGACTTCACTAAAAGACAATCCAAGAGAAGTCATGAGGTTTCCCTTGACTTCTTTGTTATCAGAGCATCAAAGCTCTGTGTGTCTCTTTGTATAGGCAGGAGCAGTCTTGAGTCAGTCAGGCAAAGTCTGAACTGACAGTGTTGGGAACTGGGTGGAACTTGAGGGCACTTTGTCACAGGTTGGGTTCCTCTTGAAACAGAAACTGAAATGAAAATTAACACTCAAGATGTGTAGAGTGCCCTTGGAATCAACACCTGTAGAAATGAGGGGGACAGAAGTAGGAGGGGAAGAGGTACAATTTAAGCTGTGATGCAAGCCCAAGGACAGCCTTAGTTGCACCCCTGGGGAGCTCTGGAGCTAGAATGGTATTTCATATTTGCCCCAACTTGGGCTGAGAAGACCAGGCCTTTATATTACTATATAAATCAGTCATTGGTTGTACAGTCCCTGGGAAGGGGCATGACTTTGGGCTAGGTGGTGCTCTTGCTGAGGCATTTCCTGAAGAGGCTTATTAACTGAAGACCACCCGAGAGCACTCCGAGGAACAGGGGCAATAAGTCTTCCTTGAAGGGGAATCGAGGAGATGCATCACAGTGCTCTCCACAGATCTCAAGGTCAACAATTTTGAAACTGGCAATGAACCAAGAAGCATAAATTCTAGAAAGACTGGGCAGCTTGCTAGAGGAGAGGGATAGAACATTCACCAGGGTAGAAGTCAGCTCAGGCAGACACTGGGCCATGGATCATAAGTCCAAGTTGGCAATAAGTCAAGTCTAGGGAGTCAGACAATGTTTGTTCCAAAAGCCAGTAGATAAGATAGCTCCAGGAAGTAACACTAAGGAATTGGGAAAGAAGAAAACTATTAGTTCCTACTCTGTGCCAGCCATTTTACATAATTTATCTCCTTTCATCCTAAAAACTCTGAAGTAAACATTACATGTTACCAATTTACAGATGAGGACACTAATGTTTAGAAGATTTCAATAAGATGGCTTAATCTGTAAGTGGCAGAGCTGACATTCAAATTCAAGGCTAACTTCAAAGCAGTTGCCACTTAGGATGAGGAGCAACTGAATGAGCATGGGTCCCAGGACACTGAGAACATCCTACTTGTGTGAGCTGCTCCATGTCAAACAAAGATGAAAGAAGACTCAGAGGCCTGAAGGTTTTTGTGATCTTGGGTAAATCATCCCTTGGAGTCACAGGTTTCTCATTTGTCAAATAAAGGATGAATGACACATTTACAGTTCTAAATCATCTATCAATATGTGAATCTATTGAAAATAGCACATGCTTCCAAATAAAACTACTTCATATAGGTTAATGGCCAAGAGCATGGGTTTTGAAGTCAAAGAGACCTGGGTTAAAAATCCAACTCCTTGACAGTACAAAATTAAGTAGCTGTGTGTTTGTGCATGGGTGGGGTTTGTGTGAGATATTTTAGAAATGTCCAGAAAGGTTTGAGGGAGACACAGAATTCAGAAGTTCCTCTGTTCTATTTTCAGTTTAGGGCTGATACAACAGATTGCCTTCAGGCTCCCCCCAGGTCAACTCAGTTCCTCCGGGGTGTGGGCAAGAATCAGGAGTTACCATATTTACTTACAAGAAGTCTCAGCAGTTAGCTGAGAATCTGGCTGGGAGTTTGCCATTGAGATGTCCTAATGGCAGGGGTAGAAGGTCTCTACAGTAAATGCAGGAGGACAGATTCTTTGAGAGAGGTGATATGACACTATGTCCTCCAGAGAGGACTTCCAGGCCCTGATCAGATGAGAAAGAGAGAGAGAGAGAGAGAGAGAGAGAGAGAAAGAGGAGAGAGACCCCAAAGGGCACCATCCATTAGCTTTAGGAGCAGATGCCCTCAGAAGACCAAGGACAGGGTGGCATACCTCTGTGCTCTCCTGTCTGAGAAGCAGCCCAGACCAGCCTCTCACTGCCACAATCAAGGAGTATCTAAAGAACAATGTATGAATCCAAAACTCCACTGTCTCCCTTCTTCCCACAAGGTTAAACAACCAGATATTATTTTTGAATGGAGCTGGGGAACAGGGAAAGGGGAAGAAATATGAGAGGTTGAAGAATTTTACCTACAGAGCAACATATCATAAGAAGGGACAGTTTTTGTTATGGCACAATATTAAGTTTTGTCTGAACTAAAATTTTGTGTTTTAGTTATTCTTTTCAAGCTTCCCAGCACATGGGAACTTCTGAGAAAGACCTGAGCTGTTTTACAGAAAGGAAGCTACTACATATTTTTTGTGAGATATGAGTTAATTTTCTTGACCCACTAAAATAATATAATATTTAGTTTGATTAGTTTTTTTTTTTTTTTTTTTTACAATTTTTAGATTTCATGTGTCTTATTCACTGTTGTATCTCTAATGCCAAAACAACTCTTGGCACATAAAAGGCTTTCACTAAATATTCATTGGGTCAATTTAATGAATAAATGAATGAATCCATTTGGAAAAGTGAGACTCATAAGACCTCCTGTGAAGTAGATATTATAATTCCCATTATACAAGTGAGAAAATCAAGGTTCAGAGAGGTGAATTCAGTGTTCAAAACCATAAACACTTTATAAGTGATTACACTGGAGCTTGAACCTGGGTCTTCTGACCCTAAGGCCATTTGATATTTTCTCTACAGTTAGACTTTATCATTTGTGTTCAAAATACCCCCATTCCACCAACAAATCCACCACTAAGGTGCTAAAGGACAGGAAGAGATTTTTCTAAGGCCTGCTCTAAGCCTAGGGTCCTGCCTATGTCTCATGATTCAAATTCCTCTTCTGTCATGAAGCATCTGTGGATAGCAGTTTTCAGATATTTATGTCTGATATACATTTCTACATGGCTCAGTTTAAGAATACACAAATCAACTCTTGGGCACTGACTTCCTACTCACTTGGTAGAGCAAATCTCTCATCATTTTAAGCCCTTTTTAGTATTTACGCAACAGTTTCTGTCTTTGGGGCCCCAGGTTGAGATTTCAGGATTGTATTCTGCTACAGACTTATAGTTTCTGTCTCCCTATTTATAGCAATGTTCACTGCAAAGCAGAGAGAGGTAGATCCTTTAACGCTGACCTTTTGGGATGATGCATGAACAATTCTGCAAATATTGCCAGATAGGTAATACGGTCAAAGGCAAGACTGAAGATCATGTTGAAGGATTAGATTTTGAATAGCGTGCCAACAAGTAAAGGCTCAGTAATGATTCTGAAAGTGAAAACTTAGAATATTAAAGTTGAAAAAGACCTTATAAATCACCGGACACAACTGTGCAGATGGGGAAACTATAGTCCAAAATTCAGAAGAGACTCCCCAAGGTCATACAGCCCAATATTCTAAGACATGCTGGCTCAGCCTTTAAAAAGCAGAGACTTTGACACTTCTCTATCTCATATTCTCCCCCCCACACACCCCATAGTCAGAAAGTTCTTCACCTAGGAGGTTCCCTCAAAATCCTTGTACAGTCAGTAATTGGTACTTCCTTTACTAATAAAAGGATTCTATATTCTCCATTTCAAATTTCAGGTAAATTTAGATACAGAGAGTTTAAGCCACTTGCCAATAGTTACCCAGCAAAATGTGTTATATTTGAGGATGTCCTTCTGACTTCTAATATTCAGACACAAAAATCTGTCATTTACCTATGTATAATTCATATTTATTGTAAACCACCCTTCACTGAAAGCAAAACTGTATTGAGTCTTTATTGTTTATAGGATAAATTCCAAATTTGGCATTCAAATCCCTTAATAATATGGCCCCATGCTAACCTTGACCTACACCATTCCACCAACTCAAGTCATCAAGGATTCTTCACCATACCATGAACATGCCATGCACTGGCACACCTAGAGGCCAGTACTCATCCTAACCACTCTAACCATTTCATTCTCTTTCTTCACTTGCTAAATATTCCTTATCCTTCAAGGCCAAGCTCAAATGCTTTCTCCTCTGTAAAGTATTTTCTGAGTTCTCATAATTGAATTCAATGTTCATTCCTCTGTATCTCCATGCTTTGTACATAGAATATGACATTTGTGACATTTTAATTATTCAGTAATGTGTTTGAGTCTCACACTTGACTGGAGCTCCTTGAGGGAAAGGTATGATTTATATATATAAAAGAAATGAACATCATCAGACATGAAGTGGAGAAGCAGGTATTATATTTTATTTTATAGACCAGGAAGGTGATGAAAAGCACCAAGATATAGAAGATGTTTAATGAATATTTGTTTTCCTTCCCTCTTCATATAACACTGCCACATATCCCTTGGGTCTTTGTCACCACTTTACAATGGAAGACAAGTGGAGATTGGAAACCTAAATAAGTTGCCCAAGTTAATAGAGTTTAAGTTGAAGTAACTTGGCCAAGGTGGCAGAGCTGGAATTCTATCAAGGGCTTCTGATTCTAATTCCAGCTTCAAGGGCTCTTTCTGTTGCCCTTATGTTCCCCCATGCACTCAGCCCCATAGTTCAAGCTAACAGGAAGAAAGCTCAGGGAACTCCATACCTCCTTCACTCTGATAGACTACTCTAGGTCTGTGTGGGATCCAAGAGGCCCTGTAGGGATAAGAATAGTTTTTTTTTTTTTTTTTTTTTTTTTTTTTTTCTGAACATTTGAATATTTTTATTTATTTATTTATTTATTTATTTTTTTGTATTTGCTTACAAAAATGTTATTTTTTATATATATATATATACATATATTTTAAGAGGTGCTTAGATTACCTAAAATATTATACGGAACCCACTCGGATTCCCATGTTGCCCACCTCCCACACCTCCCACCACATCCAACACAAACATCTCCCATAGTGTGGCCCACCAACCTCAATGAACTTACACCTCCTGGAGCCTTGCCACCAACCATAGAATAGTTTTTTATAGTTTTTGGAATGATCAGATTTTTACCTCCAAATATGGCTGAAATTACTATTCCTTTTGACTCTGTAACGACAGGTACCACAGACTGCTTTGTTTATCAATTCTTTCCTCCTATACAATAATCCCCCCAGAGCTGGAGGACCATATTACATTTCTTATATGGAAAATGGGCTGTCTGCCAGCAATCTGAATTTCAATCTTCAGCCCAGACCTTTTGCCCCATACCAATATTAAATATTTTGCTGATGTGGATTTGTTATTTAAAGTGGAAAACATTTTGCCCAGAGCAGAATTTACTCATTTATTTATTTTATGCATTGACATTAAGAGTACAGTTATCCTCTATCAACTGAATGGCTTGATTTAAGCAAGTCCTGCCAGATGGCAATACAAGGGTAGTCTTTGCAAGCTTTCTCTGGATGGAGAGTGCAATGAAAAGGAAATGCAGAATTTTGATCCCAAGTATCAGTCCCAAGAATCTGTGGACAGCAAAAATCCACAGAAAATAAGGTTTATTTAAGAGGTCTCTGAGAGATTGTCTTAAGTATCATGGAGTCTTAGCACTGGAAGGGTTTTTAGAAATCTGTCCATGCCCCACCTATTAAAGTTAGGGAAAATTGCAGAGAGAAGAAAAAAATTAGCAAAGATCACACAGTGAATAGAAAAAGAGCTAGGACTGGACTCCAGATATCCCAATATCCTGGTCCCAAGATATGGTCCTCTTTTCACTACTCTTTAGAGGAAAAGATGAGAGCATCTTAGCATAATAGGAAAGAGTATAAACTTTGGACTCAGTGGGATCTGTGCTTGCATCTTGGTTCTGACATAGTAGCTGTGTCATAGGAAAGTTACTCAGTCTCTCTGAGCTTGAATTTCCTCATCTGCAATTGATGAAGTGATAAGAATACATACTTCATGAGAGTGCCCAATACACTGAAATATTGAGCATAAATGTGCAAATGCCTATTAAACTCCTAGCTCAGTGTCTAACACATAATAAGTTCTCAATAAATGTTTGTTTTTGTAATGATAATTCTGTTGTTGCTACAGTCTTTTTCTTTTCAACTCTTTAATAATCTCAAGGACAAACTTAGAAGTACAGTATTTGCTATGTCTCCTTTTTATGGAAAGGAGGAGGAAAGCAAAAAACCCCTTTAAAATGGCAGGGGACCTAATACCACTTTTTAAGTGAGAAGAGGTTAATATAACTTGAAAATCAATCCCCACCACTTCATTCAGAGGTTTTGTTCACCTAAGCACAGTAGTCAAAATATCTTTTTTCAGTGAGGGTCCCTAATGCTGGCTGGCTGCTCTTAAAGCAATTCTGAAAGATTTAGAACTACACAAAATTCCCAAGATATTTATAGCAATGGGTAATGGATGTTTCTGACCATATCTCTTTTGGATACTCGTATGTTTACTAAAAAGGTTTTACCATCTTGCTTAAATCACACATATATGTGCACACACTTGCACACAATATATGTACAAACACACACACCTGTTTCATCCCAGCTTGAACTAAAATAATATCACAGTGTATTTGGAGAAAAACAACAGCCCAAGTAGAGGAGAGAATCCTTGTTTGTAAGTAAGCAGGATAACAGAGAACAGCACAGTGGATAGGTAAGTATACTGGTTTGGAAACAGAATTGGTTATGAGTCCGGTTTCCGTTATCACATTCTATCTCAGAGCCCCAGTTTTCTTTCCTGTGAGATGGCAATAATGACCCTGACATGCCTATTTTCCTGGAGATTTTGTGAAGATTAACTGATGGGGTGAAAACAATGTGCATAGAGCTCTAAACAAACATGGATACTCAGATACTCATCCCTTGCCCCAGGTACTGGCCAACTCCACTCGCTATGTAAAACTTGCCACTTTACTGCTTAATACCTTTCAGTAGTTCTCTAGTATCCACATGCTAAAGTCCAAATTCTTGATTCTGTCGTAAAAAGCTCTAAAATCTCCAGCTTTCTTTGGCCTTATTCCGTGTTGGTGTCTCACATGTGCTCATCACTTCAACCAGCAGCAGTAATATCAGTGATTTCCAGAACACATTGTGACTTCGTATATGCTGTACTTTCTGCCTACTATGTCTTTCCCAACCTTACTGCCTCCTTATGACTAAAGCCTCCTCATGGTTGAGGTTTAGTTCTGTTATTCCCTCCCCCTTTAAGGCCTTCTTAACAATCAGCCTTGCAGAGCTGAGGTATCTCCTCTGTACTCTTACCATATGCTGAGGTTCTTTCTATCACAGTCTTTCCCTTGAAGTAATGGCTTCTATTTTCATCTTCCTCCTCCACTAACAAGTTAGTTGAGGTTAGCAGTGTTTTTATTTGTTCCTATTAACCCAGCATCCAGGACCCATTTCTGAGCAAGTTCCCAGTGAATATCTTTTTTTAAAAAAAAATTTGTTTATTTATTCCCCACTCCATCCCACCCCCATTCTTTGTGCTTGCTGTCTGTTCTCTGTATCTGCTCGTCTTCTTTTTTAGGAGGCACCGTGAACCGAACCCAGGACCTCCCATGTGGGAGGGAGGTGCCCAATCGCTTGAGCCACATCTGCTCCTTGCTTGATGTGTCCCTCATTGTGTCTCCTTGTTGTGTCATCTCAATATGTCATCTAGTTGCATTATTTCATTGCATCATCTTGTTGCATCAGCTCACCCCACCAGACTCACGTCAGCTCGATGCCTTGCTCATCTTATTTAGTAGGCACTAGGAAATGAACCTGGGACCATCCCTATGGTAGGCAGGCAACCAACTGCTTGAGCCACCTCCACTTTTAAAAAAACTAAATTTTTTTTAAAAATTTATTTTTAAAGAAGTTTTAGATTACAGAAAAAGTTGTGTTGAAAATATAGGGATTCCCATATAATTCACCCCCCCTCACATTTTCTCCTATTAATAACCATTTTGTCGAAACCTATAAAATTGTACAGTGCAAAGTGTAAACCATAATGAAAACTCTAGACCATGGTTAGTAGCAATGCTTCAATATTTGTTCATCAATTGTAGCAAATGTACCAGTGAATATCTTTTGGATGAAGAAGAGCCATGGCATACAATTTCATCCTAAGAGAAGCAGTGTGGAAGCTACTACTTGAGATGGCTGCTGAATTCCCAGTAAATTTACATTCTTTAGAATTCAGTTCAATATTCAGGGGTGGAATTTGGCCTTGTAGTTTCTATATGGTCCTGCTTCCCGGCCATAGTTCATTCAACCACAGATTGATGCTTAACCTAAGTCAGTCCAATTACAGCCTCTCTCTGGGAAATTTGAAAGTGGAAATGGAAAGACAAGACTGTTTTTTTTTGACAGAATCATTCATGTGAATATCTGAGTAGGTATTTACTTGTATGGTCAAAATCTCCCAAGTGGTACTTGAGGGATACCCCAAGACTTTGTTGTTCAACTTTCCTTTGATGCTATGAGATACCTCAGTATTCTTTCAGTAACATTTCTTAATTTAAAAAAATTTTTTTGGTTTTGTTGATCTCTTTCATTTGTAACCAAGAACACATTTACTAATAAAAATGGGGTAGAAAAATTACCTTTTAATTGGCCTTACTTCTCCTTGATAAAGGGACTGCCTTTATTTTGAAAAATACTGTAATAAGATATTTACAAATATAAGAGGAAATCCTAAGTTCATGGGTATCAATTGATGATAGGGAAAAAAATGAAATTCCTGTAATTTATAAGAAATGAATAGGAATATAGGGATGGGAAAAAGAGAAGAAAGGGTAAGGAAGTGGAAAGAAAGGTTATTATATTATATATATATGGATTAAGATATAGGGAAGATGAAGTCCAAGTTACTAGAAATGGCTAAAGACATTTTAAGAACAGGTGTGACTAAAATTAAAGTTCAAAGATTTTTGGTATATCCATAATATAAATTCCTGCCATCTCTCCACATCTTCAGTTAAGTCTGTTCCACACACAGACTTTCTATAGAAGGTTGGTTTTGGGGAGTGTGTACATGAATGTGTGTACCCACAGACATGTATGGATATGTGTGTGTGTGTGTGTATTGGGGAATACACAGGAAAAAAGCTAAGTTACCTTGTCTGGGTTAATAAGGACATCATATGCAAGACAGAAAAATGATCCATAAACTGAACTGATACAGGGAACAAAGAGCCAGCAAAAACTCAGAACACCAAAACTCATTCCTACCCACAAAAATCTCTGTAGAGCTTGGGAGGAATACGGACCTCCCAATGCACATAGGTAATGAGCTAATTTCACTTGAATCTCAAAAAAAAAAAAAAAAAAAAAAAAACAGATTATTTCAGCTCATATCTAATTTACATAACCTGTTTGGAAAAATGACCTTGGCAATTTAATTCTCTTTGCTGAAGCTCCTTAGTCCAGCCAGGGCTCTTAACTCTCAGCCTTCAGTACTGTGAGGAGATTGGAACAGATGGTCCATTATCAATTTCTCCACATATTATCCACTCATTTATTTGTTCAAGCATTCACTCATTCAACAAATAGTCTTGACCATCTATTATGTGTTAGGCACTATTATAGATGGCTGGGATACATCAATGAAAAAACATAGGAAAATTCCAGCTCTGAAATTCTGAAACACCAGATTTTTAATTACAGGAAGTTTCTGCACAGTTTAAACAAGAGTACACAAAAGTAGAACACAGAAAAGTAGATAAGGGGAAGTGAGAGGGTGTCTGTTTAATGAGAGAGCACCGTGGTTCCTCTGATGATTGCAAACCAGATGAACAGAGTACCCTATCTAGAGTCTCCAGGCCATCAGAGAAAGTACTTGTGCAACCTCATATTGGCCCAATACTGCTGCCAGCATGAGCAAAGCATGCTGGGAGGCCTCATCTCTCTGCACTATCAGAAGAGGACATCTAGGGTTATTGACAAAACAGCGAATGATTTCTTAATAAAATAGAGTCAGCAGAGACAGAGGTTATAGTATAATTAACATAACATGAATTTTTAAAAATCCCAGGTGTGAGCTGCCAGTAGGAGATGGGCCAATCACAGAGAAGGGGTGAGAACCGGGCAGAGGCTTCCTGCACTCTTTACCCTAGAGCATTTGTTAAGACTCTAACCTAGGCCCAGTAGATGTGGCAAGAGCTCTAGACTGGGAGTCAGGGGAACTGACATTTGCAACACAAACTTACTGTGTGACCTTAATCAAGTCCCACCTTTGGGCCCTTAGTTCCCTATCTGAAAAATGAGAGGTTTGACCCAATACTCTCAAGATTAAAAGATTCTAAACCAGGGATTTTCAAACATACCACCATAATTTTTAAACAAAGTCTTTGTTTCAAATAAAACCTCATACACAGAGCCCTACCATCTTTAACAATTAGCAGAACAGCTCTAAGAATAGTAGGGGTTGGGGGACAGAAACAAGTTCATTTTCTCTTCTCCCCTTTGCAGAATCACTTTATACTTCCCTGGATGGGGAGAAGAGCATGCCCAGTCATCTTGGATACACCCCTCCTCTTCTCTGAGGGAGCAGCTGCCCTGGAAGCCATCACCCACCTGGTGAATCCAGCACTAGAGCCCACCTGAAAGGCCATTAGGATTCATCCCATCATACTTTACCTACCTATCTCCCTCAGTCACTATTAGAAGTCCAGAGCTCCTCAGACAACTGTCCTCAATTGACCACTCATCTCCACCTTGCTGGGGACATTCCCTAATCTAGCTCAGTCCCCCATCCTCTCCTTCCTCCCTTACTCTCAAACATTATTTGCTCTGAAATTTGGAATAATAGAACCCATTTTGTGAACGTAATGATTCGATATATGTTAACACTTTGGATAGTACTTGGCACATAGCAAACATTATTTAAGTATTTTTTATTGTTAAATTTATTGTTGCTGTTAATATTATTACAAAATATGTTCCTACAATACCATGGCTTATACTTCGATGAATGACTGGGTTCACTAATCTTGGTTTACTCACCAATGGCTTTAATTTTGGGCTCACTTGTTCCATCTTTCCCTACTCCCTTTCTATCTTCTTTCTTAGTGACTCACACACTCATGTAGATGACCATTCAACAAGTTTTTTTCAGTTTCTTAACCTTCTCAATGTTGAATCACCAGCAAACAGAATAATGCCTGGCTCATGGTAAGATCTCAAGTACTCTTTCAATGAATAGAAGGAATTTTCAATGATCTTTTCCTCAACTTTACATTACCTCCCTTGCCATCTCCCCCCACCTTTCTTTGTCTCTCTCTCTCTCACACACACACACACACACACTGCCCTATCTACAATCTCAAATGTTTGAATTGCATTCTCCAACTGCAACTTTCAAACTAATTTGCTGAAGCATTTACACTACAATAATTCTTTGAAGTCTAATCCACTTATTGCCCCACTTTCTAGCCATCAGCCCCCTTCTTGCTTTCTCCCCCTTTCTGTCCAATTTAAGATTCCATGTGTATCATTATAATTATTTCCTCATAAACAAGCTTCAATTCTCTTGTCTCCATCCATTTTTTTCTCTTATGGCAGAACTCAAACACAAAATGAATACTTCTACCTAGCTTACCCAGGCCCCAAATAACTGGAAAAAATCTCACCTCTAGGTAGAACGGTTGCACTTTAAATTTTCAACCAGACTGCTTTCACAGCTCAGCAATTCTACAAGGTTATTCTGGCAAGCATGTTTTTCATTTTTTTCTCTGCAAGAACTAATTCAGACCTTCTTCTATCCCTTAGAAACCATTATTCTTTTCCTTCACCACCATTCTTAGAAGATAATTTCATCTAATTCTTTCTATTTTAAAGGAATAATCAGACGACAGCATTCTCATATTCTCATGGACATAGGAACATGCCAATGTCTCTTTCTGAAATTCCATTACTGTGGATGAAAGGTGTCCTTTTTTATAACAAAGGCCCTCACCATATACCCTGCATCCCCTGCCTCTAACTCACTCAAGGACTGCATTCCTCTGGTCATCTCTGTATCTCCTACAACACCAATTCTGATGTCTACCTGGATCATTACCATTAGCAAATGATCAATAACTCCCTACACCATTAGCTACTGTCCATTTATCTGTTCCTTTTCTTGGCCAAACATCTGAAAGCAGCTCGCTTGTATGTATGCTGCCTGTATCTCCTATTCTTTAGTGACAATTCACTCTATTCTACTCTACTCTTATTTTCCTCCTGCCTTTGGCCACTTATTTTCTGATTTCTATGTGGGTTCCTTCTCTTCTATACCACTTCTAAATATTGCAATTCCTCAAGGTTTGATCCTATACCATCTTACTCTTTTTTTTTTTTTTTTCATATTTATTCCTAGGCTTTCTCATCAAAATATAGGCATTAAATATAATCTATATGCTAACAACTCCCAAATATATGTATGTCTGTAGCCCAAACTTCTCTTCTGGACTCTAACCTTGAAGATACAAATGACTACTAGATACCTTTATTGGAGATCTCACAAGTATCTAACACTTGACATTTTCAAAATAGAAGGGTTGTCTCCCTAACTCCACCCACAATCCTGGTCTTTCAAAATTCTCCATTGCAGTAAATAGCAAAAATATTCAATCAGTTGCCTAAGCCTGAAACCTGGATTTGATCTTGATTCCTCACCATCCACCAATTCACAAATCTTTCAACAGTCTAACTTCTAGTACATATCTCAGATCTCTTCATGTTTTTGCATTTCTGCTGCCACCCATCCCAATTCAAACCACTATTACCTCACTATTTCAACAGTCTTCTTATTTCCTCTCTTCTACAGTATTCATTATATTCTAGTCTCCACATAGAAGCCAAATATCAATAAAAACACAACAGTTTGCCTGAATGTAACCTCTTCCCTCTCCCCAAAGCCTTCAATGTCTTCCCTTTTCATTATGATCAAAATTCAAACATTCTAATGTGGATTTCAAGCCCTTTCTGACTTGGGTCCTGCCTTTCTCTCCAACTTCATTTTCTTCTACATTTCTCCTTTCAGTTTCTTGAACTCTGTAATATCTTTCTCGTTAGGGGCTTTCAACCATTCTCTTCCCTCTGCTTGGCACGCTTTTCAATGCTCTTCCCTTCTAATCATTCAGGTTTCAGATTAAATGATACCTCTTTAGAGAAGCCTCCTTTGATCATACCATCTAATTATGTCCCTCATGCTATTTTTTAACACAAAACCTGGTAAGTAATCATAGCTTATCACAGTTTTAAATTATATATTTATTTACTGTGTATAGTCTCTCTCTACCATTAGACTGTAAGACACATGAGGAAAGAAATCTTATGTACTTTACTGAAATATGCTTAATGTCCAGCAAAAAGTTGTACCTCATAAAATATATATTAAATATATGTTATTAATATTAAGTGAACGCTAGGACTCTAAGAAATATATTTTGAACATTACTTGCCTAAACTGAGAGCTCCCTAAAGACAGAGACTGCCTGGTCTGATCTATCTCTATTTTTCTAGCACCCAGCACAAGCAAAAAGTAGGTACTGAGGGAACGTTTACAAACTAAACTAGATGCATTCTAACTTTGAGTCTGAGATTTCAAACAATATAATGTATCAGATGCACAATCCTAGCAACTGCCCAGCTCTGCCAAGTTAAAATTTTAAGGACTCTGCATGTAATGTAGAGGATCTGGGATTTGAATCAATTATGACATGCTTGGAATCTCAGCCTTTTCCCCTTAGCAGACAATATTTGAAGTAATTAGTTAACATTCAATTATCTGTTTTCTGAAGAATAACATAGCTATAGAAATAGAGTTATTCTGAAGACTAAGTAAGATAATACATATGAAACAAGAGACACGATTGGTTCACAATAAATGTTTTAAGGATAAATCCTATTTGAGTTGGAAGTAGTGTTAGTGGTCATGCAGCTTAAGCTCCTGATTTTATAGATGGGAACTTGCTTAAGGTAGCAGAGAGTGTCAGTGTGAAAGCTGAAATTAGCACGTGTATCTTTTCTCAGTGATATATTGTTTTTCATCTTTTATTGAAAAGAGGATATTATAGAATTCTATGATACAGTGTTTCAGTTTGCTAGGCTGCTGAGAGCAGATGCCAAAAAATTGTTTGGTTTTTAAATATTTGTTTTTTGTGTTTTTCTTTTTGAGATAACATACTTTTATTAAAGACTCACACATCATATAGTCCATCCAAAGCGTACAATCAATATCAATGGCTCTCAGTATAACAAAGTTGTGCATTTATCACCACAATAAATTTTAAAACATTTTCATTGCTCCAAACATAAAAACCAAAATAAAACAAAAAAGAAAAAAAATATTTTCCTCTTAGTCCCCCTATTATAATCTTTGTTAAAATTAATGAAAAAATTTTATGATATTACTGTTAACTATAGTTGAAAATTTGTATTAGTTGTCTTTTTCCCCCACATACAACCATATTATCACCTTGTATTAGTGACATACATTATATATAGTTCATGAAAGAGGTTCTTATATTTGTATTATTAATCACAGGCATCATCCACAACAGGGTCCACTATTTTATACAGTCCCATGTTTCATCCTCTAGCTTTCCTTCTAGTGACATACCTGACCCTAAACTTACCTTTTCAACCACAATCACGGGCACAATTCAGCACTGTTAGTTACCCTCACAATAATGTGTTCCCATCACTTCTATCCATTTTCAAACATTTACTTTCAACCTTATTGCAAATTAACAGTTATAGTTTTAACCTTAGTGAATGAATTAAACAATGTCATTAGAGATATAAAAATTAATACATATACCAGCAATAGGTAATTAAAAATGAAATTAATAAAAGAGAAGTGGAGCATATAGGAATCCCTATATTTTTTTGTGTAACATTTGTATAATCTAAGTATCTTTTAAAAAATTAAAAAATATATTTGAAAAAAAGAAATCTGTTGGGGTTGCACTGACTCTAGATATCAATTTGGGGACAATCAACATCTTCACAATATTGAGTCTTCCTGCCACCTTTTATTTAGGTCTTCTTTAATTTCTCTCAATAATGTTGTACATTATTCTCTGTAGACATTTTACATATCTTTCATTAGATTTATTCCTAAGTAGTTGACGTTTTTCTGTTTCTTTCTTTTTAAGTAGTGTCTCAGACATGTAAGTCAGATGGAAAGTCAGTAGAGAGAGAAAGCTTGAAGCCAACTTTGGATCGGGGTTATGGAAGTGTTGAGAAGATTGGACTTATAAGAACAGGCAGTGTTGTTTTCTTTCTTTTTATTAGAGAGGTTGTGAGCTTACAAAACAATCATGCATAACATGCAGAATTACCATATATCATCCCACCTCCAACACCTTGTATTATTATGGAAGACTTGCCAGAGATTATGAAGAACACATCAAAATATTACTACTAACTATGGTCTATAACTATAAGTCTATAACTTACATTTGGTATATTTTCCCCTTACACCCCCCTATCATTAACACCATGTACTAGTATTGTACATTTGTTATAGTTCATGAGAGAATGCTCTCATTTTTGTACTGTTAACCACAGTCCATCTTCCACCACCTGGTTCACTGTGTTATATAGTCTTATGCCTTGTCCTATCCATCCAAATTATATTCTCAGTGGCTGTCATTTTCATCACAGAGTTGTGTAGTCATCACCTCAATAAATTTTTGAATGTTCTCTTGAGTCCAAAAGAAAAAATCCCATACCTCCATATTATTTACCCTTAGCACTGAAGTAGTACCTTATTTGGCACTGATACAAGAATATTACAATATTGCTTATAATCCATAAGTTACATTAATTGCATTTTCCCATGCATCACCGTATCCTTACCACCTTCTAATAGTGACAAACATTTGTTCTAGTTCACAGAAGAACATTTGTCTTAATAACCACAATCCTCATCCACCACCAGGTTCACTACATTACACAGTCCCTAGATTATCTCAGGCTTTCTTTCAATTGACATTTATGTCCCTAGACAATCCCTTTTAGCCACAATCACATTTATAAACCAGCTGTGTTAGTTATACTCACTATAATGTGTTACCATCAACTCTATCCATTTCCACACTTTTACAGTCAAGCTAATTAAAAATTCCACATACATAAAGCATCAGTACCCCTTATCAGACCTCATTCTATCTCCTAGTAACCTATATTTTGTATTTTAACTACAGTATTTATTCTTCATATTTAGCTTATATTAGTGAGACCATACCATATTTGTCTTTTTGTGTCTGGCTAATTTCACTCATAATAAATGTTCTCAAGTTTCATCCATGTTGTCATGTGTGTTCCAACTTCATTTCTTCTTACAGCAGCTTAGTATTCCATCTATGTATATACCACATTTTGCTTATCCATTCACAAGTTGATGGACACTTAGGTTGTATCCATCTTTTGGCAATTGTGAATAATGCTGATATGAACATCAGTGTGCAAATATCTGTTCGCATCCCTGCTTTCAGTTCTTCTGGATATATTCCTAGTAGAGGGATTGCCAGATCATATGGCAGTTCTATAATTAGCTTCCTGAGGAACTGCCAAACTGTCTTCCACAGAGGCTGCATCATTCTACATTCCCACCAACATTGAAGGAGTGTACCTATTTCCCCATATCCTCTTCTGCACTTGCAATTTTCTGTTTTTAAAATAATGGCCATTCTATGAGATGTGAGATTATATCTCATTGTAGATGTGATTTGCATTTCTCTAATAGCTAGCAATATTGAAGACTTTTTTATGTGCTTTTACACCACTTGTACTTCCTCTTTGGAAAAATATTTATGGTTTAGCTTTTAACAGTAGGAATTTATTAGCTTACAAACTTACAGTTTCGAGGCTGAGAAAAATGTCCAAATCAAGGCATCATCAGTCTATGCTTTCTCCCTGAAGACTGGCTGCCAGCAATCCTGGACTCCTCTGTCACATGGCAAAGCATATGGTGGCATCTGCTGGTCTCTCCCTCCCCTTCCAGGTTTCATTGCTTTCAACTTCTTGGTTCTGTGGTACTCTCTCGTTCACTCACTCTCTTGCTCTCGCTCTTTTTCTCTGTATTCATCCCATTTATAAAGAACTCCAATAAAAGGATTAAGACCTACCGTGGACTATGCCTTAACTGAAGTAACCTAATCAAAAGGCCCTACTTAGAATATGTTCACACCTACAAGAATGGATTAATTTTAAGAACATGATTTTCTAGGGTACATACAGTTCCAAACCACCAGATGTAGTTTCAGAAAAGAAAAAAGTATTACTGTATTATCATAGTGGACCTGCTCTAGATAACCTTGAAAACTTGTGGATAAGCAAATATATTTATGGCAGTAGTCAATATCTCAGAGCTTTTGTCTATTCCAATCTGGTAAACAACAAATACATATTGAACAACTATATGCTTGGGTTGAGATGAATGAAACTTCAGATAAAAATCCTCACTGAAATTGCTAGAATTTTAAGTCAAGCAAAGCACATATTGCTTAACACAAAGTTTATTGTCAATTTTAAGAAACACATTTCCCTCTCCTCCACCCCCATTTAACATCTCTGAGATCCAGATATATCTTACAGACTCTGTGACAGACACATTGACATTGCTTGAATATATATATCAACATTTTCTAATGTATCAGTGGCTTGGGAAAAAATCCCAAGATGACAGTGGAAACTTAGAAGAAAGGCTACAATCACTATGTTCTTGAATACATAAAATATATTACAGTGTGGAAAATGTGTCTACTGATAACTCTGAGTCAAAACATAATTTAGAAGAGTTGGGCCATGAATGTTTTTAAAATATCGTAATACTTTATTTTTCTTATTATGCATAAGAAAGATTTATGATTAAAAAAATCTCTAAGTTTAAAAGAGGCCTTTCAATAAGTATAAAATAAATATTCTATGTAACAAGAAAGCACTGCATCAGAGTTTAATCAGCAGCTTTTTCTTAGTAGTACAAAAAATAATGGTGAATCTTACAGCTGACAACTTAAATTTGGTGAAACATGGTAAGACATGCAAAATAAAATGCTGCAGGTTATGTAATACTTTCTAATAAAATACTTCAAACATTTAATCTCTGCATTGATTAAAATCAATCACACAGAGGGGCTCCTGAGGGCTCTGGAGACACCTAGGTCCTATATAAGGAGGGATAGCCCCAGAGATTGATGCCTTATTAGTGGGCTCTATTTTGGAATCTGTGCTCCTGAGAGTGAAAGAGTTGGACTCAAATAAGTCCTCCCTGCACATGGTCCAACAGTCCCTTCTATTCAAACCTATATGTGATGCTGGAGTTTGTAGGTGTACTTCCAGAGACTGGAGCCTCTGGCCTACCTATGTGCCAGCTGTGCCTGGAATCTCGGTGGAGCTGCAACTCCTACCCTACAGTTCAATGGACTCATCCAAGTCACCTGGCGAGGAGAGATGTTGGACAATGGCCATCCCAGGGAATGGAGAGGGCCTGCAGCTGCAGGCAGGATAATCCCGTCCACCGTATCTATGGGATATAAGCCCTCTCTCACTTGGAGGTGGAGTGAACATCACCATCCCAGAATTGGGGGAAAGAGCTATGGACTAGAGTGGACTTAATGGTATTCTGTTGTAGACATATTGTGATTCAAGCAATGGAAGAAATTATAACAGTGAGGTGGAGCCGGTGGCCACTGGATGCTTTCGGGGCAGGGAGGGGAAGGGCAGTTGAAAAACAGGGGCTTTTTTGGGACTTGGGGATTGTCCTGAGTGGCGTTGCGGTGACAGATATAGACCATTTTACATCAGCATATACCATGCAGAACTGTGTGGGAGAGAGTGTGGTCTACGATGTGAACTGTGGTCTACGCTTGGTGGCAAGGCCCCAGGATATGTATACCCATTACGGATGATGTGCCACATTGATGAAGGATGTTTGTATGGATGTTGTGGGAGGTGTGGGAGGTGGGGAACATGGGAACCCCTGTAATTTCTGTGTAATATCTAGGTAATCTAAGCACCTTTTAATATATATATACACACACACACATATACATATATAAAATAACATTTATGTAAGCAAATACACATATAAAAAAAACAACTTAGGTTGTGAAGATACATATTAATATTAACTTATTTATTGAGCACAATATTTGGTTACTTATAGTATTCTAGTTAAGAGCAAGAGATCTGGAATCCAAGCAGCCTATAGTTCAATCCTGACTTGCCTATTTATAGCTCTTTGACCTTGGGAAACATACTTAAACTATTTGATCATTGTTTTTTTATTTTCCAAAATGGATGCAGTAATAATACCTACTTTTTAAGGTTTGTTGTAAGAACTAAATAAGATAATACAAGTAAAGCAATTAGTAGTTCCTGGCACCTAGGGGTTCAATGTTTGTTAAACACTACATTATTATTGCCCACTATTATTATTATAATAATAGCACAATACATGATCTTTATAACAGCCATTTGAGATTATTATCTCCAATTTATAGATGTTTTATTTTTAGAAACTTTTTGTTGCAAAAGGATTACATAAACCACTGATTATTTAGACTTATATTGATAAATTATATTAGTCAGTTAAATGTCAGAAACTTAAGGTCAAGTTTCTCACCACTCAATAATTATGAAAAGTTCAGTTGAGAGAAAAATAGATGAAAATAGTCTAAAAGCATATAGTTCATTCATTCTTTGAGATACTTTAAAAGTTATGTTTATATCAAGCTAGGCCACAGGAGAACATTATTTTGGTCTCTTCTAAGATTGCAATTACAGCTTGTCATGATAACATTGAGAGGTGTTATAAAAACATCTGTTATATGTTTCCCTATGAAACTTTATTTCCTTACTGTTGAGGATGTGGTTGAGAATATTGTTTGTCACATTGTAAATCATAGTCTTTATAAAGATGGCTCACCCTACCTTCTCTCCCACCCTATCTCTTGGGTCTCAGTGTCAACAAAAGCTGTGTTTTCCCTTCAAAACTTAGTTGAATTTTGTAATGGATAG
Organism: Tolypeutes matacus; assembly: GCA_026826555.1. Classification (NCBI taxonomy): domain Eukaryota; kingdom Metazoa; phylum Chordata; class Mammalia; order Cingulata; family Chlamyphoridae; genus Tolypeutes; species Tolypeutes matacus. The sequence goes on from JAKSZT010053883.1 coordinate 44,007,615, forward strand.
CATGAGTCATGTGTCTGATTTTGTATCCCTCCTTACATTGGTTACTAGGAAACTCAAAGTCAAATTTATTCTTCAATGCTAGCAAATGTGGGCATTACTTTTACTCCTGGCTTTCTCTTTTCTCTACTCACATTTTGCCAAAAGAGACAGCTTGTGAGATATCTTTAAAATGCAAAAGGTCTTGGAGCCTGGGCACTGAGATGAGATCATGTAGGTGGATGATTTTTAGAGAAGTTATAGATGAGGATGGTAAGATAGACATGGCCAGCTGGGGCCTTGGAGGCAATGACAAACGCTGTATTTTTATAATCCACTCCAATGAATTTATAGCAAATGAAATATAATAAATAAACTAGTCAGCAAAAAATATATAACTAAACACTAAAAATATACCTGAATTATTTAGATTTCCTATGGGAAAAATGAATTAAACTAACTTCCTTCCCATGCCACAAACCCAGGTTTGCAATGAAGAGTTCTCAGCAATCAGCAGAATACAGAACAGAAGAGCGATGGTCAAATGATACTAGGCAGAATAGAATTGTAAGAGCAGCATAAACAAATTCTGGAGGGGAAATATTCTGCTAACATCTACCTGGCTGGAACCTCCCCCAGCAGCTGCTGTTGGAGCATTAACTCCACCCAAGTGAGCAAGCTACATGGGCCAACACTGACCATGGCACAGACTTACAAGCCCACATTTTTTTTCTCTTACCCCCCCCCCGCCAAGGAGAACCAGAACTATGCTCATCAAACAGATAAAGTGTATGTGATACATAATTAGCCTGACTCTACAGACAGTCTAAGCAGATGAGATATGGTGGCTTCCATATTAGAAAAAAAAGAAGAGTATAAAAACATAATAAAATGAAAATAATAATAATAGAGAAGAGTTAGTTGGACATTGATAGATTACAAACACTTTCTGATCCATTAACTCATTTGTTCCTCACAATTATCCTGCGAAGTGAATACTATCTCCATTCTCAAATGAAGAAACAGGATCAGAGAGAGTGGCTGACTTTCCCAAGATTCCTCAGGTACTAAATGAGAGTTGAGTCCAAATCTGTCTTTTCTCTATGTATCTATCCTATCCAGCATACCAAGTCAACTAGGTTCTTATTCTTATAGTTTGGGCAATTTCATTTTGTGGAGAGATGATTTTATTCTAGACCTATATTCATTAGAAAACAACCCTTCAGGAAAGATAAAAAAGTCAAAGGAAAGCTGTGAGTTGCTTGCCCCTGTGGCTGGAAGTGGCACATATACCCCACCCTCAGGGCAAATAGCCTAGGTGGAGTCACTGGTTCCCTACTCCTAACAGAGTGTGAGGGCGGATTCCCTGGGAAGAAGAAGTGTCTGGGAGGGTGGAGAGTGGTTTCTTTGTGGTCAGTTTGGCCAGCTGAGCCTCTTCTGAATATCAGAAGGGACCCCAAATCAAAAGGGAGGGGGAGGGGGGATCTTCTTAGGCAGGCTGTCACACCCAGCTTCCTGGGTAAAGAGAGGAATTAGATAAGAGAGGAGGCAGGTACAGATAGGCACCTAATCAGCAGGAAAACTGCAAGGAAAACTGGCAAACTGCAAGGAATCTAATCTGCCTGAGGGAAAGGGGGTAGATAGCCTTCTGAAAGGCTAACTAACCTAAGAGGACACTTTAGCTCAGTGGAAGAATTCCTGCCTTGCATATACAAGGTCCCCGGTTTGCTTCCTGGCTTCTTCTTAGAGAAGTGATCCACTGGGTTATCAGGCACCCAGCTGAAACTTTATAACAGGGAACATATACATATTCTTTTTGTATTAGCTTTTCTTGGATCTCTTATTTATTTATTTTTTTTTAAAAAAAGGTTTCATTTTTAAATTTTCCTTATTTTACTCACTAAAACCTGGTTCAAAACCTGCATTGGGCAGGCTGCAGGGTGTTTGATTGATGAGCACTGGCAGCCTGAGAAGATCCTTAGGGGTCTAAGAGGGAAGGATGTTTTTCTGTGTTTATTTTTTGTTGTTGTTATTTTTAATTTTCTCCCTTTTTTAAAAAAATTAGTTGTTGTTGTCTTGTTTCTTATTTGTTGTCTTTCCCCTTCCTTTGTTCCCATGTTTTGTTTTTTTTTTTTTTCAATTACTGATTTTTTTCTACCTACACTATTTCTTTTCTCTCCTTCATTTTTCAGCCTTCTGCTTTCTGTTGTTCTTTCATTCCACCTCCTTTTGTTTGGTTTTCAATTTTAATTGTTTTTATTTCTCTCTCTCCTTTTTTCTCTGTTTTCTTTCTTTTTTATTTTTTCTCTCCATTCTCTTTTATTTTCCTCTCTTCTCATCATTCCAGCCTTTTAATTCATTCTATATATTTTTCTCTAGTCTCTTTCTTGTTTCATTATTTCTACTCCACTTTTTTATTCTTACTCCTTTCTACTTCTTAGTCATGTTAATTATTCATTTTCCTAGGTCTTGTACAGTTCCTCTTCTACCTTTTACTACTATTATTACAATTATTCTTTTCCTTTTCTTAACTCTTTACTTTTCTCTGGTCCTAACTTTTTTTAAAAGGGAACATAGGCAACAGCAAGGAAATAGAATAAGAAGAATGAAGTGTCAAAGTGAAACCTTACCACACACACAAAAACAACAACAAAATAAAACTCACAAGTAGAGAGAGAAGCTAATCAACTGAATAAACCTATCAAGATAAACAGATGCCTAGACACCGAAAAAAAAAATTACAAGCCATGCTAAGAAACAGGAAGACATGGCTAAGATGAACAAATAAACTAGAAACTAGGAGGAGATGCAGAACATGGAACAACTAATCAGAGATGTCAAAAAATATCATGAGTAAAGGAAGAGATTAATGATATTAAGAAGACACTGGGAGAACATACTGAAGAAATTGTAAACATACATAAAAAAATAACAGATATGATGGTGATGAATGGCACAATCCCAGAAATTAAAAAATACACTGGAAGCACATAACAGCAGATTTGATCAGGCAGAGGAAACAATCAGCAATGTGGAAGATAGTACATCTGAAATCAGACAGATAGTAGAACAGATATATGAAAAGATAGAAAAAAATCCAGCAGGAACTTAGAGTTTTGAATGACAGCATAAAACACACAAACATGCACATTTTAGGAATCCCACAGGGAGAAGACAAGGGATAGGGGACAGAAAGTGTGTTGGAGGAAATAATGGCTGAAAACTTTCCAACCCTATTGAGGGAGATGGATGTACATGTCCAGGAAGCACAGCACACCCCAAACAGTATAAATCCTAAGAGGTCTACTCCAACACATATACTTGTTAATTGTCCAATGCTCATGACAAAGAGAGAATACTGAAAGCAGCAAGAGAAAAGAGATCCATCACATACAAGGGAAGCTTGATAAGATTAAGTGCTTATTTCTCATTGGAAATCATGGAGGCAAGAAGGCAGTGGTATGGCATAGTTAAGGTGCTAAAAGAAAAAAAAAAAATACAGCTAAGAATTCTCTAACCAGCAAAGCTGGCATTAAAAAATGAGGGAGAGTCCATAATACTCACAGATAAACAGAAATTAAGAGAGTATGCCAATAAGAAACCTGTCCTTCAAGAAACACTAAAGGGAGTTCTGCAGGTCGAAAAGCAAAAGCAGGAGAGAGAGTTGGAGGAGAGTGTAAGAACTAAAAAAATAAAAAGAGAAATAAAAACAACATACAGCATACATAAACCTAAAGAAAATATGGCTAATGTAAGTAATTACTTGATAGTAATAACATTGAATGTTAATGGATTAAACTCACCAGTCAAGAGACACAGACTGGCAGAATGGATAAGGAAATATGACCCATCTATATGCTGTCTACAAGAATCCCACCTTAGACCCAGGGATTCAAGGAGGCTGAAAGTGAATGGTTGGAAAAAATTTTACATACAAACAATAACCCAAAAAAGGGTGAGAGTAGCTATAATAATATTAGACAAAATAGACTTTAAATGCAAAACTATCGTAAGAGACAAAGAAGGACACTATATATTAATAAAAGGGGTAATCTATCAGGAAGAAAGAACAATCATAAACATTCATGCACCTAACGAGGGCACCTGAAAATACATGAGGCAAACACTGGAAAAACTAAATGGAGAAATAGATGTCTCTACAATTACAGTGGGGGACTTTAATATACCATTATTACCATTAGACAGAACACCTCGACAGAGAATCAATAAAGAAACAAAGAGTTTAAATAATACATTAGAAGATCTGGATGAATAGACATATACAGCACAATACACCAAAATACAGTGGGATATACATTCTTCTCAAGTGCACATGGATTATATTCCAGGATAAACCACATGCTTGGCCACAGAACAACTCTCAATGGATTCAGAAAGATTGAAATTATACAAAGTAATTTCTCTGACCACAAGAGAATGAAGCAGGAAATCAGTAAGGGTCAGAGAACCAGATTAGGCACAAAGATATGGAAGTTAAACAACACATTCTTAGACAAACAGTGGGTTAAGGAGGAAATCACAAAAGAAATCACTAACTACCTTGAAATGAATGAAAATGACAACACTACATATCAAAACTTATGGGACACAGCAAAAGTAGTACTGAGAGGGAAATTCATAGTCATAAATACCTATATTATAAAAGAAGAAAGAGCTAAAATCAAAGAACGAACTGCACACCTGGAGGAATTAGAAAAAGAACAACAAACTAACCCCAAAGAAAGCAGAAAGAAGGAAATAACAAAGATTAGAGCAGAGCTAAATGAAATTGAAAATAAGAAGGCACTAGAAAAAATAAACAAAACCAAAAGCTGGTTCTTTGAGAAGATTAATAAAATTGACAAACCCTAAGCCAGACTAACAAAGAAAAAAAGAAAGAAAACATGCAAATAAATAAAAATAAGAAATGAGGAAGGAGATATCACCACCGACCCCACATTAATAAAGAGTATCATAAGAGGATAATTTGAAAAGTTATATGCCAATAAGATGGACAATTTAGAGGAAATTGACAAATTCCTAGAAACACACAAGCAGCCTACATTGTCAAAAGAAGAAATTGATGAACTCAACAGACCAATCACAAGTAAAAATATTAAATTAATCATCAAAAAACCTCCCAACTAAGAAGAGCCCAGGACCAGATGGCTTCACAGGTGACTTCTACCAAACATTCTGGAAAGAACTAACACCAATCTTGCTTAAACTCTTCCAAAAATTAGAAGTGGAAGGAATATTGCCTAACTCATTCTATGATGCCAACATCATCCTAATACCAAAGCCAAACAAAGACACCACAAGAAAGGAAAACTGTAGACCAAGATCTCTAATGAAACTAGATGCTAAAATCCTCAACAAAATACTTGCTAATCGTATTCAACAACACATCAAACGAATTATACATCATGACCAAGCAGGTTTCATCCCTGTTATTCAACATAAGAAAATCAATCAATGTGATTCACCACATAAACAGATCGAAAGGAAAAAACCCACATGATCATCTCTATAGATAAAGAAAAAGCATTTGAGAAAATACAGCACCCTTTCCTGATAAGAAAAAAACACTACAAAAGGTAGGAATAGAAGGAAATTTCCTCAACATGATAAAGGGTATATATGAAAAACCCACAGCTAATATCATATTCAATGGTGAAATCCTTAAAGCTTTCCCTCTAAGATTGGGAACAAGACAAGGATGCCTAGTTTCACTGCTTCTATTTAACATTGTATTAGAAGTACTTGCTTGAATACTTAGGCAAGAAAAAGATATAAAAGGCATCCAAACTGGAAAGGAAGAAGTAAAAATTTCACTATTTGCAGATGACATGCTCCTATACAAAGAAAGCCCTGAGGAATCTACAACAAAGCTTCTAGAGCTTATAAATGAGTTCAGTAAAGTCACAAGTTATAAGTTCGATGTGCAAAAATTAGTGGCATTTCTGTACAACAATAATGAGCATTCTGAGGAGGAAATCAAGAAAATAATCCCATTTAAAATAGCAATTAAAAGAATCAAATACAAAGGAATAAAACTAACTAAACATGTAAATGACATATGCAGAAAACAAAAGTGTTCACATTGTCATAGTGTGTTATATCAGTGAGTGGAGACCCACATAATGAGTGGGAAGGTGGTGGACTCCCATCCTGGGGAGGCCTGCTGTGTTCTCAAATAGAGGGGCGGGAGTCCCTCAAGAGCATGGGCGGTGTCTAATAGGGGAGGACAAACCAGTGTATCAAGCCCTCAGCGTTGTTGCAAGTAATTATGAATGTTGTCCTTCAAGGAGTGAAGACTGGTGGTTGCTGTGGGTCCTGGGGTGGAGGGAGAGGGAGAAGTGGAATAGATGGAACAGGGGGGATTTTGGGGGTGATGGAAGTGTTCTATACAATCTTGCTATGATGAATACAGGCCATGTTAAAATTCATCAAACTTTATAAAAGTGTATGGCCCAAAATATAAACCATAATATAAGCCATTGACCATGGTTAGTAGTTATGTTTCAATATTTGTACATCAGTTGTAATAAACATCATCCATATATACAATGTTATTAATAGGAGAAGGGGGAAAATGTGGAGGATGTTGGCTATATGGGAGTCCCCTGTTTTTGGTATATGACTTTTCTGTAACCTAAAACTTCTATGAAGAAAAATTGAAAAAAAGTAAGCTGGGGGAATAAACAGAAGAAAATGTTACTGTACATACAGGACAACAGGTCCTACAGTGATGAAAGGCAAAATGTCAAAAAAACTTTTAAAACATTTTTTCATTATTTTTTATTATCCCAAATGTTTTTTATTTTTATTTAAAAAAATTTTTTTTGGTGTTTTATTTCTTATTTTTAAAGCTATCATTATTTCATTTTCTTATTAATTGTATTTGGATATTTTATTGGCTTCATATTTGAAGAGGTTTTGGATCACAGAAGGGTTATAACTGTGGCAGGGTGTCAGTGATGGGGGACACTTGGGAGGAAGCTCACCCAGGCATATAAATATGTTCAAATATTCATGGAATATTGTCATGGTGGGTGGAGATTCACACAATAACTGAAAAAATATCAAATTCCCCTCCTGGGGAGCTCTGCCACATTCTTTAATGAACAGCAAGAATCCCCTGAGCACAAGGACAATGACTAGTGAAGGAGGATGGTCCATTGACAGGCCCTTGATAATGATGACTGTGCTTATAAACCTTTACTCTTGAAATTGAAACTTAGTCTAGTGTTATAGGGTGCCTAAGAATTACCTCCCGAGATTCTCCTTTTTACTCAAATGTGGCCTCTCTCTAAGCCAAACTCAGCAAATAAATACATTACCTTCTCCCCTGCATGGGACACGATTCCTGGTGATAAGCCTACCTGGCTCTGAGGGATTACTACCAAGCACCAACTAGCAATTCAACTGGAAAAAGACCTTGACCAAAAAGGGGGAAATGTAAAGATAAATAAGTTTATATGGATAAGAGACTTCAAAGTGAGTTGGGAGGTCATCCCAGAGGTTACACTCATGCACATCTCAGCCAGATCTCATTGAATGCCAAAGTAGAAACTACCCCTAATAGTGGGGCTCCTGAGGGCTCTGGAGACATTCAAACACTATAGTCAGGGCTGATTCCTCAGGAGTTAGGTGTCTTGCCAGTGAGCCCTACTTTGGAATTTATACTCCCCAGTGTGACAGAGTTGGACTCAGTTGTGGTTTCCCTATACATAGCTCTTCTGTCCTTCTATTTGAACCTATATTTAGTACTAGAGTTGGTAGGTGTACATCCAAGAAACTTACATCTTTGGACTGTCCATGTGCCAGCTGGGCCCTGAATCTCAATGGAGTTGCAACACCTACTCTCCAGTTCATTGGTCTCACTCAGGTCAACAAACAAGGAGGTGATGATGGACAACCACCATACTAAGGAACCAAGAGAGTCTACAGCTGTAAGCAAGAGAGTCCCATCCATTGGCCCTATGGTATGGCAGTCCCCTCTCAATTAGAGGTGGAGTGGACAGCACCATTTCAAAATCCTCAGGATTGGGGAATGAACTATGGACTAAAGTAGACTTACTGGTATTCTACTATAGACTCATTGTGATTCTAGCAATGGAAAAAAACTATATCATTGACGTGGAGGCAGTGGTTACTGGAGGTTCTGAGGGCAGAGAAAGGGAAAAACAGGTGTAACACAGGGGCATTTTCGGGACTTGGGAATTGTCCTGAATGACATTACAATTACAGATACAGGCCATTATATATCTTGTCATAACTTATAAAATTGTGTGGGAAAGAGTGTAAACTACCATGTAAACTGTAATCCATGCTTAGTGGCAATGCTCCAAAATGTGTTCATCAATTGCAATGAATGTACCACACTAATGAGGGATGTTGTTAATGTGGGAAAATGTGGGAATGTGGGGAGTGGGGCATGTGGGAATCCTCTATATTTTTTATGTAACCTTTATATAATCTAAGTATCTTTTTAAAAATTAAAAAAAAAAAAAAAAAAAGAGAATGACTGCAGACATGTCATCACAAACTATGCAAGTAAAAAAAGAGTTGGATGACAACATACTTAAACTGTTGAAAATAACTGTCAACTAAAATTTATTGTGAAAATGTTTCAAAAATGAAATCAAATGAAACAGTTCCAGCAACAAATATTTGAGTATATTGTCACCAGCAGGCCTTCACTATAAAAAATGTTGGCGGAAGTTCTTCAATAGGAATAAAAATGAAATCATTTGCATATGTGAAATCATTTGCAAAGTAATGAAAAAATACCAGAAATGGGAAAATATATAATTTAAATTTATTTAAAAGAGTTTCAAGTTTCTGAGAAAAAAAACAAACAAAAAAAACAACCAATAGAGTTAGGACTGTGCTAATATGAGCTCCAAGGCTCAATCCTTCCACCAGAACAACTATTAAACCAGCAGGAAATGTCTGAAATTACTATTTTGAAACTCCAGAGGCCAGAAGAACAATATACAGGATCCAGAGAAGAGCAGGGGAAATTATCATAAATTATGGTGAAGAACAGTAAATTGCTCTTTCCACATGGAGGTCACTGCCACGCATCCCTCATTCTCACAGCAGACCACCATGGGGTCCATCCACTCAGTGGTGATAGAAAGGGACATAAAAACCCACTTTCCAAAGAACAGGGGTGAGCACGGCAGATCACTGATCACAGCTTTTGATCATTGACTTCAGATCACTGGGGTCCCAGCTCTGAAGGCAGCCATTGTTTCAACCCACCTCAGACAAAGTCAGCAGCAGCAATTGTTTCAACCTAGCCTGGACAAAGGCCATGGCAGAGAAGATTTAAAGATACTACACTTCCTAAGGGCTTCAGGGGACAGTTAGTTGAAAGGCTGTATTTGCAGGGCAGGAGAAGAAAGCTCAGCTTTGAGGGAGCCTTGAAAGAAGCTCTTTGCCACCTTCTAATTGCCTCTCCACAGCACTTTGGGGCCAGTCTGCATTCCTTTCATGGGTCCCTGGTCCTGTTTTGGCTGAGAAAAACTGCTTTGGGAAAGTTGTCTCTGGCATAACCCTCCTTCTAGAATTTGCACTTCATGCGAAATGCAGCTTGAGACAATGAAAGGAGTGTTAGAAACTATAGGAATGGACAATCTGGGGCAAAGGCTTGCAGGCTCAAACACCTGGGAGAGGGAGGTGTGTCCCCAGAAAAACAGAGGAGACAATCAAACTCTTATAAACAGAGGAACCTCAAAACATCTAACAAACAAAAGCCCAAGACAAAACACAGCCCAGAAAGACAGAGAAAATACTGCATCCGGCATTTGCCTTGGACAGACTTTCCTGATGGAGGGCTAAAGCTCAAGAAAATCTATGTCTTATCACCAGCTGGTTACAAAATCAAGGAACATAAATATCAGTGAATAAATTCCAGAGATAGCATTTTAAAATACTACAATGAACAGTGTGCAACAAAAGAGAACAAGACAGACAAAGATACAGGAAATGGTCCATCCAAAGGAAAAGGACAAAAATCCAGAAAACACCAACACAGAACACCAGAATGTGGCCACAGAAAAAAAAAAAAAAGTCTTTAAAAATGATCTTAAAATGCTCACAAAGATGAATAAAAATGAAAAGAAAGAACTAAAGAATATCAGGAAAATAATAAATAAGCCATATGACAATCATAGTGAAGAGATAGAAATTTTATAAAGGAACCAAACAGAACTACTGGAGTTGAAGACCACAACAACTTAAATGAAAAAATTCCCAGCAGGATATTAAGAACAGATTGGAGATGACAGAAGAAAGAATCAGTGAACTCAAATAAAAGACACTTAAAGTGAGTCAGGCTGAGGAGCAGGAAAAAATAATTATAAATAGCAAAAATAACCTAATGCACTTCTGGAATATTATTAAGCATACTAATATATGCATTATGGGAGTCCCAAAAGGAGAAGAAATGGAGAAAGGGGAGAAAGAATTTTCAATAAAATAATGAGATAATTTCCCAAACTTAGTAAAAGATGTGACTATGAACCCCCAAGAACCCCAGGAAACACCAAAGATGATAAACATGAAGAAAAATATACCTGGACATATATTGATCCCACTATTGAATGCAAAGGACAAAGAGACTGTTCTGAAAACTGCAAGAGAGAAGCTGCATGTTTTGTACAAAGGAGTCCCAATTAGATTTATTGGCAATTTCTCACCAGAAACCATGAAGGCAAAAAGGCAGTGGGTTGAAATACATAAAGTGCTGAAAGAAAACAACTGCCAGCCAAGAATTTTATACCCTGTGAGACTCTCTTTCAAAAATGAAGGAGAAATTAATTCACTCCCAGATAAATAAAAGCTGATGGAGCTCTTCATTAGACCTGCCTAACAAGCAAGGCTAAAGGGAGTTCTTCATACTGAAAGAAAAGCACACTAGACAGTGGCTGAAAGCAACATAAAGAAATAAAATACTGCAGTAAAGGTAACCATTTGGATAATTATAAATTACAGTATTATTGTAGTAAATTGTTTGGTATGTAACTCTACTTTCTACTTCCTACGTGCTAAAATGTAAATGCATAAAAGGTAATTACAAATTCATGGTTTTGGACACTCACTGTAGAAAGATGTAAGTGGTAACAGGTACAAACAATGTGGGGGGACAGAGGGGTATAGTAAAAGTATATGTATATGCTATTGAAATTAACTTGGTATCAAACCACATAGGATTGTTATAGATTTAGGATGATAAATTTTAACCCCATTGTAAGCTTAAGGAAAATATGAAAAATATATTCAGGTAGAAAAGAGAAGGCACTAAATATAGTACAACAGAAAAAAAGCAACTAAATATAAAAGTAGGCATTAACAGAAGAATTGAGGGACAAAAGAATCATGAGCCATACAAAGGCTAAGTAGCAAAATGGCAGAAGAAATTCATGTATTATCAGTAGTGATTTAAATGTAAATGGATTAAACTCCCCAGTTAAGAGGCAGAGATTGGCAGAATGGATAAAAAAAGCATGGTCCAACTATATGTTGCCTGTAAGAGACTCACCTTATTTTTTTTTTTTTTTTTTTTTATTATGGGTAAAAATCAAAATTCTCACAATACATACAAACATTTGCAAAATGATATATAAATATATATGCATATATGTGTATTTGCTTACAAAAATGTTGTATATATATATATATATATATATATATATATATATACACACACACATATATTTTAAGAGGTGCTTAGATTACCCAAAATATTACACGGAACCCACTGGGATTCCCATGTTGCCCACCTCCCACACTTCCCATCACATCCCACACAAACATCTCCCACAGTGTGGCCCACCACCCTCAATGAACTTACACATCCTGGAGCCTTGCCACCAACCATAGACCACAGTTCACACCGTAGAGCACACTCTCTCCCACTCAGTTCTGAGTGGTGTGTGCTGATTTAAAATGGCCTACATCCGTTGCCACAACAGTACTCAGGACAACCTCCAACTCCCAAAGAAGCCACTGTATTTCAACTGCTTGTCCCCTCCCTACCCTAAAAGTGTCAAGTGGCCACTGGCTCCACCTCATTGTTATAATTTATTGCATTGCTAGAATCACCATATATGAACAAGAGAATACCATCAAGTCCACTCTAGTCCATAGTTCTTCCCCCAATCCTGAGGGGACTGGGATGGTGATGTCCACTCCAACTCCAAGTGAGAGAGGGCTTATATCCCATGGATATGGTGGGTGGGATGATCCTGCCTGCAGATGCAGGCCCTCTCCATTTCCTGGGATGGCCATTTCCCATCGTTGTCTCCTCACCAGGTGACTTGGATGAGTCCATTGAGCTGTAGGGTAGGAGTTGCAGCTCCACCTAGATTTCATGCACACCTGGCACATAGGTAGGCGGGAGGCTCCAGTCTCTGGAAGTATACCTAAAAACTCCAGCATCGCATATAGGTTTGAATAGAAGGGACTGGTGAACCATGTGCAGGGAGAGACTCACCTTAAATTCAAAGATATAAGCATGTTGAGGGTGAAAGGATGGAACAGATATAACATGCAAGTAGTAATTAAAAGAGAGCTGGGGTAGCTATATTAATAGCAGATGAAATAGATTTTAAATCAAAGCAGTTCAATGGGACAAAGATTGTCCTTGATATATACTGATAAAGGGGGCAATTCAACAAGAAACTGTAACAATTGTAAATATATATGCCTCTAACAGAAGATCCCCAACATATATGAAGCAAATACTGACAGATTTGAAGGGAAAAACTGACAGGATAAATTCTACATTAAGAGTAGGCCACCTTTAATATTCCATATTCAATAATGGATAGAACATTTAGTCAAAAGATCAATAAGGAAATACAAGAATTGAATTATACTCTAAACCAACGAGACCTAATAGACACATATAGAACACTTCACCCATGTGGCAGTTTGGGAATGTATGTACCCCAGAAAATCATGTTTTAAAAGCTGGTCCATTACTATGGGTTTGAAACTATTGTGGGTGGGATCTTTTGATTAGATCACTTCAGTTAAGGGCCTTTTTGATTAGGTTACTTCAGTAGGGGGTGACACAGGGTGGGTCTTAATCCTCTTGCTAGAGTCCTTTATACATGGGATTAATAGGGAAAGACAGAGAGAGAGAATCTACAGGAGCTGAAAGAGAGCCAGAAGCTGAAGCAATGAAACCTGGAAGAGAAGGGAGACCAGCAGCAGACACTGCCATGTGCCTTGCCATATAACAGAGGAGTCCAGGATCGTCGGCAGCTGGTTTTCAATGAAAAAAACACCACCTGATGAAGCCTTGATTTGGATATTTTCAGGGCCTCAGAACTGTAAGCTTATAAATTAATAAATCTCCACTGTAAAAGCCAATTGATTTGTAGTATATCGCATTCTGGCAGCTTAGCTAACTAAAACAAAACAACAAAAACAGAATATAAACTTCTTCTCGAGTGCACATGGATCATTCTCCAGGATAGACCATGTATATGTTAGTTCACAAAATAAGTCTCAATAAATTCAAAAGTATTGAAATCATACCCTGTATATTCCATGACCACAATGGAAAGTAGCTAGAAATCAAAAACAGGGGGAGAAATGGAAAATTCACAAATATGTGGAAGTTAAATAAACTACTATTCAACAACCAATAGGTTAAAGAGGGAAATTAAGGAATATCTTTTCACAAATGAAAATGAAAATACAACATACAAAAGCTTATGGGATGAAGTGACAGCAGTGCTGAGAGGGAAATGTATATCTCTAAATGTTTACATTTAAAAAGAAGAAAGATTTTAAATTACAGACCTAACCTAAAAAGGACTAGAAAAAAGAAGAGCACACTAAATGCAAAACAACAAGGAAGGAAATAACAAATATAGAGTGGAGATAAATGATGGAAAACAAAAGAACAATAAAGAGGATTAAAAAACAAACAAACAAACAAACAAACCCAAAGTTGGTTCTTTGAAAAGATTGATAAAATCGACAAACCTTTAGCTAGACTGATAAAAAAGAGAGAGGGCATACAAATAACAAAACTGAGAAATGAAAAGGCAGACATTATTACTAACTCCACTGAAATAAAAAGGACTATAAGAGGATACAATGATCAACTGTACACCAATAAATTAAATACCTGAGATAAAATGGACAAATTCTTAGAAGTACGCACAGAAACTACATTGACTCAAGAAGAGAAAGAAGTGCAGAAGTGTTTAATTTTGAAGAGGTACCATGTATCTATTTTTTCTTTCACTGTTCCTGCTTTAGGTGTGAGGTCTAAGAACCCACCCCCTAGCACCAGATTTCTCAGAAGCTTTCCTATATTATCTTCCAGGAGTTATATGGTCCTTCTTTTATGTTTAGGTCTTTGATAAATTTTGAGTTGATTCTTGTATAGTTGAATGAGATAGGGACCCCCTTTAATTCTTTTGGTTATGGATATCCAGTTCCCCAGCACTATTTATTGAAGAGACTGCTCTGTCCCAGTAAAGTAGACTTGGTATGCTTGTCAAAAATCAGTTGACCTGGGACGGTCCTTCGTGCCAGCCCAGAGCAGGTCCAAGTGGAGGGACTAGCATTGTAGCCACCCAGTCGGGGAAAGCTGCCACGGAAGCCTCTACCCGAGTCGGGTCATTGCTTGCTGCCTCTGCACCTCGCCATCTCTCTCTCCTCCTGGGCGCTCACCTGGAGCCCCACACTACTACCCCACACCCGCACCCGCCATGTTGAAGACGGAGTTGATACAGAAGGTGAAGCTGGCCAAGTACTACGACTACATGGCCACATGCATAAAGACTGTCAGGAAGCATGGGGCTGAGCTGTCCAATGAGGAGCATAACCTGCTATTGGTGGCCTACAAGAACGTGGTCAGGGGCTGCGGGTCTGCTTGGAAGGTCATCTCCAGCATTGAGCAGCAAACCAAAACTTCGACAAGAAGTTGCAGCTGATTAAGGACTATCAGAAGATAGTGGTGTTGGAACTGAGGTCCATTCCACATGGTCCTGGAATTGTTGGATAAGTATTTAATAGCCAATGCAACTAATCCAGAGAGTAATGTCTTCTATTTGAAAATGAAGGGAGATTACTTCCAGTACCTTGCTGAAGTGGCATGTGGCAATTATGGAAAACAAACGATAGATAATTCCCAAGGAGCTTACCAAGAGGCATTTGACATAAGCAAAAAAAGAGATGCAATCCACACATCCTATCTGCCTGGGGCTGGCTCTTAATTTCTCTGTATTTTACTATGAGAGCCTTAATAACCCAGGACTTGCCTGTACAGTGGCTAAAACAGCTTTTGATGAGGTCATCACAGAAGTTGATACACTGAAAGAAGACTCATATAAAGACAGCACCCTCATCATGCAATTGCTTAGAGACAACCTAACATTATGGACATCAGACAGTGCAGGAGAAGAATGCAATGCAGCAGAAGAGGCAGAAAACTAAATGCATACAGGATGTCATCCTTCTTTCCCTCAAGAAACCTTTTTACACATCTCCATTCCTTATACCACTTGGATTTCCTATAGCAAAGAAATCCGATCATGTGTATGGAATCATCTGTTTAGTCTTTTCACACTGCAGCTTTGGGAAAACTCCATTCCTTGATTTGCATTTGTCTTGATCTTCCTGGTGTGCAGTACTGCTGTAGAAAAGTATTAATAGTTTCATTTCATACAAACATAAGTAATTTCCAAATGCTTATGTAGAGGACTAAAATTTATCTGTTATTTAAGTAATCTGAACCAGTTCTGCAAATGACTGTGTTTTGTATTTCTGTGAGGATATGAAAATGAATTATAATTAAAGAGTATTCCACATAACTTCTTAATTTCTACATTCTCTCCCTTACTCTTCTTCAGGAGTTTCCTTTCAATAAGCAACGCTTCCATACTTTTAATGTATTTTTTTTTTTTTTCAGTAGGAATCCAGAAGTATTAGATTGAATGGAAACACATTTGATATTTCTGGGTTGGGGGTCACAAATTGAAATGCCTCCTACATAATATAGTATGGAGGTCATACTTATCTGTTACACAGGGAGTTTCTTTATTCACTATTCATATGCAGATGTTTAAGTTGACAACTTCCCTTCCTAATAAAAATTCACTTACACTCCTGCCTTTGTAGTTCTGGTATTCACTTTACTATGTAATAGAAGTAGCATGTTGCTACCAGAATATAAGCATTGCTTTTGAAAATTAAAGTGCATGTCATTTCTTGATGCACTAGAAAAAATATAAATTAAAGTACACAAGTCTAAGTCTAAACCTTTAGTACTTTTCCATGCAGATTTATGCACATTTGAGAGGGTATCTACTTTGTCTAGTGATTGCTGTTTAGAGAGTTGGACCACTATTGTGTGTTGTTAATCATTGACTGTAGTCCCAAAAAAGCATTGTGAAATGTTATGCCCTACGTAACAGCAGATTAACATAAAATAAAATTACATTTTATAAACCATTTACTATGGCATTGGAACAATTGCCTATCCATATTTTAAGGGACTACTATCTGAAGTTCATTGACAATTCCCTTTTATCTTCTGTAAAATACAGCAGTGATACACACATTTATGCATTGTGATATATTTGTCAAGGGATGCCTGGAAATGTATAAAATTGGGACTACATTTCTTAAAGTGTTTTACTATAGATCAGTCTCATGGGCCATCTCTTCCTCAGTTGTAAGTGATACCTGGTTAAGTGTTACATGGAATAAAGTGGACATTTTAAACTAGCAAAGCTGTAAAAAAATCAGTTCACCGTAGAGGTGAGTGCCTATTTCTGAACGTTCAATCCAATTCCACTGATTAATGTCCCTGACTTTATAGCAATACCATATTGTTTTGATCACTTTAAGATCAGGAAGTGAGAATCTTGCAGCTTTGTTCTTCTTTTTAAGGATGTTTTAACTCTTCAGGGCCCCTTTCCCTTCCAAATAAATTTGGTAATTGACTTTTTTATTTCTGTAAAATAGGCTGTTGGAATTTTGATTGGGATTGTATTGAATCTGTAAATCAATTTTGGTAGAATTGATATCTTAACAATATTTAGTCTTCCAATCCATGAACATGAATGTCTTTCCATTAGTTTAGGTATTCTATGATTTCTTTCAGCACTGTTTTGTGGCTTTGTGAGTACAGGTCTTTTACAACCCTGTTTAAATTAAATCCTAGATATTTGATTTTTTGTTGCTATTGTAAATGGATTTTTCCCTTGATTTCCTCCTTAGATTGTTCATTACTAGTGTATAAAACACAACTGATTTTTGTGTGTTGATCTTTTATCCTGCCACTTTGCTGAACTTCTTTATTAGCTCTAGTAGCTTTGTTGTAGATATTTCGGAGTTTTCCAAATATAAAATCATGTCACCTGTGAATAGTGAGCGTTTTACTTCTTCTTTTCCAATTTGGATGCCTTTTTCTTTGTTTTGCCTAATTTCTCTAGCTAGAATTTCTAGCACAACGTTGAATAACAGTGGTGACAGTGAGCATCCTTGTCTTGTTTCTGATCTTAGAGGGAAAGCTTTCAACATTTCTCCATTGATTATGATGTTGACTGTGGGTTTTTCACATATGCCCTTTATCATGTGGAGAAATTTCCTTCTATTTAGAAATTTCCTTCTATTCCTATCTTTCTAAGTGTTTTTATCAAGACAGAATGCTAGATTTTGTCAAATGCCTTTTCTGTGTCAATTGAGATGAGTATGTGGTCTTTTTTGCTTCAATTTTTAAATATGGTATATTATTCTTGGCACACCAGGAATAAAACCCACTTGATTGGGGTGTATAAGTCTTTTGGTATGCCGTTGGACTTGATTTACAAGTATTTTGTTGAGAATGTTTGCATCTATATTCATTAGAGAGATTGGCCTGTAATTTTCTATTATTCTAGTATCTTTATCTGGCTTTGGTATTATGGTGATGTTGGCTTCGTTAAAAGAGTTGGGTAATTTTCCCTCCTCTTCAGTTTTTTGGATTTATTCAGTGGGAGAAAATATTTTGAAAACACATATTTGATAAGGGTTTAATATCCATGATAAATAAAGAGATCCTACAACCTAATGATAAAAAGACAAACAGCCCAATTAAAAATGGGCAAAAGACGTGAATAAACATTTTTCCAAAGAGAAAATACAACTGGAGAAAAAAACACATGGAAAGATGTTGAACATCACTAGCTATTAGGGAAATGCAAATCAAAACTACAATGAGATATGAACCTTCTGTGATCCAAACCTCTCCAAAAATGAAGCCAACAAAATAACCAAAAAAAATAATAAGAAACTGTAATAATAATTTTTAAAGTAACCAATAAAATACAAAAATTTTTAAAAATTGGAGTAATAAATTTTTTTAGAGATATTTTGTCTTTCATCACTGAAGATCTGTGTCTTCCATGTACAGTGACATTTTCTTCCATATATTCCCACAATGTCTTATTTTTTCCATTTTCTCTTCAAAGAAGCTTTAGGATACAGAAAAGTCACATAGACAATATAATATTTCATACCTGTTTAAATGACCACTATTGGGGGAAAAAAAAAGCTACAAGTGCTAGAGAGGATGTGGAGAAATAGGAATGCTTATCCACTTTTGGTGATAATACATAATGGTACAGCCACTGTGGAAGTCTGTTTGTTGGTGCCTAGGAAAGTTAAATATAGTTCTGCCATGTAACCCAGCAAGACCACTACTAGGTATATACCCAGAAGAACTGAAAGCTGGGACATAAACAGACATCTACGCACCAGTGTTCATAGTGGCATTAATTACAATTGCCAAAGATGGAAAACAACCCAGATATACTTCAAGCGATGAACGGATAAACAAAATGAAGTTTATACATACAATGGAATATTATTCTGCTGTAAGAAGAAATGAAGTTGTGAAGCATATGACAACATGGATGAACCTTGAGTAAGGTTATGTTGAGTGAAGCAAGGCAGACACAAAAAGATAAATATTGTATGATTTCATAATTAGGAACTAAA
This sequence comes from Tolypeutes matacus, assembly GCA_026826555.1. Lineage (NCBI taxonomy): Eukaryota > Metazoa > Chordata > Mammalia > Cingulata > Chlamyphoridae > Tolypeutes > Tolypeutes matacus. The sequence goes on from JAKSZT010053883.1 coordinate 44,026,614, forward strand.
TATGATGAGCAAATTCATGGAGTTAATAGTTAGACTAGAAGTCAGCAGAAGATAGAATGAGGGTAGAGAATGGAGAGCTGATGCTTAATATGTGCAGAATTTGTAACAAGGTTGATTGTAAATGTTTGGAAATGGATAGAGGTGTTGGTAGCACATTATAGTGAAAGTAATTAACAGTGCTGATATGTGGTTGTGATTGTGGTTGAAAGGCAAAATTTAGGGTCATGTATGTCAGTATAAGGAAAGCTAGAGGATGAGACATGGGACTTTTTTTTTTTTTTACTTTATTTTGTACATTTAATAATTGAAAATATAAACAATTAAAAACTAAAAAGTAAACACAGATGAATAAATATATACATTTCTCAATTAAACATAATGGATACATATAATTTTTTTTTATCAAACAATATATTACACAATATATTTGGTTCATAGTAATGCATTCAAACAGTATTTGCCCTTTTGTGTCTGGTTTGCTTCGCTCAACATAATGTCCTCTAGGTTCATCCATGTTGTCATATGCTTTATGACTTCATTTCTTCTTACAGCTGTATAATATTCCATTGTGTGAATAGACCATAGTTTGTGTATCCATTCCTCTGTTGATGGACACCTGGGATGTTTCCAACTTTTGGCAATGGTGAATAATGTTGCTATGAACATTGGTGTGACATAGGACTTTATAGCATAGTGAACTCTGTTGTGGATGAGTTGGTCAATAGTACAAATATAAGAATGTTCTTCCATGAATTAGAACAAGTGTACATTAATATTACAAGATGTTAATAATGGGTGGTATATGGGCAAAAGCATACCTAAAGCAAATGACATACTGCAGTGAATAGATATATATTAATATTTTCCCACTGATTGTAAAATTAAAAATATGCTAAGTGAAAGAACTCAGACACAAAGTCCTAGAAAAAATATATATACAAATAAATTTACAGAGATTTGGGCCATAGATTAGCAGTTATGTATGGGTGGGGAAGGATAGAGGGATTGAGAGGTGACTGCTAAGGGGTAAAACTTTTTATTTTTTATTTTTGAAGTAATGAAAATACTTTAAAATTGATTGTGATGATGAATACAAAACTCTGTGATTATACCAAAAGCCAATGAATGTACACTTTAGATGGATTGTATGGTGTGTGAATATATCTCAATAAGATTGCTTTTTTAAAAATAAGAAATATAAGATCTCAACAAACCAATTACTCATAAAAAGATTGAAAGTGTAATCAAAAGCATCCCAAGAAAGAAAAGTTCAGGACCAGATGGCTTCACAGGGGAATTCTACCAAACATTCTAAGAAGATTTAACTCCAATTCTGTTCATATTCTTCCAAAAAAAATTAAAGAGGGAATACTCCCTAATTCATTCCACAAGGTCAACATTACCCTCATACCAAAGCCAAAAAAACCACAGACCAATATCTCTTAGGAATATATATGCAAAGTCCTTTAAAAAGTACTAGCAAACCAAATCCAACAGCATGTTAAAAAAATTGTACAAAACGATCATGTGAGATTTATCCCTGGTATGCAGAGTTGTTTCAACACATGGAAATTAATTATAGTAATACATATTAACACAATGAAAGAAATAAAAAACACATGATCATTTCAATTAGTGTAGAAACGGCATTTCTTGATAAAACACTTAGAACATTAGGAATAGAAGAAAATTCCCTCAACATGATAAAGTGCATATAGGAAAAGCCCACAGCTAAAACTAATTAATGGTGAAAGGCTGGGAGCTTTCCCTCTAAGATCAGGAACAAAACAAGGATGCTCACTGTCACCACTGTTACTCAACATTGTATTGGAAGTTCTTACCCGAGCAATTAAGCAAGTAGAAGAAATAAAAGGCATGCAAATTGGAAAGGAAGAATGGAAGCTTTCCCTATTTGCAAATGACATGATCCTATATATGGAAAATCCTGAAAAAATCCACAATAAAGCTGGTAGAGCTAATAAATGAATTCAGCAAAGTGGCCAGGTGGAAGGTCAACACCCTAAAATCAGTATGTATATATATACAAGCAAAGAACAATTGGAAAAAGAAATCATGGGGAAAAAAATTCCATTCAAATAACAACTAAAAGAATCAAATATCTGGGAAAAAATCTAACCAAGGATGTAAAGGACTTGTACACAGAAAACTACAAAACATTGCTAAAAGAAATTATAGAAGACCTAAGTAAATGGAAGAACATTCCATGTTCATGGATGGGAAGATTAAATATCATTAATAATCCCAGGCAAAATTCCAACTTCTTTGCAGTAATGGAAAAGCCAATCATCAAATTTATATGGAAGGGTAAATGGTCTTGAATAACTAAAACTATCCTGAAAAAGAAGATTGAAGCTGGAGGATTCACATTTCCTGATCTTAAGACTTATTACAAAGCCACAGTAATCAAACAGCTTGTCATTGGCACAAAGACAGACATATAAATCAACTGAATAGAATTGAGACCTCAGAAATCAACCCTCACATTTATGGCCAACTGAGTTTTAATAAAAGGGCAAAGATCACTCAATTGGGAAAGAACTGTCTCTTCAATGAATGGTGCCATGTACAGGATCTCCATTTGCAGGAAAAGAAAAGGAAGACTCCTATCGCACACCTTATAAAAAATCACTCAAAATGTATCAAAGACCTAAATATGAGTCAAAACTTTCAAACTGCTGGAAGAAAATGTAGGGAAACATTTATAGGACCTTCTTTTCAGCAATGGTTTCTTAGAGGTTTCGAACAAAGCACAAACAACAAAAGAAAAATTAAATAAATGGAACCTCATCAAATTTTAAAACTTTTGTGCTTCAAGGGACTTTACCATGAAGGTAAAATGGCAACCTACGCAAGGTGAGAAAATATTTGGAAATCACATATCCAATAAAGGTTTAAAATCTAGAAAATATAAAGGAATCCTTCATTTTAACAACAAAAAGACAAACAATCCAATTAAAAATGTGCCAAAAATTTGATAGACATCTCTCCTAAGAAGATATACAAATGGTTAAAAATCACATGAAAAGATGCTCAACATCATTAGCTATCAGGGAAATGCAAATCTGACCATGAGATACCATTTCACACCCATTAGAATGGTTGCTATAAAAAAAATAGAGAATTGCAATTGTTGAAGAAGATGTGGAGAAATAGGAACACTCATTTATTGCTGATGGCACTGTAAAATGGTTTAGCCACTGTGGAAGATATTTCTGTAGCTCCTCAGAAAGCTAAGTATAGAATTACCATATGAACTGGTCTATACCCAAAAGCATTGAAAGCAGGGACTCAAGAGATATTTGCACAGATGTTCAGAGCTGCATTATTCACAATTGCCAAAAGATTGAAGCAACCCAAGTGTCCATCAACAGATGAATGGATAAATAACATGATATATATATATATATATATATATATATATATATATATATATACACATACATACACATGCACATGATGGAATATTATTCAATGGTAAAAAGGAATGAAGTCCTGATACATGTGAAAACATTGATGAACCTTGAAGATCTCATGTTAAGTGAAATAAACAGGACACTAAAGGACAAATATTATATTATCTCACTAATTTGAAATAATTAGTAGAAGAAACTCATAGAGTTAAGAGCTAGAATATAAATTACCAAGGGACAGGGTGGGGATAGGGAATCAGAAGTTAAGGCTTAAAATGTGCAGAGTTTTATAACCTGACAGAACTGAAAGGAAAAATAAACAAATCCACAATTATAGTTGGAGACTTCAACAATCCTCTCTCGCCAATTCATAGAACACTGAAAACTTCAAAATATTGCTGTGAGAAATTAAGGAAACCTAAATAATTAAAAAGTCACAATATGTTCATGTATTGGAAAGTTGAATATTGTTAGGCTCTGTCACAATTAATAAGTTGATTCTATAATTTATATAGCATTGCAAAGGAACTAGAATAGCAAAAACTATTTTGGAAAAAAAACAAGGTTGGAAAACTTACACTACCTGAATTCAAGACTTTTTACAAAGCTAAAATAATAGCAATGTATGAAATTGGCCTAAAGATAGACATATAGATCAATGAAACATAATATAGTCCATAAACAGAATATGAACAGAAATAGAAATTGAATATGGTCAATTGATTTTTGACAACAGAGCCAAGGTAATTCAAACAGGAAAGGATTGTTTTGTTTTTTCAACAAACGGAATGAGTATAACTGGAAATCCATATGGAAAAAAAATAGACCTTGACCTCATCTCACATTATACATAAAAATAAACTTGAAATGAATCATAAATCTAAATGTAAAAGCTTAAATTATAAAATTTATTGAAGAAAAAAATAGGAGGAAACATTTTGATCTTAAGTTAGGCAAAGATTTCTTCTGTGTATCTAAAGACAGAGAACTTGGAAGGAACACACAGCTGGCAAATAACACCAATGGAGTAGATTAGCCTCTCTGGCAGAGTTCAGAATTTGATAAAAGCCAAGGACAGAAAGTTGTGAAACACCAAAATTTAGGAAATTAGCAAAGGGAGAAGAACCTACTAAGCAGCTACTGAGAATAATAATTAAAAAGAATAACAGGGGAGTGAGTTCTCATGGAAGTAAAGAGTACAAGACAGTGTGGATTACAGCATCAAATGCAGCTGATTGATCAAGGAATGAGAAATGCTATTAGATTTGGTGATAAGAAGATCATTGTTGACAGTGAGGAGCAGTTTTACTGGAATGGTGGGAATGAAACCCAGATTGCAATGTACTGAAGAGTGGCTAAAAACTGGGAAATTAGAATAGGAAATACAGAAAACTCTTAAACTGTTTGCCTATCAAAGGGAGGACTTTGGAGGAATTATGTATTCAAGGGATTTTTTTTCTCCTAAAGTATAGGAGAGCCTTCAGTATATTTAAATGCTGATGAGAAAAAGCATACACATTCTGAAAAGGAAATGATAATTTTTCATCTTCCAGCTAGTTGGATTCAGGCCTCAGAGGAAGAAGGAGAATCTTAAGTGTCTAGGTAACACTTTTGACTCTAAGTCAAAGAGAACCACAGTAATCATAAATCACACAGTCATATGATTTGGAATTGGAAGAGATCTTAAAAAGTCACCAAGTTCAACTCCACTGGAAAAATCTTAGAAGAATACCAAAGGACTTCATATGGCAAATGCTTTTTATCTCCATATTATGTACTGAACTTGGTATTATTATTGTTAATACATAAAATGATCTTTAAAACTAATAAGAAAAAAGATGAACATCTTTCTAGAAAAATACATAGAGGATTTGAACAATTTATTAAAGAAGACATACAATATCAATGAACATATAAAAGTTGTTTGATCCACTAGTATTTAAAGAATACAAAACAAAACTCTAAAATACCATACCCTTCCCACAAAGTGGAAATTATTAAAAACACTATAATACCCAGTGTGACAAGGGTGTTGAGAAATGAACACTCTTTTATACAATTCAATGAAACTAAATATTAGTTAAAATATTTTTCTATACAATTTGATAATATGTGACTGTTCAGATCCTTTGACCCTGTGATTACTTTGCTTAAATATTTATACTAAGAAAGTATAACTGCATGAAAATTCACATACAACAATGTTCACTACTGAGATATTTTGCAGGCTATTTATACGAGCAAATACTTAAAAACAATGTAAATAGCTAAAAAGAATAGATTCCTTTTAAATAAAATATATTATATGCATATGATGAAATTTTTGTTGCTATTAAAATCATATTTTTGAAAACTGTAATGATATATTGCTATTTGGAAAAAACTGTTTAAAAAGCAACAAAAACCAGAATATATTTATAATCTCAATTATATAAAATGAAAATGCATGCCCAAACATGCATACATACAGCTCATGTATATATACAGAATGAGTAAATGGAATAAACCATAATATTAACATGGTTAATGTCACTGAATTGTTAGACAATAGGTGATTTTTTTCTTTTTTCTTTGGGCTTTCCTATATTTTCTAAAGTTTCTGCAGTGAACATACATTACTTTTATAACTAAATGAATTAACAGTGATTGTGAAAAAGAATAGAATTGCATATTCAAAACCATAAGGGAATACTTTTATTCCAAAACAATTAAGAACAAGATCCCAAGTTTACTGTCATGTGAACTATCATTAGGTTGTAATGTTTATTTAAGGCTAAGCACAGAAACAAACAAAATCTCTGTCTAAGCAAAGAAGAAAACCCTATCTAATTGACAAGCACAAATGGAGCCAATTCTAAATCATTTTCTATGTGCCAGGCATTTCACTTTGTTTTAACTCATTTAACACAATTACCCTGAAAACTAAGTCTCATCATTCCCTTTTTATAAATAATGAAATGTGCTAAAAAATGTAAGGAATTTGCCTAAGGCTATGTACATAGGTCTTTCACCTTATCCACTATATAGTTCTGTTACCATAGTCTACAAACATCATAGTAAAAATTTAGATTTCTCAACCTAACTAGTCTGAAATCTCTGAAAATAATGCATCAGGAAAAATGGTGCTGTAAAATTCTTTTACATTTTTTTGCTAGAAAATAATAACTGCAGGCACTTACTAAGGAAACAGCACCAAAATTACAGATGCCTTTCAATAAACCAGTCTTTAATATCTCTAAGCACTAGACTATTTAATTTGAATTTGGCTGTTGTGACAAATACACTAAATTAACTTGTGAAATTAATCATTTTGTTTTTAATGAAAAAATATAAATACAGAAGCTTTGTTATATCTATACATATGGCTGGCAGGGATAATGGTTTATATTGAAAAATACCACTCTGTGGGAATTTCTACTACTGTTTATGCCATAATTCAATTTGTTCTATTTCAATACAAAAATAAGCTAGTCCTTTAGGCAATCAGTCCACTACTGAGGTTCACGGTAGGTCAAAACTGCAACTCTTTCCATTTAATAAAAATGAAATCAATGATTTAATTTTGTTCCCCAAACAGTTCATGGCATTAAAAGTAGAGGGAGAAAATGGTCAGAGGGGACTGATGGAAGATAGTGTTGGATTAAGCAGGCAGGGCTCAATTCTTTCACAAAAACAATGGAGAAAGAGCCAAAAGCTGTCTGAGGGATCTGCTTGGGGGGTCAGCAGACCAGGATAGTGTTACACAACTCTCATGAGGGTGAGGGACAGAGACGAAGAACTGGAAAAACAAATGTGAGTTACCAACCCCCCCGTGGCAGCCAGGAAGGATACCACCCCTAAGATATTAAGCTGGGGTAAAACCCCTGGCTCTCTACAGCTGACTGAGAGGGGAACAGACATCTTCCTCCCTGTAAACTGTTTCAAGGGAAAAGGGAGGGGGAGTTGGGTGCTTTTCTTCAGTGACTTTGGCCAGCAGAGCCCACTTTGAATCTTGGCTCTGGACAGACCAAAACACAGGAAAGCTGAGACTGAAACTACTCCCTGGAAAGTTGTGCTGATGAGTGTCATCTGCTGGCCTGTCTAGAAATTGCACGGAAAAAAATTGGTTAACTTTATGTCCCAACCCCAGGGAGAACATCTGTGCCCTATTAGTGAGTCTCTGGCCAGATTTTGATAACTTAAGGTGGGAAATTTTAAAGACTTGGCACAAGTTGAAACAAATACCAAAGAAGAGCTGTAAGAAAAAAAAACAATAGGCAAGAGAGAGAAATTGGCCATCAGAGTAAAATCACCAACATATTCAGATGCCTAGACATCATCAAAAAATTATAAGCTATACTAAGGAACAGGACGAGATGGCCCAGCCAAAAGAACAAACTAAATATCCAGAAGAGATACAGGATTTAAGACAATCAGTGGTAATAACACAACTCTCTGAAATCACAAAGAACTGAAAGAAAATATGATTAAAGAAATAAAGGATATTAAGAAGACACTGGAAAAGCATAAAGAACAATTTGAAAGCTTGCAAATAAAAGTAATAGACATTATGGGAATTAAAGACATGATGGATGAGATTAAAAATACATTAGAGGCACATAGGGGCAGATCTGAATTGCCTAAAGACAGAATTAGTGATTTTGAAGGCAGAACATCTGAATTGGAAATGTCAAGTAATTTTGAATAAGGCAGCCAAGCCCTCCCAGATGGGCCAGTACAATCTATTCAACAAATGGTGCTGGGAGAACTGGATAACAATATCCAAGAGCAAGAAAGAGGACCCCTGTCTCATATCTTATACAAAAATTAACTCAAAATGGATCAAATACCTAAATATAAAAATGACAACCATAAAACTCCTAGAAGAAAATGTAGGAAAACATCTTCAAGACCTTGTGCTATGCGGTAGTTTCTTAAACCTTACACCCAAAGCATGAGCAACAAAAGAGAAAATGGATAAATGGGGCCCCCTCAAAATTCAACACTTTTTCACCTCAAAAGACTTTGTCAAAAGGTTGAAAAGGCAGCTGAATAAATGAGAGAAAATATCTGGCAATCACATATCCAAAAAGGGTTTAATATTCATGATATACAAAGAGATAATACAACTCAACAATAAAAAGACACACTATCCAATTGAAAAATGGGCCAAAGACTTGAAAAGACAATTGTCCAAATAAGAATTACAAATGGCAAAGAAACACATGAAAAAATGTTCAACATCATGAGCGATTAGGGAAATGCAAATCAAAAGTACTATGAGATATCATTTCATACCTATTAGACTGACCACTATTAAAAAGTTGGAAAACTATAAATGTTAGAGAGGACTGGAGATAAGAACATTTATTCACTGTTGGTAGGAATGTAGAATGGTACAGCCACTGTGAATGACTGTTTGGCAGTTTCTAAGGAAGTTCAATATAGACTTGCCATATGACCCAACAATACCTTTGCTAGGTATATACCCAGAATAACTGAGAACAGAGACACGAACAGAGATCTGCACACCGATGTTCATAGTGGCATTATTCACAATTGCCAAGAGTTGGAAACAACTGATAAATGGATAAACAAATTGGGTTGTATTTCACATGACGGAATATTATGCAGCGGTAAGAAGAAATGAAGTTTTGAAGCATATGATATTGATGAATCTGGAGTCCATTATGTTGAGTGAAGCAAGTCAGATACAAAAGGACAAATACTGTACGATTGCACTATTATGAACTAAATATATTGTGTTCTCTCATGGAGTTAATAATTAGAATATAGGTCACCAGAAAATAGAAAGAGGGTAGAGAATGGAAAGCTGAGGGTTAATCTGTGCAGAACTGGTAAAAAAGGTTGTTTATAAATCTTTGGAAATGAATAGAAATAGTGAGAGCACATCATGGTGTTTGTAACTAGCAGTGCTATTTTATGGGTATGACAGTGGTTGAAAGGGAAAGTCTAAGGTCATGTATATTACTAAAAAGAAAGCTAAAAACTGTAACATGGGACTGTATAGGATTGTAAAACCTCGTGTAAAACACGAATATGGGTGATATTGCATATATAAGACAAAATATACATACAAATATACTAGACTGAAGGAAAAAGAATAGCAGCTATGTACAGCAGGGGAAGCATAGAGAGATTGAGAGGTGATGAGTTTTGTTATCTGTTTATTATTATTATTATTGGAATAATGAAAGTGCTCTAAGAATGACTGAAGTGATGAATACACAAATATGTGATTACACGAAATACCATTGATTGTACAATTTGGATGGACTTAAGCCTTATTAATATGTATCAATAAAATTTAAAAATAAACAACCAAAAAGTAGAGGGTATGTTTTGTGAACTAGGTCAATTCAATGAAATTAAGTTAGCAAATACTTAGTGAACAATTTATATGTATCCAGCAATCTGGATCATGTTTTATATTTACCATCTCATACTTTTCCCTAATAAAGTCCCCATTTTATAGATCATAAAACTAAGGGTTATTTTGGGTAAATAATCTTAGCCAATGTCATACAGCTAAGAAATAGCAGAGAAGAATATGAACCCAGATATTCCTGAATCTGAATTCAATGCATTAATCCCATGCTAAACCATTTCTGAAGTTAACTATATTATAGGAGACTGATTATGCAAATGCAATGCAGAAATTTGTACAAAATCATGTTGAAAGACAGAGTTGCGGTGTGTGCTGATGTGGGAAGAACAGTAAGACTCCCTAGATGGGGTGATATTTAGTCTGCATAATCATTGGTTTCAGAGGGATTTGAATGTATTATCCTCTTGTATAAAAGAAATGGTGATACTCATTTTGCATAAGGTGACTGATACTCAGGACAAATGATTTGTCAATGAATCTATAACTAAAATCCAGATTTTTCATCCTCAAGTCAGTTGAGTGGGGGTGAAGGCTCCCTACAGTGAACAGAATACCTGGAAAAGAGGCAATGAGCTAAATGACATAGTGAATAGGTGGAGGATGATGTCAGGATTGGATGTCTACCAGAGCAATTGGTGATAATAAGAGGATCACACAGAATATCAAAATCATCTCCATAACCTCCTTGCTAAGAGGTCAACCAATATCTTTTTGGACACTTATATTAATACCTATAAAATAATTTATACTATTTTAGACAAGTAGAAATTAATAATTACCAAATGAAAAACACAGAGGACATGCTCTAATTCTACAGGCAAGGGAGGGAAGCTTGAGGCTACCTGGGAGAAGTGGCATTTTAGCAGAATCTAGAACAAGAAGGAGGCTTTACAAACAGGAAGAAAGGGGAGGAGATGGGGTTTCCAGGCAAAGTGAAGAACATGCTTAAAGGCACAGAAGCATGAAAGTGATACGTTCAGGGATTAGAAAACAATCCAGAGTGGTGAAAACTCAGACACATATCTAAGTGTCTCCTCCTCATCTTCACCTGGATGTCTAATAAACAATTCAAATTTAACATGCTCCAAACTGAACTGATCTTACCTCCACAACATGCATAGTCCATCGTTCTAGTGTTCAGAGAAAAAGTCCTGAATCACTCTTGTTTCCTCTCTATCTCTTTCCCACATCTAATCCTTTAAGAAATTCTTGGGTTTACTTTTATTTAAATTTAAATATTTATCCACAGCTACCGCCCTGTTCCAAATCATTTCTTGTCTAGATTAAAGCAATAGCTTCCTAACTAATTTCCTTACTTCTCTTATAGCCCTGGAGTTCATTCTCAACATAGCAGCTAGAGTGTTCTGGGAAAAGTCTCTGAAATATACTCAGGCAAGTCAGACCAGAGAAGCTAATTTCCAGAGATGAATATGGCTGTCTGCACTGACTAAGCAGAGGCTGGAGCACAGGCAAAGCTATATGTATTGGGTTGCCATTTATAACACTTTTTAAGTACAATAATTGATTCAAACCTCACAACCTTGGGATCCAGGGATCATATTCCCATTTTACAGGTGAGCAAACTGAGGCTCAGTGAGGTAGAGTGGTATTCATCACATCCATCCATCCATCCATCCATCCATCCATCCATCCATCCATCCAT